>JAKCPI010025244.1:0-312539 GCA_023213315.1 Euborellia annulipes
TTAATAAGGAAAGTACCGGAGAATAAAAGCCAGCATTTGATGGACATTAGCTCTCCCCCCCTGCCCTCCGCTAGCTGTACTAGTACTCTTTGGCCGATTTTGTTTAAAAGCTTATTTACACGAGTTCGGGGGATGCCTAACTTAAATATAAAATTTCAACCTCCTAGCTCATTTCCTTCATGGTCAAAAATGTCCACACACAGACACACACACACACATACTGACCATGTCGCGAAAACCACTTTTTTGGACTCACGGGACCTCAATACATGTAGGCCTATATCCAGTGGCGGTCCCAGGATTTGGTCAAGGGGGGGGCCCAAATTTTTTTTTTTTTTTTTTTTTTTATTCATTTAAGCTTTTTTTCGGCAGCGAAAGCCATTTAAATTACGTCTCTATTTATTTCACCGGGATTGTTAGCCAATGGTCCAAAATTTATGTAGAGAAGGTGAAGAGGCAGTGGCGCACGCCAGAAGAGTAGTGGGTAATAGGGGGTGATATTTATTTAGTTCCGGATTCAAATTAACATTAATAAAGAACTGTATTCGTTTACAAATTTTATAATATGCCAAAACAAAACGGTACAATTTTGAAGACTCGTGTCAGAACATATTTCGCTTTTCATTGATCGAAGGGGCCCTCGGGCCTTGGTGTAGTGGGTAGCGTGCTGGCCATTTGTACCGCGGGTTCGCATCCCGTCTCATGCGAGAATTTATTTCAATTAGATCGGCTACCAATCCAATTGAAATAAATGGCCTTCGATGCCGAAAAAGATCTTAAATGAAATAAAAAAAAAAGAAAATTGCCCGAAAATCATTTAAACAATTGTATTGCCTAATTTGAATAATATCAAAATGATACGTCACTCTCGCTTAGTAGCCATCTTCAAAAAGTTTTAATAGCCACCTTTTAACCCTTAAACAATGTAGAGCTATATTTCTGTAACCGTTAACATACACGAAATCATGAGCAAGTCAAAAATTGATCAATTGTAAAAAAATTACCAAGTTTACTGAAATATCATGATTAATAACACTGTGCTACAAGAAAAAAAGCCCCGAGAAAATTCCTTCAGATTCTTAAGTAAAATGACCTCCTGAATCCAAATATGACCTCCGTTTTCCTTCACCACGTACTGTTTTCGGGGGGGGAGCCCCCTACTTATTTCCACCCCTTTTCGTTAATTATAGGGCCACGAAAAAGATTTGGAGGGATGAAAAGAAATATTTTAGCCTTAACATTTCTTCAGAAGGTCTAGAGAAGTGAAAAGTTAAAAAACATTAACATTTGGATCCAAGGGGGGATGTGGGGGAGGATTTTGTCCCTTAAAATGCAAAATAATCATTAAAAATGATCGATTTTACTTTCTCTTACCTATGTATATATGTAATATATATATAGAGAGAAAGTATTGGATTCATGTCAAAAATTCGATGTCGAGATTTTGATGGATCTTCACGTTTTGAGGTCCCCTGAATCCAAAAAAGTGGTTTTCGCGACATGGTCTGTCTGTGTGTGTGTGTGTGTGTCTGTGTGTGTGTGTGTGTTCAATTTTAAGCATGAAGGAATTGAGCTATGAGGCTGAAATTTTATATTTAAGTTAAACATCCCCCGGGACCGGAAAAATAAGCTTTTAATCAAAATCGGCCAAAGAGTACTAGTACTTTACTGATGTACTTTTTCAGTTTTTTTCGATTTTCTCAAAATTTGCTCCAACGATTTTTTTTTAAATTCAAAAATCAATTATTTTTTAGATGCTCTTTCAAATATATATTCTCATTTTGCAATTGAAATCTTCTGAAGACCACTTTACTCTTGTATTTCATAGGGAAGATAGGAGAAATGGTTGCCATGGTAACAAAATATAAATATTTTCCCATACTTATAAATTTTACATCTGAATTCATATGTTCCGTACTGTCGGGAACTAAATATATGTCGACACAAAAAATCTGGTGTGACAAGCACAGAACACAACTTTCGATTACCGAAGGTAAGAGAAAGTTGTGTGCTGTGCGCCAGTCACACCAGATTTTTTTCTGATTTTTTCACAATTTTTTCACTGATTTTCTACATATTCCAGCTGACAGACCCACCTCACCCTTCCGTAAATATCCCTCAACTAAAAAAAAATATATAGGACAAAGCGGGTGGGGTGTGAGCGATTCCAAAGCCCTTACAAGAAGATGGAAGATTCACAGCTCAGTTGGTCAAATTGGCAAATATGAGGCTATAACTTTTTTTTTTAGGCTGATCTTCACAAATTTAAAGTTATATTTACGGATTCTTCTATGTCCTTCAATATTGCCATATTTTATCTAAAGGGGTAGAAATTATTTCTTGTCAAAGTTTGAAAAAAATTCTTCTTGCAAGGACTTCGGAATTGCTCACACCCCACCCGCTTTATCCTATATATTTTTTTTTAGTTGAGGGATGTTTAAGGAAAGGTGAGGTGGGTCTGTCCGCCTGAATATGTAGAAAATCAGTGAAAAAATTGTGAAAAATCAGAAAAAGTCGATCATTTTTAATGATTTTTTTGCATTTTAAGGGACAAAATCTTCCCCCACATCCCCCCTTGGATCCAAATGTTAATGTTTTTTAACTTTTCACTTCTCTAGACCTGAAGAAATGTTAAGGCTAAAATATTCCTTTTCATCCCTCCAAATTTTTTTTCGTGGCCCTATAATTAACGAAAAGGGGTGGAAATAGGTAGGGAGCTACCCCCCGAAAACGGTACGTGCTGGGGGGAAAACGAAGGTCATATTTGGATTCAGGAGGTCATTTTACTTAAGAATCTGAAGGAATTTTCTCGGGGCCAGAAAAAAAGTTTCATTTTGTAGCACAGTGTAATCATACCTAGGGTTACCATGATTTATTGAGGCCAGACCCGGACAGACTACTTCCGGAGGTCTAGGGGGCTTGGAAAAATTTTTGAAAATTAGGCACTAAAATCTGCGTTTTTAGCTATCCATTCTGGCAAATTTATAATTTTTTGTTTAGTTTTAAAATATTAAATAAAACTTTTTGAATTTTTGTCGGTCCAATGGGGGGGGGCCCGGGCCCCTCTGGCCCCCCCCCTGGGACCGCTAGTGCCTATATCCATCAAAATATCGACATCGAATTTTTGACATGAGTCCAATACTTTCTCTCTATATATTTCATATATAGGGTAAGAGAAAGTAAAAATTTTACATCCCTCCCCTTTTTTTTGTTTTCTATATTATCAATAGCTTACCGAAGTTGATCTTTCAACTTATTATTTATAAATTTGTTAAATATATCTCTGACTTGTCATAGGAGGTATATATTGAATATTAATATCTTATTCAAATATATTTTAGATCTTGAAAATTATTTTACTATTATATATATTATTATTAATCCTGCAGATCTTCCTAATTTCGAATATCAACAGCTACTTCTCTCTGAATTATAATAGAATTTTATTATATGTAATATATAACAAATTCTAATCCTGAACTAAAACTACCCCTATTACCCTCACCTTCTTGAATGAACAAATGCGTCTCGACCAAATTTCCACTCTACATTTAAACTGCCTGTCTTTTTATAATAAGATTAACCTATAATAAAAAACCTAACAATAAAATATGCTATAAACTTAAAAGAAAAATATCGGGAATGACTTCCCCAAAACTCTCTCGTATATTCTTTTGGAGTTATGTCTGTGTGTGTGTTTATGTTAGTATGTGTGAACACGATTGTTTAAAAACCAAAGCAGCCAGATCGATGAAATTTGGTCTCCTTACACTCAAATTGTAGATTTCTATCAACTTTTGGAGTAAATACGTCACCTGGAAATAATAATTTACCTAAAAAGTTTTTTCAAAAATTTTGAAATTTTCAATTTTTTTTGTTATATTCTGATAAACTACTTTTTAATAAAAAGTACTACTTCCAGGTGACGTATTTACTTCAAAAGTTTATAGAAATCAACAATTTTAGTGTAAGGAGTATATACCAAATTTCATCGATCTGACTGCTTTGGTTTATAAACAATTGTGTTCACACACAGACACACACACACCCACACGGCAACACATACCGACATAATGCCAAAAATATTTTTTTTTGACTCAAGGAGGTCTAAAACGTGGAGAAACATCAAAATCTTGAAGTCGAATTTTTTGACGATTACAATACTTTCTCTTTATATTCTATACTGTACGAGAAAGTAAAAATGAGTATTAACTTTATCAGCACTGGAATATTTCAATTGTCCTTCTATTCATTAAAAAAATATAAAAATCTAAATAGTAAATAGTAATTTATAACGAATTGTGGCTGTTTATTATATAATTGGTAATACAAAAAGAGGAGGCAAAAAATTTATAGCTTCCCCCCTTTGTGGGGTTTTAGTAAATAGTAAATAAAAACCATGTAATACTTTCGGTTATTTATTTTTTTAAGGAAAAATACTTAATTACACTCTTGCGATGGTTTGATGTGTCTTTTCTTATCGCCTCTCTTTTTCTTTTTTACATTTTCAAAGATTTTTTCATATTCTTCTTCCAATGCTTCATTAAATCTTTCCAGCTAAAAAATAATATTTCTTTTTTAGAGAACACTTTATATTGGCCTATCCTTTTTTTTTAAATTGGTTATACATAATTAAAATCTAAGTAAAAAAGATATTGGTCTGTCACATTGTCATTTTAAGGAATGGTATTTTACTTCCCATTTTTTTGCGATTTACGATATAAGACTCGGCCGATTCTCGAAACGTCGTCAAAATGAGATTTTTTTATCATTCAATTAAATAGAGGATGCCAGAGAATTTTTAGGGAATTTTTTAATAATTAGTAATTTCCTTTTTAGAAATCAATATATTAATGTGTACTCTGTTTATGAAAGCAGGAATTAGTTTGTCAGTCAAAAAAAAAAAAAAAATCTAACTAATACTGGAGCAATAAACGAGGAACAAATTTTAGTTGCCTGGAAACTAAGGCAAACACCCTACACAAAGAGTTTTATGTTTGCCTATCTCACAGGCGTCCTTGGAAACTAAGATTTTTTTATTATCTTACATAATAATTACGCGCATGAAATATTTTAGTACCGATATTCTTAAAATCACTATTACTATTGATATAATAGAAAAAGTGATGAGGCTAAAAAGCCAAGGGTATAGAATCAGTAGAAAACAAAAAAAATTCTCGTCGATGTTTCGGCCTTAAATCCCAAATTCTTAACAACGTACTTTCTCTCTCTATATTGAATATTGAATAAATTATTTGTATCACTGACAACTAGGGGACTTTCTACATGCTGGTTTTTTGGTATCACCCATCCGAGTTTTTTGCTTCCCTGTAAAGATCTTGGTGGCTGTTGCTGTGACTGCAAGCCCCCCCCCCCCCCCCACCCCCTCGGAAACAAAATATATTTTGAGAAAAAAAAAACTCACAGACATCATATTACCCAACTTTTCGATTAGTGGAGGTAAAAGAAAGATGTATGCAGTGCCATTAGTCGCATCAGTCTTTAAAGCTCAATTGACATTGATATATTTTTACTTTTTTTTTTAGATCATATCCGCCCATCTTCCTCGTGTTTATCATGGATATACTTAATCTAATCCTTGTCATTCATCTTCGATTAAATGCAAGGAGCTTCTCCGAGACATTCAAAGAGCAACTTAAAATCTTCGAACATGGAGTCAATTGGTCGAGCAATAATCAAAGTAAGGTCATCGTTCAGGGGCGTATATAGAAATTTTTTTGGGGGGGCCCACACAAAAATTTTTTTTGGAAAAATTTTTTTTTTTTTAAACAAAACCCTTCCTCTCTTCAACATTTTTTTTTTTCTCTCTTCTTTTCCGTCGGCCCCCCCCTCCTTCCTCCTCCGCAGGTTTGTGTGGTTCTGTTTATGTCTCTTTCTCTCTTTTTTTTTGGGGGGGGGGGGCGGCCGCGCGCCCCCCCCCCCCCCCCCCCCCCATCGTTTATTTTAAAAAGTGATCAATTTAATTATTAATTTACATTATTTATTTATTTATTTATTCTTTTGTTAGTCAAATAAAAACAAATTCTTTTGGTTTTGCAAAACTACTATCAACAACTAAAAAATAATTGTTAAATGAATTTTGAACAAATTTTTGAGAAGATCCAAATTTGTATATAAAATGGCTTAAATAACTAGGAATGGAACTTTGATTATAAACGAGTATAGTATATGGTAGTAGGCTTATATAGTGAAATAATTTTAAATTTGAAAAGGTAAAATAAAATCATCTGTACCAGATTTTATTTTACATTATTTCACTATATACCATATAGCTACTATACCATTTACTCAAGGCTCCAGCTCTCAGGTGGGGACTTAATTGTGGCGCTCACTGTACAAACCAAAATTAATTAATTAAGGCTACAATTGAAAAAAAGGTAGGAATAAATAAGTAGACTATGATAGCAAAAGTAATTGCCATAATTAATATATAGGCCTAAATAAAGCTGATAGTTCAATGCCTAATTACTATTTAAATGAATATGAAGAAATTAATGACTGAGTGATAATTAACAGGAACAGGTAGATGTAGGCAGCCAGCAATGAACAAAAACTTTATTTAAATATAGTCGACGTTTCGGGAACGCATCGATCTAAACAACATTAACAATTTATCGTCCTGAAGATGAGAGCAATGCGTTCCCGAAACGTCGACGATATTTAAATTAAATTAATATGGTCCCCCTTGTCACTGATTCCCTTCTTGTCTTAAAAGACTTGACATTAATTATTTATTATATTGCAACCCATTAATTTAATAAATGGACCGGATTGAAAATGGACCCTGATGTTATGGTTCTTCTTATGGTCTAAGACTCTTTTATCCAAATCGTGTGGCTCTTCATTTATATTTTTTTTCTCATCACACACACACATTCATTCACACAGTTTTTCCACAACCAAGGGCGGGTCCAGAGGTGTTTCTCGGGGGGGGGGGGATCTGGTGTGACTGGTCGCACTGCACACCTTTTTTTCTCAATTTCGAAAATTTAAAGGCGCATTCTGTACTTGTTTGCCAGAATATAAATGCAAAACAAATTTTTAAGTATTAATTTTTAAAATTTTACATTCAAAATAACTTTTTTTTCAAAAAAAAGTATTTTTTTCAAATCTCAGGGGGACCACCCCCCCCCCCCTTGTCCACAACTCAAGCCATATAAGACTTGACGATATTAAAAACCGTTATTTGAATATATCTGTTTTTGGGTCCAGGCATTCTTATTTAAGTGTGGCTCTTCATTATGTCCAAAATATATATTTATTCAACATATTATAAGTATAATAATTCTATTTTGTAAAAATATGTTTATAATGGTCTGATGCGGCTCTTGGTAAAATTTTTTAAAATTAAAGAAAAATGGCTCTCTACTTAAAATAGGTTGCCAACCCCTGCTCTAAGAAGATAAATAAAAATAAATTAACTTACCGCATCTTGACATTGTAAAGGAGAATTTTTTGAATCCAAACAATCTTTTAACACTTTTCTCTCTTTATCACAGTGGACTAATTTATCCTTCTGTGTTTCACTCAAAACATGAGCAAATCGTTCGATCGAATCTTTATCAATATGAAATTGTTTATTATATTGCTCTTCGACGCGTTGCACACGGGTTTTATAATATTTATCAATTTCTATAGAATGAGTAAAAAAATATTTATTTTTTTTTATTCAAGGCGATCAAGTGGAAAGCGATGTGCTTACGGTCAACGCCTTTGTCCCTCTGTTTCTGCTGAGCCCTCTGGATTTTCTCCTTCGGAGTTGGCTGGTAGCCGGTGACTCGTTCTGCTGCCTCTTTAGTTAGGTTCAGGGGCGTTAATACCTCCAACGGCTCCCGAGCGGCACAGGGTCCTTTATTGCAGGTGCTCTCTCCAACGCCCATCTTCCTTCTCACCTGGCTCGCATGCCCGCCAACTTATCGAAACAACGTTTATTGCCTTGTTTTTAAACCTAATTAAAATGATTTGCACTAGTAAATGGAGTTGAAGAAAAAAATATTCAATTTGCTAAAATTATAAAAACCTCAGTATAATAGTAATAAATACAAATATATTTGTTTAAATAAATCAATATTAAGTTTTTATAATAACACTAGTCGACATGGTTTTTTTCCACAAGAAATCTGATTAGTGAACCTAGTGCATTTTTTCATTCTGAATTCAGATATGTAGTTAGAATTTTTCCATCAGGCACAGTTTTAGAGATATAGAGCAAAATAGATTTTGATAGAAAATGTGCTCTAAAACGGCTTTTATTTAGAATGTTCAAATTATTGTTAACGCGGCACCCCGTAAAAATATACAGATAGTTAGAACACATATAAATTTTAAGTTTCATCCCAATCGGAGGTCATTTAGACGTGCCGCAAACAGCTTAAAGTTTAGAAAAATCGAAATTTTCAAGATTTTTTTTACTTTGGTCACCCCTAATACAATTTTAAACATCCCTGAATGCAAAAAACATATGTTAATATTTACGATATTCTATAGTTCTTTGGCTTTCATAAAAATCTGTTAATTATTAACGAAATTATGAACAAAAACGTGAGCAAAGAAAAAACACAAGTACACTCACTGGTCGAAAAAAATGGACTTCAATTGAATTAAAAAGCGAACCCCATCCACGAGAAGCTAATGTATCCTCTCTGAACATAGGTTCCCGGGCACTAACTTTATTAAATATTATTTTAAAAAAATATTTCTAGAATCTCATATCTTTCTTTATACTTGTAAAAGAAAGTCCATTTTTTCGACCAGTGAGTGTACTTGTGTTTTTTCTTTGCTGACGTTTTTGTTCATAATTTCGTTAATAATTAACAGATTTTTACGAATGAGTGATTTTTAGAAAGCCAAAGAACTATAGAATATCGTAAATATATGTTTTTTGCATTCAGGGATGCCTAAAATTGTATTCGGGGATTTTATTGTCATTGTTAGAGCACTGTTAAACACTTTTCGTGCGGCACCTTTTCGAACTGAAAATTTTGAATTACGCTCTTACCCAGTTCAGGGCATAAGGAGAATGATATTTTTCAACAGAAAATACAAAAAAATGATTTTCGAAAAAAAGTGGAGTTAGACACTTTTCTAATTAGAGCGTCGATATGTAATATATTTAAAGAAAGTATTTTTTTTCTTTTCAAAACGAATAAATAATTAACAATCGATCATTTGAGAAAAAAAGTCAAAATTTTGGAAGAAAACGATACTCATATACGCATAAATCCGTTTATTTATGCTTGCTCAAAGATAGGCAAATAACCTACTAATAGATATTCTATACACCTCCTTCAGGACAATCCTGATATGCAGAATTGAGTTCTACATTTTTAGAAAATTGAATAGTAGATCGCGGCTGTAGCTGATATATTGAATAAGGGAAGAGAATGCAGCCAATAATTGAGCCCCTATTTAATGATTTAAAAAATTAGGAACGTATTGGCTGGGAGCCACCCTGCCAACTTTGAAGGCTGAAGATGGCAGGGTGGCTCCCAGCCGCAACCTTCTTAATAAAGAGTGTTCAATCATAAAATATAGGCTAAATTATTGGCTGCATCCTCTTCCCTTATCCAACATTTAAAAAGATGAACACAAATGATACTCTCTCTATATATTTATTTTTAAGCACTCACCCTTTTTTCTCATTCACACTCACACTCACACTCACACACATTCACACAGTCTTTTCGGCAACTCAGGCCATATAAGACTTTGACGATATCCCTTATTGATTAATATACATATTTGGGGTCCAGGCATTCTTATTTAAGCTATTTGGTATCCATATAGATTAAATAAAATCATCGGACTGCCTGGGATCCGAACCCGCGACCCTTGGTATATAAGGTCAGCACGTTAACCCCTACACCAAGCCCGAGGACAAAATATTATGTTATAAAAGACAAAAATATTTAATTAACATCCATATTTATTAATTCAAATACCCGTAGTATAAATATTTGCTATAAAACCTACGTGAATAAAATTATTACACTTATAATTCTAGCCTTATTTATGAGAATTATAAAGGGTGTAAATTATTTATTCATCTTCCTTATTAATATGCTTCTACTTTTACTATAATATTTCATGATAAATTTTTTTATATAATATTAATAATTATATATCAATTTTTTGTGCACTTATTCAGCGACATATTTTGTGAGTAAATGAATGGATGATTGAGGTGGGAGGAGACTAAGAGAGTGAGAAGAGAGTCGGGAGGTGAGTGATCCTGCTCTCTGAACCGGGTCCAATGGCCCTCTGCAGCGATAGGAATCCAGACTGGCTTTTAGGATCAACGGAAACCAATTTCTCTTCACTTTATTATTATACTTACTGAAGGGCTTTAAAAACCAAGTGTTAATCGTTTAAAATATAAAATAAACTCTAATATCTTGTGTGGTTAAACAGATGTATACATTAATTAAAATTTTTAGGTGGAATAACCACAGAAGATATGACAACATACCAGACAGTGAATTTTAGGTGCATATATTAATTTTTTAGTGTATTTTTCGACATCTGGGACCATTTACACCCTTTCTATTTTTACTTTCTCTTTCCCTATATAAGAAATATATAGATTCGATCATGTCAAAAATTCGATGTCGAGATTTTGATCGATAATACACCCTGAGTCCAAAAAAGTGGGTCCCGAAAATTGGTCTGTCTGTGAACAAAATATCTCAGAAATGAAAAGAGCTAGAAGGTTGGAATTTTATATTTGAGTTAGGCACTCGTTCAAGGGGTGAAAATAAGCTTTTGAACAAAATCGACCAAAAAGTACTAGTACTTTACTAATGTACTTTTTCAGTTTTTTTTTTTCGATTTTCTCAAAATTCGCTCCAACGATTTTTATTAAAATTCATAAATCAACTATTTTTTTTTTGAAGCTCTTTAAAAATTATATCAGTGAAATCTTTCGTGAAAATTGTTTGAAGTACACTTTACTGATGTGGAAGCATTCTTAGCTCAGCTCCATCTATGAATCGAGCAGAAATTAGGAAACAGAAATCCTGATTTCGTCATTCCTAATTTCAAATTAATAAAAAATTACACTTTGAAAAATTAGCTATATTTACGTATGATACAATAAAAAAAAAATAATTGTTTAAAGAAAAAACAATCCAAGACCTTCAGAGTCAATGTTTGGTTTTGTTTTTGGTATATCAAGGCAGAATAAAATTATCGCATATATATACATACTAAATATACGTGTAGGTAAATGATATTTTAACTTAATAAAAAAAAAGATGTTTAATGGTTGGTGTTTCTCATCCGCCCTTCAATTATGGCCTTGCACTTTACTTTTTTTTATATAGAGTTAAAAAAAAAAATAAACGTTTTACATTCACCAATAGTAAGATAATAATAATATTATAAACCAAAATGAATACCCTAAATTGTTTATATAATAATAAGTGGAACAGAGAAATAACGAAATCATCATTATGTATATGAATGAATAGGCAATATTAATTATTTGACCTTGAATTCGTTTGAAAATATTTAGTTCTCATTAATATCTGACAGAACAAAATATTCTATGATTCATTAACGCTTAAGGCAAAATGATTTTGGTCCTATATTTTAAACAAATTTAAAAAATTCCAAAATTACGAAATTTTCACTTTATTACATTAATTTTATTAAATAACGAAGTCTCTAATAAAACTTTATCAAAAAATTCGGGTAAAAAATATTTGTAGTTATTCTTCGTTCACTACATATTTCTTTCTAGGAGTCGGGGAGTTAAAATAATTTCATCCAAAATTAATTCCTTTATTCATTTAAATGTATTTTTTAATTTGTTGAAAAAAAATTTTAATCTGGACCGCCTCGAGAAAAGTAAAAGATATTAATCTTCGTGCAGATTCTCTAATTTTTACTTGTTAGCTTGAAAGAATTTTAATGAGGTTTGTTGTTGCTAGTCAGTCTGTATGTCTGCTACAAATAAAATTTAAAAAAAAATAAAAAATCCCAGACGAATGAATTCTGGAAACAATTACCACCAGGGAATTTTCAATTAGCTTATATTTATTTATTCTAAGTAGAAGTAAATAACTAATCATTGTTATTTAATTTGGAAATATAATTCTTGATTTCTAAATTAATTGGTAGCCTATATAATTTAGAAGAAATTCATAGCTAAGAACGGGACGCGAATCCTTGGTACCGGGCCCGTAGCTAGGAGGGATATGGGGGTCCAAACCTCCCCCTTATTTCGTTAAATTATAAATAAAAAGAAATATATAAAGAGCAACATGCTGATATAAATTTTTTAGAAATTATAAAAAAAATTTTAATATTCTTTAAAATTTATTCATTTGGGACGGACGAATGGGGGGGGATTTCATCTCACAATCCAAATCCCCCTCATCCTCGAGGAGCAACGGCACTATTTAGCATCAGAGGCGAAATCTATAGTTCTATTATTATAGGAATTTTTAATCTATAGTTCCCCTAAGCTACCAGGTACGAAATTTCTTTTTTAGTATAAATTTTGAACTTGATTTTTTTGACTCACTTTCGATCAGGGGCGGATTAAAGGGGGGGGCGAGGGGGGCGATCGCCCCCCCGAGAAGAAATTCACAAAGTTAAAAAAACTAGTAATCTAAAGAAATTATGATTTCCGCTCTTTAGTTTCAATTGAATTTGTTACCAATCAATTTAAATAAATAGGAAAGGGGTCTAAATAGCCATAGATGCCGTCAAAGTCCTTAAATAAAAAAAAATTAAAAAAAAAAAATCCGCCCCCCCCCGACAAAATGGCATTAATCCGCCACTGCTTTCGATGTATATTTTCTAGCAATGATGAACTTAAAAGTTGAAAGATTAAATTTAATTTAAGCAAACGCTTTCGTACAAATTAAAATACCCTTAAAGCAAATTCTTAATTCATTCTAATTATCTACCTATAATTAGAAATATAAAATATAATTTTAAAATATTTAAAGATATTAATATGTAGTTTCTTTATCGAGTTACAAAAATTAATCAAATATAGCTAAAATATTATAATTTGATGAAGAATCTCAAAAAATGCAAATGATAGAAAAATTGGCTAGCAATTAATTTTGAAAATTAAAAAATTTAAATTTATGATGCCGAAAAAAAAGTGGATAGAAAAAAATAGAAGATTGAAAATTTCATTTTACAAATAAATTACTTTATAAATTAATCTCTTTTAATCGAAGACAGACGAACGTATAAATTTGATTCTGTATTGGTAGTGAATGATTAGATTATTACTTGGTAAATAGTTATCGTTTTGGAGGCTGCCGAAGAATTCCAGGTTGAGTAATAACAGGTTTCAAGTGTGAGGGAGTGCCATCCCCACTCTTCCAGGTGCCGAAACCTCCCACATCGTCCATCTCAGTACCTTATCCCCCCTCTACTTGGCCCCCAATTATCTCCCCAACGACAGATAGCCTTGATTTATTTATTATATTTTCATTCCTGCCAAATTTCATCGAATATCCTATTTTACGATAAGATCATACATATATTCAATCTTCAAATCAATTCTGTCTTCATAAATTAATTCTTTATTGAAAATACAATTCGAAATATAAATTATTCATTACATTCGGAAGCCGATTTTATTATATAGGTTTTAAAATGTTAGAAAAAAAGCATAATTTGCCTTAGGTTTTTGGGAAAACTAGAGTGGCTTAAGATTGCTCAAATATAAATTTGTACCGCTTTAGTTTAAATTACAAATATAACAGGTATATATAGTATAATTTAAAAAAAAAAAAAAAAAAATAGATACGAGAGTTTATAATAAAATGTAAATTAATTTGAAGACCTTTTAAAATCAAATATTGTAAAATTTAATTGATTTTATAAAATAAAAATAATTTTCATTGTTTAATACATTTTACTGTCTTCATTATAAAAAGAGGTCTTGTAACAATACATAACACTTTTAAATTTTAGAGAATTATTACTTCTAAAAAAATTTAATTGAATTGGGAGCATTGCTCGAGGCTAACGAAATAATAAAATATTAAAATATTCAAATTAAAATATACACCTCAAGATAATAAAGAAAGATAATTAATTAAATCATTTGCCAAAACTTTTTCATTTTTTAAATTTGAGGTCTTTTTTTGTCATCTGAGGCCATTTAGACCCCATGCCTATTTATTTCATTTGAAATAAATTTCTCCTCCAGGACGAGATGCAAACTCTTGACTTTTGGCACCAGAAGCTAAGCTCTGCTTCTGACCCATAGGTCAAGGATTGGCAAAATTTTAAATTAATAGTTAATGTTTGTGAACATTGTTTCTAAACTAGGCCTATATAATATGATATTTGATCTAATCAAATAATTCAGTAGCTAGTTATAAGCCTATAGATATGTGTTATACTTACAAGAATAAATTTGTTCAAGATTGATTACCGAGAGTATCAAATTTGCCAACCGGGATTGAAATTTATTATGAGATTGAAAATCTATTACTAGGTAACGTCTAATAATAATACTAGGATAAATGTTTTTAAATTTAAAATTATTTTGATTATATTTTATAATTATTTTTTTTGGACATCTAAGGCCATTTAAACCTTATACTTATTGAAGATAAATTTTTCTTTGGCTGGAGACTGTGTATAGTATTGGTGATGGGTAGGCAGCCAGGATTAGAAATAAAACACGAAATTTTATCTCATTCTACTCGTCGACGTTTCGGGTGCTAATCGCCCCCTTCCTCAGGACTGAGCAGGTGTCAATTATAACAAGACGATGTCATTTGTTGTGATTTAAACATTTTTATTACAATGTGTAATTTTAAGTAGCAAGTATGCTTTCATTCAATACAAGGTGTTGTTGAAGCAAATATCTCGATTAGAGATATATATAGAGATATATCTCGATTAGAGATATATCGAGATATTTGCTTCAACAACACCTTGTATTGAATGAAAGCATACTTGCTACTTAAAATTACACATTGTAATAAAAATGTTTAAATCACAACAAATGACATCGTCTTGTTATAATTGACACCTGCTCAGTCCCGAGGAAGGGGGCGATTAGCACCCGAAACGTCGACGAGTAGAATGAGATAAAATTTATTTCTAATCCTGGCTGCCTACCCATCACCAATACTTATACTTATTTATTTCAATTGATTGGTAGCCATTTTATTTAAAATCAATTTTTTCCCCTGGGATGAAATGCAGACTCTCGATCTCTTCTTCTTTCTTAGCCTTATTCTCGCAGTGCAAGGTCGGCGGAATGGGTTTTTTGCGACCGGAAGAAATAGAACTGACCGGCCCGCTGCACGGTCTGAAGCTTGTTAAAAATAAAGAACAGAAGGCTTCCAGTCCCAGCTCGGGTAGCTCGTGGTCGCCATCCACAAGATGTAGATTCCTGATCAACGGACTCTCGATTTCTATCTTGAATTATTAAAAAATTTTTTGTAGGCCTATATATTCGTATATTTTTTTGTTTTTTAGTTCGTTTAACGTCTTAAAATTTTATATTATACCCTAGTACCAGTATATAACAAAACTAAACTCTTCACTAAGAAATAATTTCATTGATTTTTAGAATAAATACCACTTTCTATTTGCTCAAGCTCTATTTGTTCACAAAGATATTTTATGAAACTACGGGGAATTTTATTTGTTAACACCTCAATATTCTTGAAGATTAAAGATTTTGTCTTCCGAAACGTCGACTTTTTAATGATTTCACACAGGTCCATTAAGCACACGTACACCAGATTAAATTACTAATTACAATTTAATCATTGTAAAAGTGATTATCTCGATCATTGTTAGGAAAATAATTTGCCCGGGGACACAAAGAAAAAAGAAAAATAAAAAAATTGGAGGACTTGATTCAAAGATTAGGCCCATATATTCATTATTCATTCTCCAGAGAAATTTTTGATTTACTCTAGCAACAAACTTTTGATATATTTCTTTCTCTTATGAGTAGTGCTTTTGAAATGTTTATAAGTCTTTTTCTGAGGCCAGTTAGACCCCGACTTTATTTATTCAAATTAATTGGTACCCAATAGACTATATTTTGAATTTTTATAGCTCCGGATTGTAAGCAAAGCAAACTATATCGGTACTAAGCCCCAGGGCTTGGAAATATCGTGTATTAAATTTTTTATTTTCTAAATTTTATGTTAATTAAATTATTTATATTTTATTTTACTGTATTATTTATTAATTAAAATTAAATTTTAATTTTAAACAATTACAAAGTCAAATATTCAAAATAAAAAAAATCCTGGATTAACAGAGAAGCCTACAACTAAAGCCCTTAAGTCTGGCATTGAAGTCTGCAATTAGTTCCAATCAGCTTTAGGCTTTGTTTCCTTCTGTCTGTCCATCCTATAAAATATTTGATGCATCACGCAACCCGACCCAGACCTCTAAAAAGGAATCGTTGAATAGGTCGCTATTACTGCGCTAGTTTCTGTTATTAGTCAGCAGAATAACTGGATAATAATTTAAACGCCTTCCAATTCCTTCTCGCTACTATGGCTAAATATATACCTACCTATAAAATTCTAAAAGATTTACGAAGCTACCATGTGATTCGCTTTCGATTTTAACACATCGTTAGATATATAGCTTACTTCAAGGACGATAACAATATAAAAAAGAAAAACGTTTCAATATTACTTAATCTAGATATTATATCGTATTGTAGCTATTCATACTAGCGGTCCCAGGGGGGGGGGGGCAGAGGGGCCCGGGCCCCCATTGGACAGACAAAAATTCAAAAAGTTTTATTTAATATTTTAAAGCTAAACAAAAAATTATAAATTTGCCAGAATGTTTTTTATTATTCATTTTGAAGGGGTTGGGGAGAGTTCCTGTATTACACACAACCCCGGGAGCCGGCAGGCTCTCTGCGGATTCGCATATGGCTTGCCTACCTTCTAGGAACAATACCCTTTTCGTTCCAAGAATATTGGTTGACTTTTACTTTCTCTTATGTATATATGGACCCTGTTATGCAATGGTGTGTCAAAGACCAAAAAATTCAAAATTGAGTTAAGCACGGAATATTGTTTCAAATGCTTTAATTAATAGTATTTTTTATGAAATATGTCCTAAAAAAATTTATATTTAATGTTACTTGCACAATTGACAAGAAAAATTATATATAATCCAATGTAAACAAAAAACTTTATTGTTGATTTTCTCAAAACTCGATGTTTGGTCTTTGACACACCATTGCATAACAGGGTCCATATGTAATATATATAGACCTATATATTGAGAAAAAGTATTGGATTAATGTCAAAAATTCGATGTCGAGATTTTAATGGATATACAAGTTTTGAGGTCCCCTGAATCCAAAAAAGTGGTTTTCTCGACATGGTCTGTCTGTGGGTGTGTCTGTTCAATTTTAAATATGAAGGAATTGATCTACGAGGTTGAAATTTTATATTTAAGTTTTGTACCCTCCTGGACCGTGAAAATAAACTTTTAAACAAAATCGGTCAAAGAGTACTAGTACTTTACTGATGTACTTTTTCAGTTTTTTTTTCCGATTTTCTCAAAATTCGCTCCAACGATTTTGATTAAAATTCAAAAATCAATTATTTTATTAATTTTCAATATTGATAGCCTTAAAGCCACGTGATTGGAATCCAGGCAGACAGAAGAATATTTATTTAAATTAATAGATTCGGTTCCCTCTTCCTACAATTAGAACAAACATTCAAAATGGTGACTCGGGCTAGGAGGTAGGATCTTCAGGAGTTACGAAAAAACTGTGTTAATACTTTTTTTACCCTCTTGAAACTCACATAAATACAATCTTGGTTCAAAATGTTTCACTTGACACCTACACCGCAATCTTTAAATTTATTTACGTTATACCTTTTCGGTCATTGAAATTATTTCATTATACACCATATACTTAAAGCTAAAGCTATCAGGTTGGGACTTAATTGTGGCGCTCACGTACTTCATAGGAAAGATAGGAGAAATGGTTTCCACGTTAACAAAATATAAATATTTTACTGAAGGTAAGAGAAAGTTGTGTGCTGTGCGACCAATCACACCAGATTTTTTCAAATTGGACTTGATGGGTTTCCAAAAAATAATGGCCTCATATATTGAAAACGAACTTAAAAAAAAAAAAAAAAAAAAATTGTTGATAAGAAATTTTTATACTTCTAGACAAGCCCTCGGGCTAGCGTGCTGGCCTTCTATATCAAGGGTCGCCGGTTCGGATTAGGCGTGGTCGATATTTCCTTGAACGGTAGGACTAAGATATCAGCTCTTTAACAGTTTTTCTGTTCGTTCCGATTTACGTAATAACATTGCTCGCTTTCCTTTCTCTGTTGGTTTGAAAAAGTGTTTGTTAAGGGCGTTCTTGGTTATCCTTATAATTGGTGTTATCTGTTTAATGGACGATTCAATATCATTTTTTCCATGGCGTAGTTTTATGTATCTTCTACAATATCTTCAAGCATTTCATCTTGTCAGTTTTCATTGCCGACGCTGGCTTTTCTTGTTTTCATGGCGCTGGACCTGGGTGGTGTCTCGACAAACTGGTGCGACGTTGCTATGCGGAGCAATATCTGCTGTATTTTTTTGTGTAAAATCGTGGATATCAGTTTGCATATTACCCCACAAGTTTATCAGAGGCTGAACAGATGTTATTCGGACGTCATCTCCCGCAATAATATTCCTTCTCTACAAGCTGGAAGTCGGTAAAAGAATTTAACTACTTTACCGGTTTTTATTGGCGTACTTTATATTGGCGGCATCTCGACGGAGAAGCCTTTAACGGGACGGCGGGTCTTCTGGTTTACCAGAGACTCCAAATTTTCTCTATTATTTAACGCCTTATATAAACTATCTATTATTTCGGTTAAAATTGTTTGTTTACATTTTCATATATTAACAACTTTTTCATAAATGATCAATCTTTAAGTTATCGACTTTGCATCAATCATTCAAATTTTGTGTTGGCATAAAGGGCTCTCAACATCAACTTCCACAAGATCCATTAAAATGATTAATTATCCATACCAAGTGTTATTAATAATGATAATTATATATATTGAATTTCACATAGACGATTAACTTACATTGAATTAACTTATGGCTTAAATTATGACGTAAAATTTATCTTAACATTTAATAGCCAATAGTAGATTTATTTTATGCATGGGAAAAATTAAGAAATAAAGCCTTACGTGTCCGATCTCAAAATTAGTCTAAAACAAAAAAAAATCTCATAAATTTTAGAAATTAAAAATTTTGAGTAACATCAAAATTAATTCTCTTTAGCAAATGTATTCAGGGCCGCAGACAGACTTGACGGGCCCCGGGGCTACTTACTAATACGGCCCCCCCCCCCAAAAAAAAAAAAAAGTTTTTTTTTAGTATATAAAAAGCTATTGTGGCCTTCATGCCAAAAATTTTTTCACAGTTTTTGACACAACTTTTGAAATAGTTATACATAGCTTAAAATATTTATTTAAGGTTGTTCGGACATTAAAGCACTTTGGTAGATTAAAAGCTAATTTTTTAATATGTTATTAATCACTATCAAATACGTATAAAATAAAATTTTGAAGCAGATCTGACACAGGGTTATCGTGTAATTAATTTTTAAAAAATTGAAATTTAACATGTAGCCTATGGGGAATAACGACGAAATTCACACATATCGAATTATATAGGCATCTGTGCAAATGATACAAAAACAAAAAAACTTACATTTTATTAATTCACTTCCGAGGAATACGTTAAAAATAAAACCAAAAGTTTCTGCCGACCGCTTTTAAAGATATTTTAACAAGAAAGTCAAAAAAATTCTCCAAAATGACAGTCGCTAATATTTAAAAATAATGAATTCTCGAGAGTCAGACCAGCCTGGCAACGTCGCATAGCATAAGTGTCTTATTTCTATGTCAGATACATTTTTTTTTTCAATTTTACAATATTTTTTCTCGCAAATCGTCCATTGTGTTTAAACTGATTTGCATTAAACATTGTAATATATTAAATAAAATAAAATTTAAGGCGTTTAAGATTTAAAATAGATAGTTGATGAATGCAATGTTGCCAGTTCTATATTACGTGAAATACTGCTCGAGTCAAAAGTCATTCATTTATTATTTTTGGTAATTAAATTATTAACTTAATCCAATTATAAACTATGATAGGTCACGACTAAATTATAATAAGGAATTTTGGCATTCAAATTTTTAATTTTATTTAAAAAAAAATTTAGATTCTATTATGACTTACGATGTACTATCCGAACAACCTTAAATAAAGTTATTTAAAAATTTTTCAAAATTTCCTAAACAAAGAGTTACAAAGTTTTAATTTATAGAGGCCAGATCTGGACAGAGGATTTCCGGGGGAATCTGTGGGTATGGAAAATTTTTTGAAAATTAGCCACTGAAATCTGCCTTTTTAGCTATCCTGAGTCGTGAAAAAGATCAAACTTGATTTTAGCTTAAAGGGCCCGGGCCCCCTGAGGAAAAAAAATGTTAAAAAATGATTTTTTTAATTGAAATTTTAAGATTTTAGCTTAAAGGGCCCGGGCCCCCTGAGGAAAAAAGATTTCAAGAAAATGATTTTTTTTAATTGAAATTTTAAGATTTTAGCTTAAAGGCCCCGGGCCCCCCTGAGGAAGAAGATTTCAAGAAAATGATTTTTTTAATTGAAATTTTAAGATTTTAGCTTAAAGGCCCCGGGCCCCCTGAGGAAAAAGGATTTCAAGAAAATGATTTTTTTAATTGAAATTTTAAGATTTTAGCTTAAAGGGCCCGGGCCCCCTGAGGAAGAAGATTTCAAGAAAATGATTTTTTTAATTGAAATTTTAAGATTTTAGCTTAAAGGGCCCGGGCCCCCTGAGGAAAAAGATTTCAAGAAAATGATTTTTTTAATTGAAATTTTAAGATTTTAGCTTAAAGGCCCCGGGCCCCCTGAGGAAAAAGATTTCAAGAAAATGATTTTTTTAATTGAAATTTTAAGATTTTAGCTTAAAGGGCCCGGGCCCCCTGAGGAAAAAGATTTCAAGAAAATGATTTTTTTAATTGAAATTTTAAGATTTGAGCTTAAAGGGCCCGGGCCCCCTGAGGAAAAAGATTTCAAGAAAATGATTTTTTTTAATTGAAATTTTAAGATTTTAGCTTAAAGGCCCCGGGCCCCCTGAGGAAAAAGATTTCAAGAAAATGATTTTTTTAATTGAAATTTTAAGATTTTAGCTTAAAGGGCCCGGACCCTTGAGGAAATAAATTTCAAGAAAATGATTTTTTTTAATTGAAATTTTAACCATGAAAAATATTTTTTTTTAGAATTTTAAGGTGGGAGCGCAATGGGCCCGGGCCCCTCGGAGGGCCCGATCCCCGGGGATATAGCCCCCCTGCCCCCCTGTCTGCGGCCCTGAATGTATTATATTTTTACTTTCTCTTACCTATATTAATATACATATATATAGAGAGAGAAAGTATTGGATTCATTTCAAAAATTCGATGTCAAGATTTTGATGGATATACACGTTTTGAGGTCCCATGAATCCAAAAAAGTGGTTTTCGCGACATAGTCTGTCTGTGGGTGGGTGTGTGTTCAATTTTAAGCATGAAGGAATTGAGGTTGAAATTTTATATTTAAATTCAATATCCCCCGAGGCGTGAAAATAAGCTTTTGATCAAAATCGGTCAAAGAGTACTAGTACTTTACTGATGTACTTTTTCAGTTTTTTTTAAATATTTTCACGAAATTCGCTGAAAAATTGATTAAAATTCAAAAATCAATTATATTTTGATGCTCTTTAAAACGTATATTCTCATTTTGTTCTCAAAATTGTTTGAAGTACACTTTCCTCTTATACTTCATAGGAAAGGTGGAAGAATTGGTTGCCATTGTAAGAAAATATAAATAAGTAAACGAAACGAAGTATGCTGGGTCAACAGTATTAAGGTTATGGAGAAAGAAAAAGAACTGAAGATGGTTTGCGTAAGGCCCAATGCACACGGTGCAACTGAAAAGAAACTCATTGCAAACATATATCGTCAACTAGTCGCGTTTCAAACAGATATTGCATGGAGGTCCGCACACGAACGCAACTCAAGTTGCACCCAAAATGGCCGACGTTTTCAATCAGCTGTTTGTTCGGTTACTTAATAAAGATATTTTTGGCAATTTAAGGGTTTATTTAAGTAATAATAATATAAAATATTATTAATATTGAAATAACTAATATTTTTTATTAAAAATTGAAGGAAATATATGTAGTCAAGACAAATGAATTTCAAATATTTTTTTAATTAATAAAATATAGTTTTTAAAATATTTAATTAAGAAATATTTTTTACTTAATATTTAGTAAAAATATTTATTAAAATAACTATAATTAGATTTCTTAAGTTTATTTTGAAATAAATTTACGGGGAAGAATAAAATATCATTCAAATGAAAAACAATGTTAAAAGAGTCATTTCAAAGGCCCAAAGGCTGGTATTAAACTAAATTTATTTTTCAAATTCCAGAGAAAATTATAGAAATATTATATATTTGTTAAAATGTAATTAATTTAGTTTATGGTTAGATTTTTTGGAAATTATTTAATAAAAAAAAAAGATGAAAAATAACAGAATAGGCTATTAAATAAATAAATTTTTAAATAAGCAATTATATTTATAGGCTATATATAATATTTAAGATATTAGGCCTATATACATCACGTATGTAATATTAAATTCAAATCCCCTTTCGGGGTTTTGAATTTAATAAATAATTATATAAATACATTTTGTATTTTACCGCCAGTTCGATTTGAGTTTGCAACATAAGTTGCTTTCAAGTCGACACGGTCAGTTGCATTGGTGTTGCGTCGCCAACGCGTTGCAAACTTTTGTCATAGAGTTGCACCGTGTGCAGTGTCCCATTCAAATACACACAATCAAACTGAAAACAAACTAGTTGACGATATATGTTGCAAACGAGTTTCTTTTGAGTTGCACCGTGTGCATTGGGCCTAAGGCTTACCGAAATATCTGCGAATAAATTGTTTTAACGTGGAAAGAAAATATAAATATTCTCCTTGGTTATAAATTTTATATCTTGAATTCTAATAATATATCGGCGAAAACTAAATATATGTCGACACAAAAATCTGGTGTGACAAGCACAGTACACAACTTTCTTTTACCAAAGTTAAGAGAAAGTTGTGTTCTGTGCGACCATCACACCAGATTTGTATAGAATAGACCTGTTCAAAACACAGTCACTTGAATATTTTTATACTGCCCATAGAGATCTCATTTGAAAAATAAAAATTTAATGTGATCTTTCAATAAAAATATATTCAAAAATATCGCGACTTTACTTTTTTCTAGGAACCGACCGAATATTCGGTTTCGGTTACGGTTTCGGCCAGTTTCGGCCAAAAATCATGGTTTCGGCCGTAGTTTCGGTTTCGGCCAAAAAGTGGCCGAACCTTTCGGCCGGCCGAAACCAGAGTCTGAAAAAATGGGATGAGACTCGCATGCAAAAAAAAAAAAGGTCAAATAATTTGCTCTTGAGGGAGAAAAAAATTTTAGTCTCCCTAAAAAAAAGGTAAAATGATTTTCACGGGAGGGAAAAAAAAAATTCAAAAAAAAAAGTAAAATGAAAAAAATTTTTTATAGGAAATACAAGTTTCGGTTTCGGTTACGGTTTCGGCCGAAACTAAGGTTGAGGCCGAATATTCGGTTTCGGCTGAAAATCTTGTTTCGGTCGGACCCTACTTTTTTCATTAAAATTCCAATAATTTTAAATACGTAGTTAATTTTTTAAATTTCTAAAGAATTAGCCTGATTATCATATCGAAAACAAGCGGTAGAAAAATTTTTTATTTTATTCAGAAGCTGTTCCCAGGAGGAGGTCAGGTCATAGGGGGCCCACCCAGTTCCTAGAGTGAGGGTAAAAATTAAAGTTCACTCATGCGTTTTCTTCATGTGATTATTTTTATAAAAGAAAATGGAAATCTTTATTAAACATTTTCTTGATTTGAACTACGATCTATTAAAAAAAAATTTTGATACTCTTGAATTTCCATCATCAACAGTAAGAGAAGAGACTTCTTCTTTTGATAAAAGATATTTATAACTATCCGTAGATTGAATATTTAGCTGGGGTGAGTAGAGTAAAGGGGTGGGGGGGAATAACCCCACAAATTTATCCCCCCCCCCCCCCCCCTTTTTTTGGTTAGTTTTTTGCTACGGAAACACCCCCCCCTCCTTCTCCCCCGCGGGGAGTATGTGGTGGGGTTGTCTATATATATCAAATCCCTTGGGGGGGTTATACATAAGGGGGGGGGGCCTTTTCTTCTGTGGAGCGCTCTTTTTCTTTATAACAAATGAGATTTTTTTATAACTATCTTTTTCCAACAATTGACTGCATTACATGAATTTAATTCATTTATTCAATATACGTATTTTTTTATTTAGTGCTCTCTCTCTCTTTCTAAACTCATGTCAGATTTTTCCACTATATGGCTATTTCATTATTTATTTGTAGTACATAGCTAAGTATTGATTTATTTGAATAAGTGACATTAAATCACATCTCGTCTAATCATTTTTATAATTTTACTCTTTGAAAATCATGGTGTACAAAAAAAAAAATCATTTCTCAATAACCAACCTATTAAGATTTATTTATGTATTTGATCAAGATAATATGTCATTGATTTAAGATTCTATTATCCTTTAAACCAGGGGCCTCCATACCTTTCCAGGCTTAGGCCCATACTGATTACTCCAGTAGGTTCCGAGGGCCAAAACCATATTATCATTGTTGCCGGTGGTTAAAAGTGAAATAGTCCACTGATGAAAAAAAAGTTCGAAAAAGTACGCAACGTTTAAAAAGGGCTGCAAATCGGACTTAAGTCCGCAAAACGGCAACACTACATATTATTAATTTTCCTGTCATTATCTGTAACTTATCACAAAAACAATAACAGTAAGCCTACAACAATGTTATGAGTAGTTAGCCCATGACCATATCAATGTAGATGTCATATTAATAATTATTCAACATAAAATTAGAATACTTCAGTAAACTAAATTTAATTTGCTATAAAAAAAATGTTCTCTAAAAGAAGTTTTCAAGTTTGCTAGCTCTCCGCGGGCCGGACAAAATCTGTCCGCGGGCCGGATGTGGCCCGCGGGCCGTAGTTTGGAGACCCCTGCTTTAAACTCTCAATATTAAATAGTTTTTAATAACCCTTTGCGGCCATTTAGGGTTATACAGTTTCAAAATATGAGGGGTTCAGAGAAACCAAGTCCACTTTTTACTCTTTTAAGAAAAAATGAATCAAAGTTATATTTGAGTCCTCTTAAAATTCACAACATTTATTTATTTTACTTCTCAGCAATCTTTTAAAAAAACTTAAATTATACTTATCTAAATACAATTTTAAATTTTATATTCAGATTTTTAGATTTTTTTTATATCAAAAAAGGTTGGGAACCACTGATTTAATTAATACATTATTGATTTGAATAAATTCCCTTAATCTAATTTTTCGCTTGGAGTAATTAAATTAAATTGAAAGATACCAGGTATTAAGTGATTGATCAATTCCTACATACACTTTTCTCATATTCCACAAACTTTTCATCTTTTAAAATTATGTTTATCTGTAATCACATGACAGATCTTGCTTTTACATAATCTCAAACACTTTAGTGTCAAAAAGTATCTAATCCCTAATACATCATCGTACACATGTAATATAGTGGCATAATTACTGTTAATTCAACAATTTTTTTTTTTTAACTTTTATGAATAATTGCATAAAATTTTTCTTTTGTTGTTAGACTATTTATATTTTTTTTCAAACGCTTGGCAAGACTTTTCTTATCGCCACCTTGAAATGACTTGTAAAATTATAATAGACCACCTGAACAGAATTCATAATACATAATCCAAATATCACTCGAGATGACAGTAATTTATTTTGGATTAAATAAAGCAAGGCAGAGAGAATAATGTTCAAAGAAGAAGAGAGAGAAAAATAAAAAGATAAGATAAAAAAACGACATGCAACTAAATTTCAGAACGTGATTAATGAATCAATTTTTTTTTTTGCCATGAAGGCCTAAATTAAAAAATTTATGAAGTTATGAAAGAATAGTTCGTTGTAGTAATTGAAATGAACAAAGATCAATAAATAATTTTATGATTTGAAATTATGTGCTTAACTTAAAACGACATTAATGCTTAAGGGTGTTTAATATATACATAAAATTTCCATTAATATTCTTTGAGTCTCAAGAAATAGACTTCATTTGTCACGGAAAATTTATTCTAACTTCAAAGTCAAAAGTTAAGGTCTACAGAGTAGTATTATCATTTTTTATATAAATAGTAGGTTCCTGCACCGTAGACGGAAAATTTTTTCTGGGGGGGGGGGGGAGGGTTTTGAAGGGTCCCGATAATTACCCCTGCCACCATACTCCAAATGAACAAATCTTAATTTTCTCATTTGAATTGTAAGCGAATTTAAAAATAAGCGATGAAAAATGAATTTCGAAAAAAATATGTGAGTAAAAAAATAAAAGATATAATAAAGTTGAAGCTGAGAAGAAAGAAAATCTGTAAAAAAACGCTGAGGCCAAGTGTATAAATATAATTTTATTCAGCCCGCGGCCCGCGGGTTGGGAACCGCTGAACTAAATAAATTTTTTCTTAAAAAAAATCCCTTTTCGGCTACATAGGCCATTTAGGGGTTGAATTTATTTATATATTTTTGAAATACATAGTATCGATGACTACTGGAGGACGTTCCACACGCTGATTGCTCGGGGTCACCAATCCCGAGCTTTCGCCATCCTTAGAATAGGTTAACCGCAACGATTGTGCTGACTTTCCTTTCTCCCTATTCTCCGTTGCCAGGCCACCGTGCACATTATTTTTGGATTTTTCTTCTATAATGACAGGAGTATAAAAAATCTAATCTTTTTTGAAGGGGTTGGGGAGAGTTCCTGTATTACAATCCCGGAAACCGGCAGGCTCTCTGCGGCTTCGCATATGGCTTGCCTACCTTCTAGGAATAATACCCTTTTCGCTTCAAGAAGATGTATTGTAATAAATAGACCTTTTAAAAAATAGGGCTTTTTTTGGAAAAATTCTACTTTCAAATTTAATTTTTAAAAAAAAAATAATAATAATAATATAAAAAAAGTGGTTAAGAAAAAATTTTATATGTATTATGAAGGAAATTTTTCTTTCTTTATGTATACTAGTATTCTCATTTTGCCATTGAAATCTTCTGAAAACCAATTTACTCTTGTACTTCTTAGAAAAGATGGGAGAAATGGTTGCTATGGTAACAAAATATAAATATTTTCCCCAATTTATAAATTTTACATCAGCCCTCGGGGCTTGGTGTAGGGGTTAGAGTGCTAACCTCGTATACCGAACGTCGCGGGTTCGGACCCCAGGCAGTCCATTTGGATACCAAATGACTTAAATAAGAATGCCTGGACCCCAAATAATATATATTCATAACGGTTATCGTCAAAGTCTTAAATGGCCTAAGTTGCCGAAAAGACTGTATGAATGTCTGGGTGCTTATGAGTGTAAATGAGAAAAAGTGTGAATGTTTAAAAAAAAAAAAAAAAAAAAATTTACATCTTGAAATTGGAATGTACCGTACTGTCGGAAACTAAATATATGTCGACACAACAATGGGCTAGTGGAGGGGGGGTCATCATGCTCCGGGCGCTACTCACAAAGGGGGAGTCAAAAGGTCCGCAAAACAAAAAATTGCTGGATAATTTTTATTTTTATTATAATTGATTTCTGGAAAATATATTTTAATAATGGCCTATATATTAATTTGCGAATATATTTTACATATAATATTATATGATTTTCGAATGGGGGGGGGGGGCTAAAAAGGTATTGTGCCCTGGGCGCGAGTTAAGCTTGCTACGCCACAAAAAATCTTTTAAAGTTTGAAAAAAAAATTTTTATATCCTGCCTTTCAAAAAGATTTATATTTTTATATTAAATTACACGTTGTTTTAAGGAGGATAAATGGTTTCATATTCTCTCTCACTGATTAAATACACTATTCTAAGTCATGGTTGAGTTAATAACAATTATTTATATTTTTCTTTAGTCACCTCTACCTGTCAAAATACAAAAATTTATACATAATCAAATATATTAAAGCGAAGTAGGCAAATTTCATTTTAATTGACAATATAAAAAATGACGAATGGTTTAACTGTTCATTTAAATTGATTCAGTTAATTGAAAATCTCTAATATAATTAACATATAACAAAATATAATGGATGATTCATTTGCGATTCAATCAATTATAGACACCTACCCTTAAGAGGTGTTGGCTTTCAATTGATGTTATTGCTTCCAATGCTGAAAAATAATCTTTTTGAACTGTGAAAGTATAAGTATAAAAAAAGATAATTGTTTTACAATTATTTTTTGCCACCTGAGCCTATTTAAACTCCTGTATATTTTCGATTGTTAGCCAATAGAATAAAATTTAAATAAATTTTATCGGTCAGTTCAGAGAATCACTACACTATGAGAAAGTGAAGCGAAACTTCTATCTTTATTCTAAGAGACGAGCTAATACAATTATTTGATTACAAAAAAATCTCTCGTTCTTTTTGTCCAGTTTACAACTTTAATTGATTCTTTTTATTTGTTTTTAGTTCCGTCGACTGCGAAAAGTCTCTCGGCGGCTCCCTTAGGGTGAAATAATAAAAGAGGTTGTAGACGGATGCACCCCATGACGTAAGACAGCGGAGACTTCGGCGGCGTCGATGGTCGCCATCGACAAGAAGCTATAAAGTGTTGAGGGGCGGCGGGCAGCCGGCTCAGTTAGGCCATAGCACAGGGCCAGAACAGGCCATGGGACCATCATTCACTTGTCTGGTGAGTCTCTAACAAGCCCATTCCTTAGCATGCGTACGCATACCAAACAACATAGAACACTCTCACTTTTACACAAATATTTTTCAAAATAACATCATTTTTTTTCTTATTGAAATTGTTAAGATAAAAAAATCTCTAAGGAAATTTTTTTTAACTTCAGATTATTTAACAAATTTTGTTGTCTGGTAGTATATAAGTCATTTAAAGGTGATTATTTTAAGAAAAGTAGTATACAAAAGCAAATTTTTTTAAAGTGAAGACAATTTTTTATTTTTAATAACACAAAAATTCTAAATTAATTAAATGACTATTATATAATAATTTTAAAATTTATCTTATTATTTAGATCAAAGGTTAGTCGAATACTTTTCTTGTTACGATTTTTTACATTTTCATGAGGAAGGGTGGGGGGCGCACCCCCTCACTCCGCAGGCTCTAGAGAGAAATTTGTACTTATAATTTAAAATTTTTTTGAATAATTTTCAAACATTCTTTTAATTTATATTCTATTTTATATTTTTATTTGTTCATTTGAAAGAAAACGGAGCTATAATCGAACAGTAAAGCATTCTTCAAAAAAACATTTTTCTTGAAAGTGTTTTGAAAAAAATTGCAGTATTATATTTTGACTTTTTTGTAGGGGAACAAATAAAAATTAACATTTTAGACCAATTTGGTTTAGATTTTTTGACATACTTGTCAGAAAATTTGACAGAAATTTTAATCCATCATTTTTTTTAAGGAAACAAAAAGACATTCCTAATATCCCCACTCTAATCGTTTGTGAAAGGGAATGTTACCTCTATTAAAAAAATATACAATGTAATTTCTTCATTAAATAGAGTCAAAAGTGAGGCGGATTAAGATTCGTTGAATCCTCAAATCCGGAAAAACTGCCACCTTCCCCCCCCCCCCCTTTAAAATTATAATTTCCATTTAACCAAATTTAACTATGCTGTTCAGAACAACAACAAAAAGACAACGAAACTCCCTTCCTCCTTGTTCCCCTGACCCCCCCCGGTTTGGGAAAAACCCCCCGCGCCTTTTTTCCCCCAAACCCCCACCCTCCCCACCCTTGACTTTCACCTCCAAAAGCCCCTTCTCCCGGTCCCCCCGTTTGGGTTTCCCCTTTGCTTTTCCCTTTTTTTTTTGTTTGCTTCCGGGCGGGTGGGGTCTAGGGGTCATGGTCGGGGGCCGCCCGTCCCCCAAAAAAAAAAAAAAAAAAAAAAAAAAAAAAAACACAAAAATTATAATATTTAACAAATTTTGTATATTTTCGTTTGTGTAAAGAATAGTAATAAATATTTTTACAAAGATTGCTGACAATAAATAGGGTGAAAAACCCTTTGAGATTCTATTATAATTGACTCGCTCCAAAAGAAAATATTTACGGAACATTAAAAAAAAAAAAATTTCATTTTCAGAAAAAAAACTTAAAATTTTATTAGATTTGGATTTTTCTAGATTAAAAAAAATAAATTATTCTTAATTTTTTTAATTAGTTATGCGCAGACTGAAAGTCTGGGGGCCCAGTGCGCTCGTCGTTTGATTCGCCTCTGGGTCAAAGGTGATTTAATTAAAAAATATTAAAAATTGAAATCCAGCTACATATAAATATTTTGACATATATATTGTATATATATATATATATATATATATAGAGTAAGGTGGGGCAAAAGTCCGCAGTTTTTCTTTGGGAATTTTTTTTTGACCTTCCTATGAAAGATACAATAAAAATAGAAACATCCCCTGAAAGCCTGGTTAATTGGCTATCTTACATAATTTTTTTGGTTTCCAATTCGGTAGCATAAGAGTAGGAGAGGTATTTAAACAAAAATTTTCATTTGCGGACTTTTGCCCCATCGAGGGGGTAAAGTCCGCACTAGCGGAGCAAAAGTCCTTAGGTGCAAACAATTGCCCCTGCAGCGAACAACCTCTCGAACCAGGGTATAAAAAAGACTTAATAAGAAATACATTAGGTATAAGTATGTTTTATGTATTTATTTTATTTATTAGAAATACACAATAGGCCTTATAACAATTAGTCCCCAGTAAGATTGAAGTTCATAATCTGCATAAACATTTCGGGTCGTGGTCGTTTCCCTAGGCTCATTAATCCGATAAAATACTTGATAGGGGTATTAGAAACCCAGAAACTACTAGGTAGGGGTATTAGAAACTCGAATATCATTGGGTGACATTTGTTCCATTGGAGATCCATTGGGCCTTTTGCCCCGTCGAGGCCGCGGACTTTTGCCCCATTTAGCTATTTTCACCGAAGTGTTACAAAAAATTTTTATTGTTAACTGTAGAGAAAAAAAAAGGTTTTAAAATATTTATTTAGGGTTATCAGCTTGCAATCAAAGACATTAGACAGTTAGAAAAGTGCATGCTGGTACATGTTGCAACCATGAGAATTTCCATAAATACTAGATGGAAGGTGACAAAAACATAAATTTGCTCATTGTTAACAATCGGCTTCAAACACGTTATTGAATTTCGAATCATCATCTGTTCTTGTTGTTAGCAACCTAACAAAGTTGTTTAGAACAACGCCAAGTCTACCGGGGATTTTAAAATGAGGATTCGGACTTTTGCCCCGTGCGGGCTTTTGCCCCACCTTACTCTATATATAAAATAAGGCCCTCACATGCCGTTGATTTTTTAATCATATAGTGTAATTTATTATATTTTGTTTGAGCCACAAACTTAAAATTCATCTAGATTGATTGTATTATTTAGCGCCTGTAAGTCTTTAGGGATGCAGAGGTGGGGGTCGAATGCGAAAAATCACTTTTTTTCACTCGCCAGGCTAAAGGAGTTTGCAAGTTTGCTTTTAAAAATATTTTTGTTAACATACTAAATCTTCTTTTTCTTCTTTCGCTGAGGCTTATCCCTATTTTTTTCTAAGGGTCGCTCATTTTTATTTTCATTTTCAACAATGCCCTATCCTGCGCGTCCTCACACTCCAAACCCTTCTGCCTGCAGTCCTCAATTACACAGTCCATCCATCTTAAAATACTAAATAGTTTTAATAAATACCTGTTATAAAGAAATCAGAGAATTTGTCAATTATACCTTTAAAAAATTATCTACTTTATTGATGTACTTTTTCAGTTTTTTCGATTTTCTCGACACAAAAATTCTGGTGTGACAAGCACAGAACACAACTTTTTTTTTTTTAAATAAAAAAATAATTTCTAATCAATCTTCGTTAAAATGTTTTTTCAAGTTGATAATTTGTACCATTCGATTTACATAAATATTTTTTATTATAAAAAAATCTCCTCTCTCTACTTAAAAAAATCGAAATTACCAACATGGAACTAAATTTTTATCGAAGATTAATTATACAAAATTTTTGATCACTTCTAAGAGTTGGTATTGGGTTACGTTTTTATTTTAAGGAAATAAAATTATCTTTGGTTATATCCTTACTCAGAGATGTAGTAAGCCACCTAAATTATCTTCTTGATATGAACTTCCAATCTTATTTGCGCTGATCATTGAAGTGCCAGGACTATTAGATACTTAGTTATTAGCATTTAATGGTTAAGTTGAGGGTTCACTTGCTCTAAAATAGGTCCATTATGACTTGATTGGGTTTATTGTATATTTATGTAACTTATTTAATTTTTACCAATAGCTACCGGGGGATGTTCCACATGCTGATTGTTCGGGGCCACACCTGAGGTTCCGTCGTTTTGGACTGCAGGTCTTGGTGGCTGTTGCTGTACAGCTTGCCAGGCTCCCCATCTATCAGTTAGTTTAAAAAATTTGTACAAAAAATCCACATCTGCCTCGCTCCCAATATAGTGCATACTATACAAAAAAAATCTGGTGTGACTGTCGCACGGCACACAACTTTCTATTACCTTCGGTAATCGAAAGTTGTGTTCTGTTCTGGTCACACCAAATTTTTTGTGTCGACATATATTTAGTTCCCGACAGTACGGAACATTTAAATTCAGATGTAAAATTTTTAAGTATGGGAAAATATATATATTTCGTTACCATGGCAACCATTTCTCCTATCTTTCCTATGAAGTACAAGAGTAAAGTGGTCTCCAAAAGATTTCAATGGCAAAATGAGAATACTAGTATACATTTTAAAGAGCGTCTAAAAAATAATTGATTTTTTAATTTTAATCAAAATCGTTTTAGAGAATTTTGAGAAAATCGAAAAAAAAAGAATGAAAAATTCCATCAGTAAAGTACTAGTACTCTTTGGTCGATTCTGTTCAAAAGCTTCGTGTCACGTCCCATGGGGGTGCCTAACTTAAATTTTAAATTTCAACTTCCTTGCTCTTTTCGTTCTTGGGGTATTTTGTTTACAGACAGACACACACACACACAGACAGACGATGTCGCGAAAACCACTTTTTTTGGACTGAGGGGACCTCAAAACGTGAAGATCCATCAAAATCTCGACATCAAATTTTTGACATGAATCCAATACTTTCTCTCTCTATATATTATCATAAAAGAGGTAAGAGAAAGTAAAAACTAACTAGCCAAAACAAGCTCTTATAAATCATTATATTTTAATTATTAGCTATCTTAATTTTATAACTCATAAAATTGGTTAAAAATATTTATACTAGTTATATCTGATTAAATTTGATATCGCCAATTAAAATGATATGATCTTAAAGTCTGACAAGAATACAGGGAGATTCATGGGACTGCCTGCGGTGCGATTATACATTTTCAAATGATAAATAATTTTTTTATAAAAATTTGTTTATTTATTCCTCATTTTTACTTTCTCGTATAGAGAAAGTATTGTAATCGTAAAAAAATTCGACTTCGAGATTTTGATGTTTCTCCACGTTTTAGACCTCCCTGAGTCCAAAAAAAACCATTTTTGGCATTATGACTGTGTGTGTGTGTGTGTGTGTAAACACGATTGCTTAAAAACCAAAGCAGCTAGATCGATGAAATTTGGTATATGCTCCTTACACTAAAATTGTAGATTTCTATCAACTTTTGGAGTAAATACGTCACTTAGAAGTAGTACTTTACATAAAAAGTTTTTTCAAAAATTTTGAAATTTTCAATTTTTTTGTTATATTATGATAAAATACTCTATTTTAAAAAGTTTTTATTCTTTGACATTTTTACGAAAACTGAATAGTTTTTGAAATAATTACAGAAGAAATAGAAAATTTTCGTTAATTTTGATAAAAAATCAAAACAAAATCATACAGGTGTCATTAAAAAAAGGGTAAATATAAACAAATTCATTTGTTTCACAAATTCATTAAACTTTTTAAAAAGAGTATCTATACTATTATATAAAAGACAATCTCTGTCTGTCTGTCTGTCTGTCTGTCTGTCTGTCTGTCTGTCTGTCTGTCTGTCTGTCTGTCTGTCTGTCTGTCTGTCTGTCTGTCTGTTTGTAACGCATAGACTCCGAAACTACTGGACCGATTTTCATGGAGTTTTTTTTAATGGGTAGGGAATTTTCCGGGGGTGGTTTTAGGCTATCATTATATCGAATTAGGGGTAGGGAACCCCCCTTTTTGGGGGTTATCAATTACCCCATAGCAAAGCATTGGAAAACAGGATCTAACTCGCTTTATGAAAAATATATTTATCAAATCTTTAAAATGAAAAATAAAAACTCTTCCTCCCCCTAACAATTCGACATTTGAAAAGATTTTTCCGCTCTGCGCCCCCACCCCCCCCCCACCCCTAAAATTTTATTTTTTTTATTTTTCATTCGATTTTAATAAAATTTAAAATGTTGCTTTCTTAGGGTGTAAATAATTGAAAAATGGTATTTTAGACCCCAGAAAGTTCAATTACCCCACTGACCCCCCTGAAATTTATTTTTCATTCGATTTTAATAAAATTTAAAATGTTGCTTTCTTAGGGTGTAAATAATTGAAAAATGGTATTTTAGACCCCAGAAAGTTCAATTACCCCACTGACCCCCCTGAAATTTATTTTTCATTCGATTTTAATAAAATTTAAAATGTTGCTTTCTTAGGATGTAAATAATTGAAAAATGGTATTTTAGACCCCAGAAAGTTCAATTACCCCACTGACCCCCCTGAAATTTATTTTTCATTCGATTTTAATAAAATTTAAAATGACGCTTTCTTAGGGTGTAAATAATTGAAAAATGGTATTTTAGACCCCAGAAAGTTCAATTACCCCACTGACCCCCCTGAAATTTATTTTTCATTCGATTTTAATAAAATTTAAAATGTTGCTTTCTTAGGGTGTAAATAATTGAAAAATGGTATTTTAGACCCCAGAAAGTTCAATTACCCCACTGACCCCCCTGAAATTTATTTTTCATTCGATTTTAATAAAATTTAAAATGTTGCTTTCTTAGGGTGTAAATAATTGAAAAATGGTATTTTAGACCCCAGAAAGTTCAATTACCCCACTGACCCCCCTGAAATTTATTTTTCATTCGATTTTAATAAAATTTAAAATGTTGCTTTCTTAGGGTGTAAATAATTGAAAAATGGTATTTTAGACCCCAGAAAGTTCAATTACCCCACTGACCCCCCTGAAATTTATTTTTCATTCGATTTTAATAAAATTTAAAATGACGCTTTCTTAGGGTGTAAATAATTGAAAAATGGTATTTTAGACCCCAGAAAGTTCAATTACCCCACTGACCCCCCTGAAATTTATTTTTCATTCGATTTTAATAAAATTTAAAATGTTGCTTTCTTAGGGTGTAAATAATTGAAAAATGGTATTTTAGACCCCAGAAAGTTCAATTACCCCACTGACCCCCCTGAAATTTATTTTTCATTCGATTTTAATAAAATTTAAAATGTTGCTTTCTTAGGGTGTAAATAATTGAAAAATGGTATTTTAGACCCCAGAAAGTTCAATTACCCCACTGACCCCCCTGAAATTTATTTTTCATTCGATTTTAATAAAATTTAAAATGTTGCTTTCTTAGGATGTAAATAATTGAAAAATGGTATTTTAGACCCCAGAAAGTTCAATTACCCCACTGACCCCCCTGAAATTTATTTTTCATTCGATTTTAATAAAATTTAAAATGACGCTTTCTTAGGGTGTAAATAATTGAAAAATGGTATTTTAGACCCCAGAAAGTTCAATTACCCCACTGACCCCCCTGAAATTTATTTTTCATTCGATTTTAATAAAATTTAAAATGTTGCTTTCTTAGGGTGTAAATAATTGAAAAATGGTATTTTAGACCCCAGAAAGTTCAATTACCCCACTGACCCCCCTGAAATTTATTTTTCATTCGATTTTAATAAAATTTAAAATGTTGCTTTCTTAGGGTGTAAATAATTGAAAAATGGTATTTTAGACCCCAGAAAGTTCAATTACCCCACTGACCCCCCTGAAATTTATTTTTCATTCGATTTTAATAAAATTTAAAATGTTGCTTTCTTAGGGTGTAAATAATTGAAAAATGGTATTTTAGACCCCAGAAAGTTCAATTACCCCACTGACCCCCCTGAAATTTATTTTTCATTCGATTTTAATAAAATTTAAAATGACGCTTTCTTAGGGTGTAAATAATTGAAAAATGGTATTTTAGACCCCAGAAAGTTCAATTACCCCACTGACCCCCCTGAAATTTATTTTTCATTCGATTTTAATAAAATTTAAAATGTTGCTTTCTTAGGGTGTAAATAATTGAAAAATGGTATTTTAGACATCAGAAAGTTCAATCACCCCCCTGACCCCCCTGAAATTTATTTTTCATTCGATTTTAATAAAATTTAAAATGACGCTTCCTTAGGGTGTAAATAATTGAAAAATATATTAATCAAATATTTAAAATAAAAAATAAAAACTCTTTTTCATAATTAATTAAAATACATTTATCTGGACAACTCTTAGTCACATCCCGAGACGCCGCCCGCCAGGGTCTAGCGGGGTAGGGTTGCCGAAGGCAACCCTACCGCAGCTAGTTTTATCATAATATAACAAAAAAATTGAAAATTTCAAAATTTTTGAAAAAACTTTTTAAGTAAAGTACTACTTCCAAGTGACGTATTTACTCCAAAAGTTGATAGAAATCTACAATTTTAGTGTAAGGAGCATATACCAAATTTTACTCACGTTAGAGATGACTCTTATTTATTTTCTCATATTCATATAATTAAGAGGATCAGGACGGTATATGCACCCAGGATAGGATAAAAAATTTTATTTAAATTTCGTCGACGTTTCGGGAACGCATCATACATCAGCAGGGGCGCCGGAACGAATTAAATCAGGGGGGGGGCAAAAAATCTTTTTTTAGAAAATTAAAATAATTTAATATGTTCAAATAGTATAATACAAAAACAAATCTACTATAAAACTTTAAAAATTTTAAATAAAATCACAATTTTAATAAAATTAAAATTTTAAAAAATTTGCTAGTGATTTTATCAAATATTTTTGGAAAAAATTTGGAAAAAAATGAATTTCTTACTCTTTTAATTTTTTTTTTAATTTAGAAGATTTTATTTTTCAAAAGTAAAAATTTGTCATTTTTAAAAATAAATGAAATAAAAGAAGACATATTTCTCCCCTCCGCCCCCCCCCCAATAGGATGCCAGGGAGGGCAATATACTCTTGCCCCCCCCAGTTCCGGCGCCTATGTACATCAGTAAAGTACTTGTACTCTTTGGCCGATTTTGTTCAAAACCTTATTTTCACGCCTCAGAGGGTGCTTAACTTAAATATTAAATTTCAATTTCGTCAAGCTTTAAATTGAACACAAACACACAGACACCACTTTTTGGACTCAGGGGACCTTAAAACATGTATATCCACCAAATCGACATCCAATTTTTGACATGAAACCAAGGCACCAGGCCACTAACCAGGTTACTAACAAAGTGAAAAAAATTAAAGAAAAATTTCTCACTTGTCCGCTGCTTTTTAAACTAGTAGCGGCACAGTCATCTGGGTCTGCTCTAACATACTACTGTAATCTGCAAAGCAGACAGTGGGGTTAAGTTATAGTTAAATAATTTTTGAGATCTATATATTTAAATAAGTAACTTGCACGGTTAACCTGCATATAAGGGGAAGCGAGTTTTATTGAGACTCTGGGTTCCAGGAGGCCATGGGGCATTTGGCTTCGCTAATAAAGAACACTCACAGTCTCCATGCTGGTTGCCTTTCATTAATTGTTAGTTACTTTTTTTGTCGAGGACAGATTTTTTAACTGACTATATAGATTAAAAATCTGGTGTGACTGGTCGCACAACACACAACTTTCTCTTACCTTCAGTAATCGAAAGTTGTGTTCTGTTCTGGTCACACCAAATTTTTTGTGTCGACATGTATTTAGCCCCCGACAGTACGGAACATTTGAATTCAGATGTAAAATTTATAAGTATGGGAAAATATTTATATTTTGTTACCATGGCAACCATTTCTCCTATCTTTCCTATGAAATAAAAGAGAAAAGTGGTCTTCAAAAGATTTCAATGGCAAAATGAGAATACTAGTATACATTTTAAAGAACATCTAAAAAATAATTGATTTTTTAATTTTAATCAAAATCGTTTTAGAGAATTTTGAGAAAATCGAAAAAAAAAATGAAAAATTCCATCAGTAAAGTACTAATACTCTTTGGTCGATTCTGTTCAAAAGCTTCGTGTCTCGTCCCATGGGGGTGCCTAACTTAAATTTTAAATTTCAACTCCTTGCTCTTTTCGTTCTTGAGGTATTTCGTTTACAGACTGACACACACACAGAGACAGACCATGTCGCGAAAACCACTTTTTTGGATTCAGGGGACCTCAAAACGTGAACATCTGTCCAAATCTTGACATCGAATTTTTGACATGAATCCACTACTTTCTCTCTATATATTTTAACATATTTAGAAACAAGAGAAAGTAAAAATTAGACTTTTTACACGAAATACGATAGGCCTACTTTTTGTTGGAATCTATACTTATCAACAAACATGCTTATTACCAGATAGTTAAATTTTACAGAGATAAGGTCTTTTTAAATATTCAATTATAAAATTGTTTGAATTTCTCCGGATTAATCAGGTTTTTGAAAAAGAATTTCATTTAATCAATCAATGTTAATTTAGGAAATTTTTTATCAGGTCGAGAAAAAAATTTATCATTTTCTAGTTGTACATAAATTGAATTATTTATTAAAAAATATAAATACTGTACAACGTTTCGAATTCTTATTCTTCATTCGTTTTCAACTACTGTGCACTTGCTCCGACTCAAGTGAACTAACCTCTAAGGGGTAGCGGAATATTTATATGTGTATTGTTTTACTCCTAATATGCCGAAACGATTTTTAAAAATTTTTACATAGTCTTTATTATTTATTCCCATACATATAAGAGAAAAGAATTCTCATTAAATTATTTAGGAAATATAATAATGATAATATCCATCGATTAGCTTAATGATTTCATATTTTGTCTCTCCCTTTCTTTTTCTGTTTTTCAAAACAGAACAGAAAAATATGGAAAAGATTAGAAAAATGTTTGCATGTTTGAAATTATTATTATTTAGTTGTATATTTAGACATTCAAATGAGTTGCAAAAATCAACATCGTTTTTTTTTCTAATTCTAAGCACAAAGTCTATTATTATTAATTAAAATCATCGTCCGAAAAAGCTGAATGTAATCATCATGATTATCGAATAGAAAGAAGAAGACTTTTGATATTTCCATGAGGAAAGAGATGGAGATAGTCCCCTCTCACAAAACAAGGCTGACTGGTATTTTTTTTTTTTAATGTAAATATTTATTTCGATATTTGAGAAAAAAAAGGAATTTTTGAATGAAATTTATCACTTTATTTTGTTAGATAATTTAAACCTTTTTGCTTTCTCTTATCTAAGGAGGCGGGGGAAGGGGGGGGGGGGGGGCCCCCCCCCTGGGGGGGGGGGGGGGGGGGGGGGGGTTTTTTTTTTTTTTTTTAAATAAAATAATTTTAAAAAAATATAAAAAAAAAAAAAATAAAAAATAATTAATTTTATATATGGTAATATACAAAATATTCGATGTCGAGTGTGCTATTTCTCCCTAAGACGAAAATTTCCAATCTATCAAATTAAAATAGACGAGCGGGAGGGGGGGGGGGGGTGGAGGGTACTGTTGCCCAAGTAGTAGATAGATTTTTTTTTTTTTAAGTAAATTTTTCTTCGTGATTCAAATAATCACTCATTTTTCCCTCTTGCGAAAATCATTTAACCTTTTTTTTTTTTTTAGTATACGAGTCTCATCCCATCTTTTCAAACTCAAAAAATTTTATAAATTCAACTTTAAATTGTGATGTCACACTTATAACCCCTACCCCCTCTCCCCACGCGTTACGTAATATGTGGACGATCCCTTAATAAGTATATAGAGAGAAAGTATTGCATTTATGTCAAAAATTCGATGTCGATATTTTGATGAAAATGCACGTTTTGAGGCACCCTAAGTTCAAAAAAGATGGTTCCGCAAATGGTCTCTTTGTTTGTGTATATGTTCAAAATAAAGCATAAAAGCAGTCACAAAAAACCTGGTGTGACAAGCACTGAATAGCACTTCCAATTACCGAGCTACGAGAAAGTTGTGTGCGGTGCGACCAGCCACACCAGATTTTTTAAAATATTTTATTTTTAATGAACCGTATTCTTTGCATTTAAAAATTAAAAATAAGTCTCTTTGAATAGGTTCCTGGGAGGTCTCGAGTTTGTATTTAAATTTCTTTAAAAATTATAAACATTACACGTTAGAACATTGGATAATGAATATTTATAAGAAATAGAAAAAAGTGTAAAAAATTTCTCTTAAAAATTCAATCCCCTTCAATCGAAATTACTTCATTATACAAGCTTTACGGCTGTTAAATACTTGGCAATTTTCATATTATGAAATTTTAATTAACCTAATCTAATGGCTGTTGGCTCTTTTCCTTTAAGGCTCTTTTTATAAATATTAAAAAAAAAAGTTCGGACCCGTTTTGGAACGTTCTTTGGCTTACACTTGTTAGCGTTCCCCAAAAATAAATCCACTATACTATAATTTATGAATATATGAATTCAAACTGACTTATTAATTCAATTATATTTGAGTTGGTGAGACGAGGTCTTTTCTGACAGGTGAAGCGATAAGGCGGAGCGTTAATGGTCCAGTGTTGGGTCGGTGACCTTCTAGATTCAATGTCAAGTCCACGGACAAGTTAAAACCGAGTGAGAGAGACCTCCATTTTCGCTTTCGTTTTTGCGCAGGAACCGCATAAATCCATCGATACATGATAATTGTGCCATTGTTTCTATCCCACGCTCGAATAAATAAATAAATAAGTGTTGTGCTATGTCATTTTATGATGTACTTGTTTTGGTTTCTCACAGGTGAGATAATAATGTTGGACTTACTCTTTTTTGTTATTGTCCATATTACTAATAAGGTAGCTATGTAAACGTTACACGTTTGACATTTTAAGATGATAATGATCAAGCATTAATTTAAATAGAACATGCAAATTTTCATCCCTCTTTTTTTTTTTACTTTCTCTTGTTTCTAAATATGTTTAAATATATAGAGAGCAAGTATTGGATTCATGTCAAAAATTCGATGTAGAGATTTTGAAGGAAATACACGTTTTGAGATCCCTTGAATCAGTAGCGTAACGTTTTTTAGCTGGGCCCCCCCGCAAACCTTTATTTCGGGCTCCATTATTAGACCTTACAAAAAATATTTTTAAAATACAGTATAGCCCTGAACCTTGAGGGCTCTCTAAATTTTTCCGTTTTCGCCGGAGCCCTGAGGGCCCCGGGCCCTTTCAAAGACAAATTTTCATTAATTTTTTTTTTTGTTTCTAAATTTTTCCGTTTTCACCGAAACCCCGAGGAGATACAGTTTTTTAGCCCGGTCCGGCCCGTAGGCCCCCCAAGATCCAGGGCCCCCCCGCATTGGGGGTCTGCGGGGGCGTACGTTACGCCACTGCCTTGAATCCAAAAAAGTGGTTTTCGCGACATGGTCTGTCTGTCTGTCTGTGAACAAAATATCTCAAGAACGAAAAGAGCTAGGAGGTTGAAATTTTATATTTAGGTTAGGAACCCCCATGGGACGTGACACGAAACTTTTGAACAAAATCGACCAGAGTACTAGTACTTTACTTATGCACTTTTTCAGTTTTTTCGTTTTCTCAAAATTCGCTCCTACGATTTTTTTTTAAATTTAAAAATCAATTATTTTTTAGTTTCTCTGTAAAATGTATATACTCATTTTGTCATTGAAATCTTCTGAAGACTTGTTCTCGTTTTTCATTTAAACTTAACTAGCTGGGTCGCCCTTCTTCCGCGGGCACCTACTCAGGCAAATTTCGACCTCCTGAATTTGGTAGCTTTGTATGCCGAAATACATATCAAACAGGCATGATTTTTTAGTTTCTTAACAATTCTCTAGCTAAATTATACTTGCCGCATTCTGTATTATTTATCTGATTTATGTGATGTAAGTCCATTTTCCATTGTTTCGATAAAATTAAAGATTAGCATATCTGTTAATTAAAAAATCTAGGCAAATTATATGTAATTGGGCAATGTTTCTACTGATTTATCGATTTCTAATTTGGTTATATAAATTTATTTTAGACGAATTCGACTAAACTAAGGCATACTTACAAATGGACTTACACCCACTTTCAAAATTAAACATTTGTAAAAATCGTTTAATTTCAATTTTGAAAAATCAAATATCACTTAATATATACTTCATATTAATCCAATTTCGTTTACACTTAATGACAAGATATAAAATAGAACTACTATTTTTAATTTTAGACGTTAATTAACAAATTAGTGAGAAATGAATAGTTGCGCTGCCCGCTTTCGGCGTGCTTCTTTCATTGATATTTAGTTTCTCCTAATAGGAACCTCATATACAATACCTAACAATGGCCCGAGTATAGTGGCCTTTATTCTATTGTTTCGACAACATTCTCTTCCCTCCACTTGACCCACCAACAAATAACACTTCCCTGGTTAATCCATTAAAGACTAGGTACTTATTTAAACCATCTTTATGAATACTGATTTTAGTTGTAACGTTTTCCATCAAATTAATCTCTATATAATTAATTGGATAAAAATTTATAAATATTCTATTGTAATAAATATCTTTTCTATTTAAACGAAGATGTTTATATGTTCCAAAGGGCTCTATATCAAATTCTCATTTATATTTGAACTTCTCACAAAGAGCGATAGAATTTATTTTATTTACATCTTCTTTCATATATTCTACCATTGATCGGAGAATTGACTTAAACGAGTTTTTCGAGAAAATCCAAGTCAAAACCGACCATTTTTTCTTTCTCTCTTTTGACTTGACTATAAAACATTCGTATATGGAGAAAATGAGCTCTGAGTTTTTATCGTCGAGACGTGACCGTTGCCAATTCCACAGGATGCAAATATCCCAATAGTAAGTTATTGTTGTGTGAAGGAGGATTTGTTTATTTATATATTAAAAAAAAAAAAACTAAGGATAGAAAGAGAACGAGTACAACTATTCAATTCATATGTATACATAATTTATTCTTTTTTTTAGTCACGATATTCTATAGTTAATGAAGCGTGTGCTTAGATAATCCATAATATGTAATAAATATTGATAATATTCTTTACATAAATTTCAGATTTTTTTTTTCGGTAAAAGACCAATTTATATCAAGTCTTTTGCCTATTGTTGATGATGTTTAATATTTAATGGTGTTGTCGGCAGAGGTGGCTGTTTGGGAGACCGTGTTAATAAAATTGTGAGGTTTTTATTTTAGTTATTTGTTTAATGAAAGTTAGAAAAATATTTTCGGTCAACAAACGGGTATATTGACTAATACGATTTTGAATACGGCATTGAACTATCGCTTTAGTTCTCGGACTTGGTGTAGTTGGTAGCGCGCCTGCCTTCTTACCTAGGTTCGCGGGTTTGGATCCCAGGCAGTTCGATGATTTTATTTAAGCGATTTGGATACCAAATGGCTTAAATTAAGAATGCCTGAACCCCCAATAGTTATATTAACAAATAATGAGTATCATTTAGCCTTATATGGCCTGAGTTGCTGAGAAGATTGTGTAAATGTGAGTGTGAATTTCCGATCGTACGGTATTAGTATTTTTAAATACCCCTCCCAAACACAAAAATATATTTAAAATACCGGATATACCTGAGCCCCGAGGGGCCCCGGCCTTTCTCTCAAAGACAAATTTTCGTTAAATTTTTCTTTATTCCAAATTTTCTGTTTTCACCTGAGCCCTAAGGGGCGGCCCTCTCAGAGACAAAAATTTTATTAAAAAATTGCTTAAATATTAATATATTTCATTTTTTTTTTTTTTTTTTTTTCTTTTATTTATGCGAAGCACTTTTTCAAACAAAAATATAGCAATTGGCCATATACCCGTATATATATGAAAAATTTCGGGGGGGGGGACCAAGCCCTCTCGTCTCCCCCTTATATACGCCTATGTCTGCAGCCGACCCCTTCAATTTTAACCAGTGAGCGGTTAATAGAGGTACAAAAATGGGCGGTCGGTAAAAAAGGTTGACTACCCTGCACTTGAGGAATAGGGACAAGCTATTGCTTGCCATGCACATATTCAGACATAAGCGAATTTTTAGTGATTAATTTTTTTTTTTATATTGAAAAAAAAAATCATTTCCCAAAGTTGTTTCCAAGCACGTGCTTGACACTTTTTAAATTCTGAATTAAATTATAATATCAGGTATTAAAAAAAACCGTTACATCAGCCTGTTCTCTTCATTTGACAAATAATCCCGATCTTCGCTCTTTGGATAAACATGATTTGTTAATTTACATTTTCCAAAGTGATATAGGAGATAATGGTAGCTGCTAACATTCCACTACTTTATTTTAATCGATTTAATTTGGATTTGTATAAATTTCAAATTGAAAAAAAAAGTGCGATTTTTTTAATCATGGTATCAATCTTTGCACTTTATATGGACATATTTTTTTTCTCGTACCCTATATATGAAATATATAGGAGAGAAAGTATTGCGATCATGTCAAAAATTCGATGTCGAGATTTTGATGGATATACATGTTTTGAGGTCCCCTGAGTCCAAAAAAGTGGGTCCCGCAAATTGGTCGTGTGTGTGTGTGTATGTATGTATGTGTGTCTGTATGTGTGGAACCATTTTTTTAGCATGAAGGAGTTGAGCTACCGGGTTGAAATTTTATATTTAACTTAAGTACCTTTGAAGAATCTCAAAATAAGCTTTTGAACAAAATCGGCCAAAAAGTACTAGTACTTTACTGATGTACTTTTTCAGTTTTTTTCGATTTTCTCAAAATTCCCTCCAAGGATTTTTTTTAAAATTCAAAAATCAATTATTTTTTAGATGCTCTTTAAAATGTATATTCTCATTTTGCCGTTGAAATCTTCTGAAGACCACTTTACTCTTGTTCTTCATAGGAAAGATAGAAATGGTTGCCATGGTAACGGAATTTAAATCTTTTTCTTTTTATTAGATTAAAAATCAATTATTATTTAAATTCCCATTTTTTTTTTAATTTATTTGTGTCTTTAATTGTTTCAAAGAAAACATATATGTCTCTCTCTCACTTGCAAACATTATCGCCTGTCTCTACTCTTTTTAAATTCCCTTTCCACCTTATCTTCGCATAGAAACAATGTTAATTTCCTATAGGGATTTGTATGTTAATTTCGATTCAAAAGGGGGTCCCCTTTGGAACTTTTTACGCATTTAAAATTTTTTTTTTCCAATTCTTATGAAATTTTGTATTTATTTACGATTCTATATTGTGTATAAAATGTCCAAATATGAGATTAAAATTTTGAAAAATAACCATAGTTTATTTCAAGCAGTCAACATTTAAAATGCAAGTTTGAAACTAAGGTGCTATGGGAAACTAAATATATCTCGACACAAAAAATCTGGTGTGACCAGCACAGTGGCAACTTTCTCTTACCGAAGGGTAAGAGAAAGTTGTGTGCTGTGCGCCAGTCACACCAGATTTTTTTTTACAGAAACAAATCAAAAAACTTTTTTACTGGCACAATCAATAATCAATGATTATATCCAAAAATTAACTTAAATCGTCTTGAGGCACGTGTTGTCTGCCTGGGGGAGGGGGGGCATGGGACCAGCTATCCTCCGGGGGTCCTGGAAATATCCCCCATATATTTCTTTCTTGGGGCAGGGAGCTTCCTGGGGGGGGCACGAGCCTTCTGGGGGAGGGGGCAGGTTCCCCTAGTTACGCCCATGCATTCCATATAAATTATCTGTTTAATTTTTGACACAAAGTTCGCTACTAGTCATTTAATATTATTAGTTATTTGTTATTCAGTTTTTTTTTTTTTTTTTACTTCAAATTCCTTTGTAGCAATAGAATAATTGATGAACAAGAAAAAAAAATATTCCAGGGCAAATATTATGTTAATATGATTTCTAAGAAATGGAGTCGGTATCCTTTGCTTTCATCTCACGGCATTTTTTGCTTTAGGATGACTAAGTAATTTCCCTCGTTAAATGGCAGATTCAAATAATTCAATCAGTTCATTGATTGATCAGGTTTTGATCTCAGGTGGGTCCATTTCTAAGGCCTGGAGACTCCATACTTCACACCACGAAAGACTTAAATACCAACGACACAGACAAGGACACGTTGCCCTTTAGGTAGCGGTTCTAAAAGGCTAACCGGTCGAAATTGGCTAATTATATACATCATCATTATCAAGACAAGAGAAAATTTGGTGGTCCTTTGATTTATTATATAAATAAAATTCTTAGTTGTTTTAAAGCAGCTGAATCAATTTAAACATTTATTTAAAGTTAAACTATCAGAAAAAAACACTTTGATATTTGCATAATAAAGGATAAATTTAAAATGTTTTGACATATATTCTTAATAAATGTCAAAATAACAGATCTACTTTTTTAGTCAGAAGCGGGAGCAATTTTTTTAATGAGCCCTTTTCATTCGATCTTTTTTTTCTTTCGCCATCGGAGGGCTTTAGACTAATTCGTTAAATTGTATTATAATGAAGATATTTATTACAATTACTATTAATAGTAATTACAATTACCGTCCGTTCCATTTTGCCAGGAACAGTACCTGATTTTACAAATTATTAGTAGGATTTATAATGTCCCAGTCTGCTAAATTTAGAGATGCTAATTTTGTAATTTTTGTGCACACAATATTATAGAGTCAAGACCGACGACAGGAAATTCCCGGGGCTATTGAGTCCCAATCCTAAATTTCAAATGAAAAAAAAATCTCAACATCGAATTTTTGACATGATCGCAATACTTTTTCTCTCTATATATTTCATATATAGGGTAAGAGAAAGTAAAAATTAATTTCATGAATCTTTACTCTCTGAAATGCATCTCTAAATAGGCTTATGAAAGAAATGAAATATTTAAACAATCCGGGTAAGGATAAAATTTCATAAAAATATGAATACGTATTTAAAAAATTGTATAATTTAAACTTTTTTTTCACTGGGGGAGAATGGGTGTATTAATATACGGCCCCGGGGCCCTGTTACCCTCTTGGCGATCTTGGATACAGTGTATGGTTGGATTAAATTTTACAAACGTGTTTCTCGTCCAGCACTTGGCACTTACGTAATAGAATAAAAAAATATTTTTTATTACTCTGCAGACTTAGAGACATGGGCGGATATAAGAGGGGGTAAAGGGGGTAATTACCCCCCTATTTTCGGGATGATTTTGTGTTTGTGTATATTGTGCCTCCTTGGATTCACCGCTTTCAAAACGAACAGCTATCTTTTACACCAGATTTTTCGTGTCGACATATATTTAGTTTCCGCCGATATATTAGAATTCAAGATGTAAAATTTATAAGTTTGGGAAAATATTTATATTTTGTTACTATCTTCTCTATGAAGTACTAGAGTAAAGTGGTCTTCAGAAGATTTCAATGGCAAAATGAGAACACACATTTTAAAGAGCATCTAAAAAATAATTGATTTATGAATTAAAAAAAAAAAATCGTTGGAGCGAATTTTGAAAAAATCGAAAAAAACTGAAAAACTACATGAGTAAAGTACTAGTAAGTACTTTTTGGCCGATTTTGATTAAAAGCTTATTTTCACGGTCCTGGGGGTGTTTAACTTAAATATAACATTTCAACCTCCCAGGGCTGGATCTAGGGGGGGGGCAGTGGGTGCGTGTGCCCCGGGCGGCAGATATCAGGGGGGCGGCAATTAAAGAAAGATTTACTAAAAAAAGGTAAAATGATATGAATTTTGTATAGAGAATTTTAAGGAGGGGCGGCAAATTAAACTGCCTTTATTTTTAATTCTCAATCATTTTTTAACTTAATAATCCTGATTATATCTTATAAAAAGCCATGAAGAAAAAAATCAATCAACTTCCTTGCACTGGAGCTCCATTGTGATGATAATCGAGTTTCATGCTCCAAAGTATTATTAATTATCAGATGAATGAATCGACAGACAAAAGTGACATTCCGAAATCTCTCTCGCTCTTTTTTTAATGTTTACCTGGATCACTTTCTAGTATAGATCTTTAGTCCCCCCCCCCCCTAAATAACTCCAAGCAGGTATTTTACGGCTCTGAAGAGAACAAATAGTTCTCAGGGCCATCAATAAATTGTATTCTATTCTATTCTAAATGTTAATACATTTTTACTTTCTCTTATCTCTATATATGTTAATATATATAGAGAGAAAGCACTGAATTCATGTCAAAAATTCGATGTCGAGATTTTTTTTGGATATACATGTTTTGAGGTCCCTTGAATCCAAAAAAGTGGTTTTCGCGACATAGTCTGTCTGTGTGTGTGTGTGGGGGGGGGGGTCTGTTTGTGTTCAATTTTAAGCAAGAAGTAATTGAGCTAGGAGTTTGAAATTTTATATTTAAGTTAGGCACCATTCTAGGGGGTGAAAATAAGCTTTTAATCAAAATCAACCAAAGAGTACTAGTACTTTACAGAGGTATTTTTTCAAAATTCGCTCCAACGATTTTGATTAAAATTCAAAAATCAATTATTTTTTAGATTATTATAAAGATTACTTTAAAATGTATATTCTTATTTTGCCATTGAAATCTCTTAAGATCACTTTACTCCTGTATTTATTTATTTTTTTTTTATTTATTTTGAAATTCCTATCGGGATCCCCGTTTATATAGTATAGTAAAAATGGTTGCCAGGGTAACAAAATATAAATATTTTCCTATTCTTATAAATTTTACATCTTTAATTCTAATATATCGGCGGAAACTAAATATATCTCGACACAAAAAAATCTGGTATTACAAGCCCAGAACATAACTTTTGATTACCGAAGGTAAGATAAAGTTGTGTGCTGTGCGACCAGTCACACCGGATTTTTTTTGGAGGGTGTCAATCGTTCGCACGTTCCGATTGTCCAACCATTCTTCTTTTGACTATAGCACCGATATAGTGCATATTTTATTTCGATTTTGCTTCCTGATAGATAGGCAACCCAAATGGCCGACTCGCACATTACGCAGGCGTCGTTGATAGATATCCCTAGAAATTATTATTAAAAGACATTAAAAATTTCATCGGGACGAAAACTACTCTGCTACTAGCAGTGGCGTCATTTGGGGGGAGGACATTTGCCCACCCCCAAGGGCCCTGATTTTTATAAAATTTTATATTATTCTAAATAAAATACTTCAAAATACATGTACGAGTATATAAACTGTACAAAATTAAACAATTAATTAAATGTTTGCCCCCCACCCAAGAAAGAGTTTTTTTTTTTAACACTCACACTTTTTTCTCATTCACACACACTCGCACTCACCTTCACACAGTATTTTCGGCAACTCAGGCCATATAAGACATTTACGATATCCGTTATTGTGGGTCCAGGCATTCTTATTTAATCCATTTGGTATCCATGGCTTAAACCCGCGACTTTTGGTATACGAGGTTAGTACGCTAACCCCGGTACACCAAGCCCCGAGGGCCAAGAAAAAGTTGAAATGACGTCATTGACTAATAGGCCTTGCTTGTTTATAGAAATCTTGAGGCTGTTCTTTTTTCCGCCAGCAAAAATTTTAGGGTACGTGTGTGCTGCCATCTATCGTTAGAATTCAGAGTTAACTAACCCTATTCCTATTCTCTTTGACATTTAATTTATTTTCTAATTAATCGAATCGCCATTTTGAGTATTCATTAATTTTTTAATTAAGTTATCTATTTCCTGGCATCTTTCTACAAATTAGTAATATATCATCTAATATTTTGTTATATAAAATAACAATCAACTATCAAAGAACAAAACCACGTAAGTTTAAGTTCACCATTTATTCTTTTGGTTGATCTGCAGAAAAGTGCCAGGCATGGGCCCCTAGAGGGCGCTGAGGTGATTCATTTGTTTTCTTTCGTTCTTCTTTGGGATTCGTTACACTATTTTTTTTATAAGACGACATTTTTACATTCATCTCCTGGACTTCCTTCATTGAAACGTCCCTGCCTATTGTTTTTTGCCATTTTGCCATTTTTGTCTCTGGAATTCCCATTTTTTCGGCATTTAATTTCGGCAGGTAAGAATCTTTTTTTTTTTAAACAACTTGAGGGGTCCCGACTTCGGTTTTAAGTTCGGTTCTTTATTTTAGAAAAAAATTAAAAACAACTAGGAATTCTCGGCTTCGGTTCGGTCGGTTTCGGTTCGGTCTCAGTTCGGTTCAAAACCATCCAGTTAGAAGCGAATAGGTAGTTTAAAAAAATTTTCGGGCCGAAGGGTCCGAAAATTTTTTTAATACCGATTCTCTAACTGGATGGTTTGAACGAAGAGACAGAAAACGAAACCGAACCGAAGTCGACACTAGTACAAAACAACTTCAGGGATCACGACCTAATTGTTTCGGTCCTTCGGTTGCAGTCGGTTTCCTTCGATTAAAAAAATTAAAAAAAACTAGAAATTGGCTAGTGACAAAACAAATAGCGTGCTGATTGAAAAGAACGAAAGAATCAAAACAAATAGCGCGCAAATGAAAAGAACAAAGAATCATGAATGTTAAGTAATGTCAAAAGAGTGAACTAGTCAGCTAGTGCGAGAGTTGACTTATTCTGAGATTAACCATTCTTTTTTACTTTCTCTTATTTATTGATACTTATTCCACATTTCTCTATTACAGTATTTTCAATTGATCTAGATTTGTATTTAGAATATGATACATTTGTAACTTTAAAATTAGATTTTTGTTTGATAAATGAATATTTAGGACAACCAGACATGTAAAGAGAAGTGAGAAAGATGGTCAAATACAAAATAATGTTGTAGATGATATTCATTCCAAAATATTATCCACAGGATCATATTTTATAATATTCCAACATGATTCCACCATCCTTCACATTTCACATTTAATTTGATGATAAATTATATATACATCTTTAAAAAACAATTGCACAGAGTAGCTGGTCATGGCAAATTATTTTATCTTGCAGTCTTTCTTAATTTCGAACCTCATAATTAATGTTAGTTATTTATTTAATTTATTATATTTAATTGTTTATGAATTTTTTCTGGGCCTAATCCAACGCGAAGTGTATTCCCATGTTGAAAAGTTAATTAAATTTTAATTAAAAGTAGTTCGGAACTTCAAAACAGAAGACGTTATATGAATGTTAATTAAAGAGTAGAAATGTTTAATTTTTTTTCTTTTTTTAACAGCATCTCTTTCTTTTGACAATAGACGGACCTTGATTTTAATATATACATGACCAAGTGTTGATTTGATTTAATCACAAATTTAAATAAAATGGTTAAGTTACAGTCACACCCTGTGACTCAAAAAAGGAGGACGAAATAGGATGATCTTATTCTTATTACTGCATTTATAAGGACAATACAAATGGTTTTAAATTTCCATTATAGAAGAAAAATCCGGAATGTTTGTTTTTTTTCTTATATTAGTAACAGAGTCATTGACCCAACGAGTTTTTATTGCGTATTTGTATAAATTTCGTAATTTCATCCTTCCAATGAATATATTTAATTTTTAAAAGCATTATTATTTATTAGGATGTGCATTTTCACAATTCATGTATATCTATATTTAATTGTCATTCCTATTTGATATATGATCCTCAAACAGTAAATGATATATAACCTATTCTTTGCCCTCGGGCCTTGGTGCAGTGGTTAAAGTACTGGCCTTCTATACCAAGGGTCGCGGGTTCGCATCCCGTCTCATGCGACAATTTATTTCAATTTAATTGGCTACCAATAAATTGAAATAAATAGAGAAGGGGTCTAAATGGCCTCCGTTGCCCTAAAAGACCCTAAATAAAAAAAAAAAATAATAAAATAAAATTTCTTCTTTCCTAAAACGATTTTATTATGAAACAATTGTTTTTTAACTTCAATCTATTTTATATTTATACTCAAAACCTGAGATCCCACCTCTCTCAAGTTGGTTGGTCAAAGTTGGTAAAGAAAGATATATTTTGTCATTTAACAAAAACAATATTACATATTAGTCCTCGGGCTTGGTGTAGTTGGTAGGGCGCCTGCCTTTTATTCCAAGGGTCGCGGGTTCCCAGGCAGTCGGATGATTTTATTAAAGCCATTTGGATACCAAATTTTATAAATTTTTTAAAAATAATTAAATTTTCAGCTCTATTTGTCGCTGTGGCTGTTGTCAACCGTTCAATCAGAGAATCTCCCGTACCCGTTAATCTTGGTCCATCGTCAGCCGAATTCTGTCTTGGAACTTCCAGTAATACAACCGTCACCTCCTGCATCTCCGCCAGCATCTTTATCATCTTCAGCCAACAATAAACACCAAGAGGAGCAGAACTCGTTCCAATTTCATTCTCAGGACGCTGCCGGGAGGTCCGTTTTCGGGTACCAATTACCTGATCAGGTGCGCATCGAGGCTCGAGACGCCGACGGCTCCGTCAAGGGCACATATAGCTACTTGGACCCCGAGGGCAAGGCCGTCAAGGTATACATATCTCCACCCACGCATGCCGTCATCTTCTTATATCAAATTTTCCTGAACTAACATCTTTCCACAAATCCATCAACAATTGGCATTGACTCTTTGCCAGCGATTATCATTCGTTATCAAGCTTGTAAAATACCAAAATTCTCAATGCCTTTCTTTTTTTTTCGATATATAAAATTTTTCGAGATGACATTATATACATATGATGATTTTAAATTTTTAACAAAATTGTAAAATATTTCAATCGGTGTCAAATATTTTTGACGTACATTAGGTAACTATGCTACAAGGGACGCATATTAATATAACAAACTCCGTTATATAGTAGAGTATGCCTTGCTGTTGTTTGTTATATTGAATAGGATGAAATTTTTTTTCTGCAATATTATTTTTTCTGAATAATACAATAATGAACAATTAATGAATTTCAAGAAATTAATAAGTTTACTATTCATTTAAATAGATAATTAATTTTTAAAGAAGAATATAATTTTCTTTTAATTACTGATATGGTTACTTCGATAAGGGACTTGCAGAAAGATTTTTCTAATCTTTGGAGGAAGTTTATGAAAATTCAAGGTTATACCGAAAATAAAAAAAAAGAAAAATTGTTGCAATACAACTTTTCTGAATTATTTCCAATGAATTCTCTCTATCTCTCTTTTGTTCCTCGTCTTCGTGCCACACCCTCAAATTCGGATAAATTCATTTGTCCATTCCCGAAGGCAATGGATCATTTTATTGTTATAATTAATTAATAACATGTTTTCAAAATTATTTCCCGCCTGAGGAGTATCAATTTATTAAGTTAGCCAAAAAAAATATGAGACACGCAAACTAAAGAGATTTCTGACCTTTGTATCTTTTCTAAGATCTCTAGCCTAAGGTCTTGCTATTCAAATAAAAAAAATGATCTAATAATTATTTTTTAATAATTAGAGCTGACATTTTTTTAATACTACTTTGAAAATTTTTTTTTACAATTACTATATTTTAATGAATTAATTATTTACTGAAGGGGTTGTAGAATAATAACCACCTGACCTGACGTTGCCTCTTGGAGTGAAAAAAAGGAGATTTGGCTTATATATTAGAATACTAGAACGTGGCTGTAGCTGTTGAATAGGAAAGAGGATACAGCCAAATAATTGAGCTTCTATTTGGATATATATACACTCTTTATAGGAACGTTTCGGTTGGGATCAACCCTGCGTTCTTCAGCCTTCAAAGAGCATATTTAAATTTATTATACATAAATAGAGTTGTCATTTGTTAATACAAGTTATTTGCATTTTTTGTCCAAAGAATATAATTATATTTAAAGAGACCAATTAGTGATACTACGAATTTCAGACTTATAATCATTATAAGTCTGAACTTCATAGTATCACTTGTTGGTATTTTTAAGAATTATTACATTCGTTGGACATAAAATGGCAAATAACTTGTATAAACAAATGACAACTTTATTTATGTATATAAAATTTAAATATTCTCTTTGAAGGCTTAATATGGCAGGGTTGATCCAAGTCGAAACGTTCCACTAAATAGTGTTTATTACCAAATAGAGGCTCAATTATTTGGCTGCCTCCTCTTTTCTATTCAACACTATACAAGTTTGATCAGAGCTTATGATTCTTTTTTGATTTCTGTATCCCTAGTTAGTCCTTCACCAAATTGTACGACTTTTAATTCCTTATGTACTTTTTATTACAAGAATGTATATCTTTCTAATTCCTCCACATATTCCTTGTTTTATTTCGCGTATTTATACTACACCAAATAGCACACTTACCCTTTAAACCTGCTAATGATTTCTTTGGTTGGATGACTGCCAGGTTGAATTAAAAATGTGAAAGAGAGAACAAACTTAGTTTTCAGAGAGATGAAAAAATGATGATTTTCCATTTGACCATGCATTGAAAAAAATCTCACACTACGAAACTTCGACATTAGTTAAAAATAAATAGTCGGACTAAGCCGAGAGTAGAACTCTGCCCACCCACTATTCAAAAAAATAACGCAACGCGTTTTTTTATTTGTTTTGACTTAGCTCCTTTCTATGCTAAGTTTTCAAATTTAAATAATTTTTTAACAAATCTATAACAAATTAGAGTAATAATATTATATTGTATATCATTTTACTCGGGAGAAAGTCTAGTTTTTGAATATATAAAAAAAATATTGCCCCCTCCCCTCTAGAGCGCCCCCTAATGGTCCGATGTTTACCAAAAACTTTTCAATTCTTGGCCTTTACCTTTAGTTTATGTGTGCAAAATTTCAAACCAATTGAATAAAAAGTTTTTGAATTTTCGTTGACGTAAAAAAATTAACCACAGACATCATTCCAAAAACTACTTAAATGGATTCAGGGGACCTCAAAATGCATTTTGGCATCTTCAGTTCAATTTCGATTTTTTTTTACGATTATTTTACCTGCCCAACCTATGATTTGGGGGCAAAGTTAATAAGTAATTTTTATTATTTTTTTTTATTTTTATTCCAATCTGGCTGCCATCCAACAATAATAAAAAAATAAATATAAAATATCCACCCTAATGAAAAACAATTGTCAGAAACAGATTTTAGAAAAATTTTTTATGTATTAATATTATTTATTATTAATCTTTGGCATTCTGCCTAAAGTCATTTTGCTATTTATTTGTGTATGAATTTATAAATATTAAATTAATTTTTTTTTTTATTTTTGGAAAACGATTTAACAATTTTAATAAGTGATGAGACCAATTTAATTTAAATTTTAAATTACGTCTTTTAGAAAAATTGATCCAACCGAAACATTTTCAATAAAATAAATAATATTTTAATGATGAATTAATTAATATTCCATCAGTTATCATTAGTTTTAAAAAATACTCCAACATTTTTGCTTATAAAGCGCAAATAATTGAATAAAAATTTTATTGTTTTCATAAATTATTTTTAATATAGCTCTTTATTTATTTTTATATGATATACAAACACATTCTAAAAACAAATCAGCATCTTGAGTGTGGCATCTAATCCTCCTTTTGACCCTGAAAGCAGATGATTTAACACGCAGTAATTGGCGTCCAGTAATAGAATATTTATTCACTCACGTTTATTATTAATTAACATTTTTCCTTTCCTATTAACCATGTTCTATTATAGTTTATTATTTTGATTTGGTAGATTATTACTTTATCTTACCTATATTTCTATGTTTTAATACCTAGTATATAGAGAGAAAGTATTCGTATCATGTCAAGAATTCGATGTCGAGATTTTGATGGATATACACGTTTTGAGGTCCCCTGATTCCAAAAAAGTGGTTTTCGCCACATGGTCTCTCTGTGTGTGTTCAATTTAAAGCATGAAGGAATTGAGCTAGGAGGCTTGAAAATAAGTTTTTGATCAAAATCGGCCAAAGCGTACTGGTACTTTACTGATGTACTTTTTCAGTTTTTTTTCGATTTTCTCAAAGTTCGCTCTAACGATTTTGATTAAAATTCAAAAATCAATTATTTTTTTAGATGCTCTTTAAAACGAATATTCTCATTTTGCCCTCAAAATTGTTTGAAGTACACTTTACTCTTGTATTTCATAAGTAAATTAGGAGAAATGGTTGCCATAGTAACAAAATATAAACATTTTCCTTTGTTTATACATTTTACATCTTTTAATTTTAATATATCTGCGGAAACTGAATCTATATCGACACAAAAAATCTGGTGTCACAAGCCCAGAACACAACTTTTACTTACCGAAGATAAGAGAGATTTCTGTGCTGTGCGACCAGTTACACCAGATTTTTTAAATTGAGACTTGGAAAGTTTAAAGATCTTTTTTATTTGAACCCCACATTCATTTTTGAAACTAATAGAAAGGGCTCTTTTGACAGAATTAGCACATATAATAACTTCTGCCCTAAAGAATAATGAACAAATCGATCTTAAAAGACCACACATTTATTGATAGGCCAAAAAGAAATTGAAATATTTTCGACGTATTTTACTTGTAAATGAAAATCTTGTTGAACAGATTGCTCTACTGCAAATAAATTGATGGTCATCAGCTCAAGTCACGTTGTTTAAGTGCTTGGATAATGATCAACATGAACAAAAACAAAACACCGCCTAGGAGAGATACATAGATAGAGAGGACTCCACCCAAATTTGTTACAAGATTCAATCTCAAGGCCGCCGGGCAGAGGGAATAATACAGGTCACGACCCACCCCAATTGGATGCTGATTAAAAGAAGTTATAAAAAAATGATGGACAATACCTCCGGGGAATATTGAAAATTATCTGCTAAAATCCTTCCAATTAAGCCTTTCAAAATTGTTTAACAACTCTTTAAAGAACGGATTAAATCATTTAAGGAAATAATTTGTTCTTATGTAGTAAAATTAATAAATAAATTTTTATTTTCTTATGCAATAGATAGAATATAAAATGTCTTGATTAATAAAATCAATTCATCATTTTTTTTATATATATAAATTAAATTATATTGTTCTTGAGCGTAATTCAAATTTTTCAGTTTGAAAAGTTGCCACACGAAAAGTGTTTAACAGTGGCTCTAATAATGACAATGATATGTTTTTTGGCTCTCTTGAAAAATAAACAAAAATGGAGTTGGGCACTTTAGACTACCAATTAGAACGTCCATATATAGGTAAGAGAAAGTAAAAAAAGAATAAAATAAAATGATAGTATAAAAATTATTAAGCAATTAAATAGAGCTAAAGGACCCCTCTTATTAAAAATAAATCACGAATGCATTTTCAAGGTGTTCTGGATTATGCGTTTTATAGTTTAAAATTATAATTGCTAGTAATGACAGCTTAATCTTTTTTCATAAACAAAGTGCATCACGAATTGCCACAAATCAAGTTCACCTAATCTAAAATATGAGCTAGCTTTCATTCAATTAAATTATAATTATTATGATATATATATATATATATATATATTAATAAGTATGATATTTATAAATAATAAATTAATTAAAAGGGGAAATTTTTCCTTATTTCGCTTAAGCCAGGGTCACACCGGGCGATTAGTCGCTGCTTATTTCTAACTGCGATTGGTCGCTGCTTTCTAGTAGTAGCGATTAGCCTGAAGGGGTCCAGGGGGGCCGGGGGGGGGGGCCCCCCCCACACTAAAAAAAAAAAAAAATTTTTTTTTTTTTTTTAATTAAATAATTTTTTAAAAAAAAAAAAAAAAAGGGGGGGGGGGGGGGGCCTGTCATACGAAGCTATTGTTAACTTTCTAGCTGCGATTGGTCGCAGAACATGTTCTAATCCAGTCGCAGCGACTATTTAGTAGTAGCGAGTGGAGTTAGTAGAGACTAGGCTGTCACACTATGCCCCGTGTGTCCGAGGCTTTAGGAGGCTCATGGCTAATCGGATAAGCTGCGTTTTAGGAACGCAATTTGGGTTCATATCCTTCTTGCCGTGAAAATTTTCAAACATTGTCACTGTCTTCTTCGTCTGTGTTTTATTGAAGCTAATCTTTGTTGAGAGATTTTTGCTTTGCTCAGGGGCCCACATCTTGTGGGTACGTGAATGGCGACCACGAGCGGGCAGCTAGTGCATAGCTGGGACTGACAGTACTTCTGTTCTTTACATGTCAGTCTCTTCCCTTCTATATTTTCAACAGGCGTCAGACCGTGGGACAGGCCGGCCCGTTATATTCCTTCTGGGTCGCAAAAACGCATAAAAGACAAATTCCGCCGACCCCACACCGCGGGAATAATCAAGCGTAAAAAGACGAAGAATCTTTGTTGAAATTTGGAGAAAATATAAAAAAATATAAATAAATAAAAATTGCTTGTTATTTAAAGTATTTGATGCTTTACTATATTCAGATTTAATGATTTCTAGCTCATTTCCTTTTAGGGGTCAATTACAAACTCATTGTGACACTTCTGATTGGAAATGTGCAGGGTCTCTCTTTCCTTCTGATATTAATCAGATCGACATATGTATTTTTAAATTAAAAAATTCCATCTAATTATATTGTATTATTAATTTTTTTAAATATAAATAATGTCATTAATCTTATCCAATTATATCTTTATTAAGTAGTTTATTTAACGAAGTTGTTGTGGTCCACTGATTCATCTTGAATTAAGAACAAACAGGATACTAATAATTTTTTTTATATAAGGTAAATTATTTTCTAAAACTCGATAGCTTATTATTCGAAACCTGAAAATGATTTAAAAAAAATGAATCAAATCTTGATTGGTTTCCTTTATGCATTTAATAACTGTGAAAACAAGGTTTGAAATATAGGAATTTAATTAAGAATCGTTAATTAGAGTTTTTCTAAAAATTTAGGATATTAAAATAAGATATTAGATAAAAGAAAACTTTTTGAATTTATCTTACATTAATTCAGTGGTTTCCAACCATTTTGTTTCTACGCCTCCCTTAAAAATATTTAATCGTATGATGCCCCCCCCCCCCACCTATTTTATAAAATACCGTAATACAAAAAACAAAATTTTTTTAATGCTAAAAAATATAAATTTATATAAAAATATATATGTATTTTTTTTTTATTTATTCTTATTTATAAAACCAGCAATCATTTGGTAAATTGCTCTCTGTAGCTAATATTTGCGCCTCCCCTTAGACCAGTCTGCTACATTAATTTTAAACTATGCATTTTTCTAAATAAGTCTCTTAAAATTAACCCTTAAAGATTTTTACAAAATAAATTCTTAATTGAAATTCTTATGCCATGCATAATCATGCATGATCAAAGCAACACATAAATTATAGTATCTACATTTTTTTTCTTTTAAATTCATTTTTATTCCCTTAATTATATCTATTCAAAAAATTTGTTTAACAACAATATTTTTTAAAAATATTTCGGTCTACCTTAAGATAAAGTAGTTGATTTAATAGATGCAGTATAAATTAACGATATGTGATTGATTTGTTTCAGGTTCAATATTGGGACGACGGTCACGGTTTTCATGCAGCCGGAAATGATCTTCCACAGCACATTCCAGAGCCAGTTGGATTCACTCCGGAAGTACAAAATGCTCGAGACCAGCATCTTGCGCTTTACCATCAAATTCTAAGTCGTCTGCCTCCTCTACCTGCTTCTGTACCACAAAGTGTCGACGAGAGTAATACCAACAACAAAGATGATGCCGAATACGATTATTCAGACAATGATAACGACGTTGTAGTCGTGGAAGGTGTGGATTCACCACCACCAGTTCAGGACAGCGGTATGCTCACAAAATACCCAAAATTACCAACCTATCAGCCTGAAGACTCAGGATTGAAACACGATATCAACGCGGAATCAGTTATTGTTGATAATCCGGAAATCAATGCTGCATCAAGATCATCAAAAGGATTTTTTTACACTATACAATTAAAAAGCCCAATGCCTAAAATGAACACTCTGCAACAGCAAACTCCATTGGTGTATACCATCCACCAGCCGCAATACGTTTTAACTCCATTAAGCACTCTTCTTGCGTCAATGGATACTCCTCTTCCAGTAAGGCATTTAGTCACTAGGGCTATTCCAGAAGAGGATGAAGAAGAAGAAAAACCTGTCGTGCCCGAGAATCCTGAGATTATTTCGCCTGAAGAGCCTAGCGTCTCTCAACAAGCAGTGGCCAAAGGAGCGATCCCAGTTGCAGCCGTTCACGACGTCCAAGTTTCGCCGAACCAAAGGGCGAATTTGAAAAATCATCAAGTTCTACCAGTTTTTATTTCATCTTAAATCGTGATTTACCAACCTTGTCAAATATATTGAGCCAGTTAAGAATTTACAAAATGATTAAATAATAAATAAGGATTATATTTATATTTCGGTTATGATAGATGAAGATTTAATTCAAGAAATTTATATAGCCTTGAAATTAAAAAATATGTTTGTTGGACAGAAAAAGGCCTAAATCATTCTACACCAATTGAAATTTACAATGCTGGTGAGTTGTCTTATTGTTAATTAATAAAATTTTAATTTAATTAATAATTAATCTCAGGCCAACAGGTTTTCCCTGTTAATTTTGTGATATTTTGAGCCGCAGTGAGCCAAATAAAAGACTCAAATGTTGAGTCTTTTATTTTAGTGTCGGGATCTATATATTCCAAAAATTTAAAACAGCCCAATTTTCGAAAATATTACGAAAATTATGTATGTTTATATATATGTCATATTTCGATGATCAATGATCAAATAAAAATCAAATATAAGATTAGCATTGGAAAATTGAAGTTTAATTCACTTATTTCTAAGGGATTCACTTCTAAAAGTATTGTGATAGTTGTAATTTATCAAAACACAGCTAGATCATGTTATTTCCTTTTCCTCACGTCTTATTAATTTAAATTAACTTTTTTGGACCTACTTTTAAGTTAGATACCATCTATTGGTAGAGAATGAAGAATAAAACCAGCAAACTCCAGCAATTCCCTAAATATTATTAAAACTTTCAAGTTTGAAAATTTGATGATGGCTAATGAATTTGATTTTATTAAAGGCTTGGCTCAAAATGTTTCACAAGGATTGAATATTGAAACAAGTTGCCATAGGAAGTTTAAAAAATAGTTCATTAGATTTAATTTTTTTTTATAAAGAGACAGTATTTGTCATTTTTTTTAGAGTTCCTTGCATATAGAAGACTATAAATAAGTAAAAACACTCCAAATTTATAAATTGTGATATCATTAAAAACAATTTCAATAGCTTAATTGCAGGGCCGTAGCCAAAGGTTTTCTCTGATGATCCCAGAGACAATCCCCCCTCTAAAATTAATAAATTTTAAAGCATACCGGTATAAATTATTTATAAATTTTTTTTATAATGTTTTGAGTTAAAATTTTAAATAGTTTTAAAAATTTATAATTTTTTCAAATGTCAGGTATGGTTTGGATCTCCCCCGCTTCTCTCCCCCTGGCTACGGTCCTGCTTAAATGTATAGATTAAATAATAGCCTGTTTTTTACAATATTTTATAATATCATTTAAATGTTAAACATTTTTTTCCATGTTTATACGTAATAAATTGTATCTGCATTTTTAAATTTAAAACTTTAGTTTTTTTTCAAAAATTTTAATCTATTCTATTTTTATTATTTTTAGGATAATTCAAAAATGATTATTATTTTTTTTATAATTAATAAGAAGAAAGAATAAAGCTTGAAGCATACATTTTTTTATTTAAGAGTGAAAAAGAATATTTTATATTGTAACGAAGCTCTTCAATCTTAAATGATCCATTTCTTATAAAATTTTAAAAGGTAATATTTGTTATTTAATTTTAATTATCAAATTCTTAATGCTTCCGTAATTTAAATGACCATGAAATTAAGATGGCTATCCAGGCGATTGCCCCCTCTAAAATTATTTTTTGATTACATTCTCCCCTCCTATCCTCACCAATGATGATTCGGTCTTTTTTTGTGAATTTATACATATTTTAAAGAACTTACTTTTAGCTCATATATATGTAAATGTGGGTTCGAAATCCTCTCCTTACCTTCCACTGGCCCAACCCCTATAATGGCGAGTGCAATATGTACCATCTATTGCAATAGTATTGAGAATAAAGCCCGGAAGTTAGGCAGCCCAAATGGCAGCTGGTCTGTCTAAGAAATATCTTTTTCAAAGCAGACGATAGGGCGATCGGCCTTTATTACCATAAAAATTTATCTTTTCAATACATTAGTGAACGTGTACCATTTGGGCTGCCTAACTGCCGGGCTTTATTCTCAATACTATTGCAATAGATGGTACCTATAGTAAAAGTAGAACCTCCTCCACTAATTCGTTAAAAGTTTGAAACCCAGGAAACACGAATATGGAAACAAACACCATATCTCAAAAATATTTTATCTTACAATTTACTAGTAAGTTATATTTTAACTTTACATTTCAATTTGAAAATCATGTCTGTTTAAAATCCTATTAACCAGTATTAATATTAGTTAGCACGTGACCCGTAGCTCAGAGAGAAGACATTAACTTCTCATGGCTGGGGTCCCGGGTTCGCTTCCCGCCCAAGCGGAAAAATTTATTTCATTTGAATTGACTATAAATCATTTGAAATTGGATTGAGATCCTCGGAGTTATTTGCATGCCCGAAGCTATCGAGATGCAATCCATTAAAAAGATGCCAACTTGAATCTAACAAACTTTCTAACGAGAGTGATTTCTTCATAACTCCAATAAATACTTTCATTAACGCATTGAAGAAGCATATCTAAGAATGGATCATTGTATATATTATTTTATTTTAATTTATTTTTATTTATTTATTTATTTGTTGATTTTAAACCCTAACGCGTGCAATATATTAAGGCCCCGGAGCTGTTCTATTGCACTAGAATTCCATCATCTCACCTTATCATTTGCCATCTTTGTCGCCACATCAGTGGGTGGACCGGCTGGCTGTAGGGGTGTGTGTGGAGGCCAAAAAAAAACAAAAAAACAAAAACAAATAAATAGGGTTGGGGTCTAAATAGCCTTATATGCCGAAAAAGACCTTAAAAAAAATATATTGTTCATTAGGGTGGAGCGAAAAAGTACGATTTTTCACTTTTCTTTGAAATTGAAAACGGCCGGGTGCGGAAAAGTTGTTACATGTTATAACTAAGATTTTTTATGAAAATCGGATGATATCTTGTAGTGCCACGAAGGGGTTAAAGTTTTAAAATATTACAAAAATGAATAATTTCTACTATTATTTCTTTTCATTTGGTTATATTTTAATAAATTTTGATGTGTAAGGTATTTATAAATGATAGCTATATTATAGTTCCATAAAAAAATGACTGACATTTCAAATTGAATATTTTGAAGGGTCCTAAGATCATAGGATTTTTCATTATATTTTGTTTTAAGTTTCTTAATCAATTTTAAAACTTTAACATTGATTTATTTTTATGTAAGCTTAATAGTTATTTTAGCCAGATTTCTTGGAGAAATGGAACCTCATTTGAAGAAGATACAGAGAGGGAATTTATCCCCCCCCCCCCCCATCTTTTAAAAATAAAATATAAAATGTGTATATATTTTCAAAATTTTTGTTGAATTATTATTTTAAAATTCAATCTCAATATATTTTGATAACTATTTTAGTGCCCCGCGTTATATTTTGTTATATTATTATTGGATAATGTTTCATTGATTGATTTGACTAAAAATCATTTGAAATAAATAGGGATGGGGTCAAATGGCCTAGTGCCGAAAAAGACTAAAAAAAAAAAAAAAAAAAAATGTTTCATTGAATAAAGAATTGAAGAAATTTGCATTAAAATAAGGCCCCAAATCTCCATTTTGGAAAAAATGCATTTTTAATTAAATTTTTTACTTTAATTCGAAAAAAAAATTTCGTTCCACCCTATTGTTCATATCAAGATTTAAAAAAAATGTGATTTCAAAATAAAAAGACAAAAAAAAATCATTTAATAAAAGTAAAAAAAACATATATTTAAAATATATATAAGATTAAATATATAATAATTTAAATAAATAAATAAATAAATAAATATTAAATTAGTTTTTTGTTCTTATATCTCTACAAATAATTGGGTTTATTTTAAATAAAGGGTCGGACTAAGCCGAGCTCACAGCTTTGCCGGGGGGGGGGGGGGGGGGGAATCCACTATTCAAGAAAAAAATATTGCCCCCCCCCCCCTAGAGCCCCCTAATGGTCCGATGTTATACATATTATATATCATTTTACTCGGGAGGAAGTGTAATTTCTGAAAATATAAAAAAAATTATAGGTTATGTAAGAAAAAAATATTTGTCCCCCTAGAGCCCCCCCCCCCCAATGGTTCGATGTTTACCAAAATTTTACTTCTTAGGTTGACACCACAATAATCGCGGGTGCCATCCACGCCAGTGACTATAACTTTCAAAATTTGACATGACAATTATATTAATACTTTATATTGATTTATCGACTAACATGCCTCCAAGGATCTCAAATATAAGCGTTTATTAAGGAGATTATAATTTTATCTCATTTTTTAAATAAAAAGATAAAAATCCCTAGTTTACTCTATACTGATACTGTAATTAATACTCTTTAGGTAATAACAATTTTATTTTATAAATTTTTATTTTTGAATCGGTGGAGTAATATAATAAACCCATGGGAAGGGTGAATGAATTGGAATTTGGGGTAAGAAAAAATTGTCTTGTTCTTTCCCTAAAATAGGTAATTGGTGACTCATTAAACCATAACCACCAAAATGTAAAATTTCTGGTCTCCTTGATGTCTCGCCGAGGAGAAGAATGCGATTATCTGTGTCTTGGGCTTGCTTTTGCAGAATTTCTTCAATCCGAGGATGCCCATTTTGGCTTGGATTTCTCATTGGCAGAATTCCCGAGATATAGGAGCCTAAATTGGATAGAGCATCTGGCACGTTGATCTGTATGGGTAAAAAGGGTATTCCTTGGATGAGATCTCCTATTGAGCTGAAAAATATTCTTCTCACTGGATCGAAGAAAACTTGACGTGATTTCCTAGTATTCCACTCTTCAGATGAAGAGGACCTCCTAAAACAAAAGTAAATATATTATAATACTTGCATTAATTATATAACTATAATAAAAATTAATAATATATATTATATACTATATATAAATATATATTCTTATCTTATCTTATCTTATCTTATACTATTAAACGAGCAATGTACGTTTGTTTGTTTGTTTGTTTATATATATGCAAATCAGCTCTCGAAAACGGCTCTAACGATTTTTTTCAAATTTTAAATATATACTATTTGTGGTTCCAAAATGAAATTGTTCTAGGTCTCATGTTTGGGAAAATTCGAGTACTAGTACTTTACTGGTGTACTTTTTTAGTTTTTTCCTATTTTCTTGAAATTCCTTTGAACGATTTCTTTCAAATTTTAAATAATTCCTATTTCCGTTATAGAAAACAAATTCCGCTAGGTCTCGTCTTCTGGAAACCTCGAGTACTAACAGTTAGTACCTTACTGGTCTACTTTTTTAGATTTTTCTAATTTTCTTGAAATTCTCTTTAAAAATTTCTTTCAAATTTTAAATATTTTCTTACTTCGTTGCAATTGTTGTTTTCAGCTGGGAATCGTAGTTGAGGACGATAAGGAGAATAAAAACCAGCCCTCGTTTTCTCTCTCACCACTTCATTTATTTGCAAATATTTCGGCTCCTATACAGGGGCCATCCTCAGTGCATATATGAATTTTATGAGAGAGATTGTCAATCTATTAAAAATATATTTGAGAACAATTGGGCGCATGAGCCTCGTGCCTGGAAGTTCTATGCCAGTATATGGTGTTATCATCTCTCTCCCCCTTTGTTGGAGGGGGGGGGCAGGGGGGGGGGGGGGGGGGGGGGGGCCCCCCCCCCCCCCCCCGCCCCCCCGTGGCCCCGCCCCCCGCGCCCCCCCGGCCCCCTCCCCCCCCCCTTTAGTTTTTCGCATTTTGTTTTTTTTTTTTTTTTTTTTTTTTTATTTTTTTTTTTATTTGTTTTTTTTTTTTTTTTTATTTTTTTTAAATTATTTTATTTTTTTATTTTAATTTATTATAAAATAAAAATTAAAAAATATATAATAATATTTTTTTTTTTTTTTTTTTTTTTTTTTTGGTTTTTGGATGATATACATCATATACTGGCATAGAACGTCCAGGCACGAGGCTCATGCGCCCAATTGTTCTCAAATATATTTTTAATAGATTGACAATCTCTCTCATAAAATTCATATATGCACTGAGGATGGCCCCTGTATAGGAGCCGAAATATTTGCAAATAAATGAAGTGGTGAGAGAGAAAACGAGGGCTGGTTTTTATTCTCCTTATCGTCCTCAATTTTCTTATTTCTTCTATACAAATCAAATTGCGCCCCTCGAGTACTAGTACCTTACTGGTGTACTTTTTTGGGTTTTTCTAATTTTCTTGAAATTCCCTTTAACGATATCTTTCAAATTTTAAATAGTTCCTGGTTCCGGTATAGAAAACAAATTGCGCTAGGTCTTTTGAAAATTAGTTCATTGATTGTAATCCCTTATAATTAATCTATAGCCTAGTCTAATTATTTACAAAGTATACTACTTATTAATATTATTATTCTAACGTTATCTGCTCCTCCGCCCTCCCCCACCCAAAATATTGGCCATACTTTACTCTATTAAAAAATCACATTTTTTATTTACATATCAATAGGTAGGTGTAACTTAGGCTATTATAAATATTTTCAATTTTTTTTTAAATCTTATTGATTTTTTTGATCTTATATAATTTTTCTATATTATAAAATACTTATCCTGTCTACAGGCGAGGATTGCTTCAAATAAAGCCGAAATATTGCCACTCCAAAGTACCTTGAAGATTTTTCAAAAAATTTTACAAATTTCAACTTTGAATTGTTGTCACACTTAGAGAAACCCCCATGTCATAATTAATAACGTTATGGTCAGACTCTCTTCCTCCCCTAACCCGTTACCGGTACTTAATATGTGGACGACCCCTTATAAAAATAACCAAAATGGAGACCTCATTGGCATCCTGCTTAAAAGACATACAATTAATAGTGTTCTCTTCTAATAAATACAGTATAGGCCATATGTAATTCATAAAATTGTCTAGATAAGGAGCAGAAATGTTAGTCTGGGACGGCAAGTAGCATAAAAGATTTTGCTGAACTTTTTTTTGAAAAGAGTAGGACGAAATTTGATCACTTGTTTCATTATTAAGTATTCCATGCATGGGTAAAAATTTTTTATCAGTCTTTTATGTAAGGCATTAATTTTATGCATTATTAACTCACTATTTAGTGGCAAAGCCAGGAGAAGGGGGAGGGGGTTTAGGGGCTTTAGCCCCCTATTTCCAAAAATGTTTCATTTTCAAAATTTAAAATTTTTTTTCCTTTTTATATGTTTATAATTTGAACCCTGTTCATTAGTGAGGCGATTAACCAATGTTGTTCACTCTTTATAATAAATGTTATTGAACAAAATTATATTACACCCTTCCTCCTGCGAAATAAAATCCTGACTACGGGACTGTCAAAGAGGTGAAATGACATGCCTTTGAGTCAAAAAGATATACTGTAAGGGGAAAAAAGCATATTTTTAAAAATTTCTGTTCTTGTAATTAATATATTATAGATTCATTAAAAATTAATTTGAATAGATACAGACTTTTCAAACTATGATCTTGTTACTTAATTCCCTTTCCTTCTGATCGCTAAATTAATAAAATCTATAGTCTACTCATATCTATTAAATTCATTCAGTCAATTTGTAAGATATATATTGTTTATAAAAAGAGAGGAAATTATTTTTGGGAATAAAAAATAAAAAAAAGTTGAAACAGTAGTTTATTTTATTAATTCATCATTTGAACTGGAACTGGATAATAATAAATTAAGACAGGTGGTGTTTGAGAATATGGGGTAGGTGGCGAGTAGGGACTATTTTGCCTGAAGGCCGCCACAGGTGGAGGACCTCCAAAGCTCATTGGTGGTGGATAATAAAATCTAAGGGGCGGATCTGTCTCGATTCGTGTTGGTATTTCAAAATTTTTATTATTATTTTGATTGAATCTGAAGAGATTTAATGAAGGAAATGTGATGTTCAAATCTGGAATTTCGATGCTGATTGGCGAGATGTCCCAGAAGCTGAGAATTTCCGAGAATGGCTTGAAAACACCTCGATTCTCCGGGGTAAAGAAAAGTTGCCGAGCTTGTGTTGCTAGTTGGGACCGTTTGCTAGAAGAGGAAGAGACAATCAGAAATGAGATTCTTGTGTGTTCTTTCCCTATTACAGTATAATATTTCAATTATCATAAATATAAACATATAATTATATATATGTTGGTCAAATATCATATTAGTTTTCTATATATAGGCTATAAGGTTAGGCAGTATCACTGCGACACTGAGAAATATGTATTTAAAAATCTTGTGTGACTGGTCGCCCAGTTCACAACTTTCTCTTATCTTGATGATAAAGTGTGGCTTGTCACACCAGTTTTTTTGTGTCGACATATCGGTATTTAGTTTCCGACAGTACGGTATATTCGAATTTCAAGATGTGAAATTTATAAACATGAAAAAATATTTATATTTACAACCATTCCTCTCTTTCCTATGAAGTTTTTTTTTTTTATGGGTGGGTGGGGTGGGGCCCAAAAATGACCAATCCCCAACTCCCACCAGAAAAAAAAAAAAAAAAAAGGAGGAGGGGGGAGGGGGAAAAGGGGGACAAGAGTAAAGTGGTCTTCAGAAGATTTCAATGGCAAAATGAGAATATACATTTTATAGACCATCTAAAATATAATTGATTTTTGAATTTTAATCAAAATCGTTGGAGCGAATTATGAGAAAATCGACAAAAACTGAAAAAGTGCATCAGTAAAGTACTAGTACTTTTTTGCCAATTTTGTTTAAAAGCTTCGTGTTATGTCCCCCCCCCCCCTTAAATATAAAATTTCAACCTCCTAAATCTTTTCGTTCTTGAGATATTTTGTTCACAGACACACACACACACACACAGTCAGACAGATCATGTTGTGAAACCACTTTTTTTGGATTCAGGGGACCTCAAAACGTGTATATCTAATTTAGAGGTAAGAGAAAGTAAAAAGTGAAGATTTTATATTATTATTACCTGGGGCAAATATGAAAATATTTTTCAAAATATTCTATGTATCACTCTTTTCATTATTATAATAAAAGATCATACCCATTTAAATAATTTAATAAATATACATATTTATTTTATATTATTAAGGTACATATATTTTATTTTTTTAAAGCATTCATTTATTCAAATGTGATAGGAAATATTTGGACCAATAGAATTGCAGCTTCAAGGTCACGTGATTTGATTGTCCAGGAGCCATGCCGGCTGCTTCATCGTCTCCAGTCCGGGCAGCCAAAGAGTATTAACTTCTAACCTCTTATTTGTCGGCTCACCTAAAAGCGTCAGGACGGCTTGTTATCTCCGGCATTGTTTTTTTTTTTTTTTTTTTTTTTTTTTTTTTTTTTTTTTTTTAAAAACATTCACACTTTTTACTTTCTCTTACCTATGTATATATGTAATATATATATAGAGAGAAAGTATTGGATTCATGTCAAAAATTCGATGTCGAGATTTTGATGGATCTTCACGTTTTGAGGTCCCCTGAATCCAAAAAAGTGGTTTTCGCGACATGGTCTGTCTGTGGGTGGGTGGGTGGGTGGGTGGGTGGGTGTGTGGGTGTGTGGGTGGGTGGGTGGGTGTGTGTTCAATTTTAAGGATGAAGGAATTGAGCTACGAGGTTGAAATTTTATATTTAAGTTAAACACCCCCCGGGACCGGAAAAATAAGCTTTTAATCAAAATCGGCCAAAGAATACTAGTACTTTACTGATGTACTTTTTCAGTTTTTTTCGATTTTCTCAAAATTTGCTCCAACGATTTTTTTTAAAATTCAAAAATCAATTATTTTTTAGATGCTCTTTAAAATGTATATTCTCATTTTGCAATTGAAATCTTCTGAAGACCACTTTACTCTTGTATTTCATAGGGAAGATAGGAGAAATGGTTGCCATGGTAACAAAATATAAATATTTTCCCATACTTATAAATTTTACATCTGAATTCAAATGTTCCGTACTGTCGGGAACTAAATATATGTCGACACAAAAAATCTGGTGTGACAAGCACAGAACACAACTTTCGATTACCGAAGGTAAGAGAAAGTTGTGTGCTGTGCGCCAGTCATACCAGATTTTTCTCATTCACACTCACACTCACACACACATTCACATAGTCTTTTCGGCAACTTAGGCCATATAAGACTTTTTACGATATCCGTTATTAAATAATTTATCTATTAGGGGTCCAGGCATTCTTATTTAAGCCATTTGGTATCCAATTGGCTTAAATAAAATCATCGGACTGCCTGGGGTCCGAACCCGCGACGTTTGGTATATGAGGTTAGCACGCTAACCTCTACGCCATGCCCCGAGGGCTCCGGCATTGTTATTAACCCTCACCGTTTAATTATTTCCACAAATCTCATTCCAAACAATGGATTGAAATCACGATAATCAAGGTAATTATAATCTATAAATTTTTACTCTAATTATTTGTTAATATTTCTAATGTCACCATACAGTTATACCTAAATGTATCAATTGAGAACTGAAAATTGTTTTATAATAAAATATCTTATTCTATTGAAAATATTCTCTCAAAATAAGGTTATACTACTATAGTTATATTATAAGGTGTAAATGAGTATAGAGATTATGTTACATTCTCTTTCTCTTTAATTCAATCAATTTGTGTCTAGCTCGAGAGGATCGTAGAGCTTTAAGAAGACGAGGCTCTTTGGGGGGCATGGAAGGAACCTCTACGCGGTGCCTCCTAGAAACGGCGTCTCCTCTAAAAGACTCGGCTGATCCTTCCAACACCTTTAAGCACAAACAATATTACGCATTTCTGCTTATTAGAATAAACCCTTCAAGTTGGACATTTTAAAACCTCCCTTTTGCTAAAGGTAAAAAAAAAAAAATAATTTCCTATCTAATAAAGATATAATACAAAAATGCTTTTATTAAAAGTAATGAACTAAAAAGAGAAAAATAATTTATTTATTCTTGTTAAAATTGATGAATATTTATGAATTAAAATCAAAGCCTGGGTGCTTCGTGGGGATTTTGATTCTCAAAGAATAAATAGACAATTTCTTAAGTTATCAATGAGCGCCCCAATATTCAACAATTTAATTTTAATATTTTTCTCTTTTTAGTCCATTTTAAATAAGAGCATTTTTTTTTTAATCCAGTGTGACTCTTACCTTCGGGAATCGAATGTTGTGTATAAAATAATTTCGCATCAAAAACTGTATTATTTCAAATAAAGATATGATACAAAAATCCTGATGTGACTAGTCGCACAGCACAAATCTTTCTCTTACCTTAAATAAGTTAAGAGAAAGTTGAGAACTGTGCAAGCGTTGCCAATAGCTAAAAAACAAAATTCCATAAGAATCTTATTTTAAATTATAATTATAATAAATAAAATAAAAAAATATATACTTAAGAGAAAGTAAAAGGTCAAATGATATTCCTTCGCAACAGGAAAAAAGAGTGATTTGAGTTATGAGGGGAAAATTTACTTTAATAAAAAGTTACAATATATATATATCTAGGCCTACACCCTGTTTCATAACTATAGGTACATACACTGTTTTTGGCGTTTTAAACTTATTAATTTCCAAATTAAACTTTTATTTCTGTTTTTAAAATAAAATATAAATAAAATAAAAGCTATTAATTATTTAAATTATAAATAAAAACTATTATTATTAAATTTAATCAAATAATATCAATATTCACCTCTTTAGGTACACCACGCAAAAGTCGCTTATATTCTCTGAATATTCAGTCTTTGAATTCGTATTTGTCTCGCAATTTATTCTTTAATTATTACTTATTTATAATACCTCTTGTTACCAATCTCAGTGATGAAGAAAAAGGCGTTTAGAGAGGAAGGGTTTTCATTTAGAAACATTGCAAGGAAAATAGGTCCAAGTCACAATGTCGATTGGCAATTCCTTCAAAATCCGGATGGATACAGTTCAATTAAAAGAAGTTACTCCAGCGAGAGGAACTCTGGATAATTCGAGCCGCAAGCCACAACATAAGCAGCCAGAGTGATTTTATGTTTGTTTTGAATCCATATGTCTCCAAATTCACAGTCTGTCAAGTGATTCGAACCAGTGAACATTTACAAAGCCAAAAACTCAAACGAGCTGCACGACTTACACCTTCCCTTATGAAAGACAAACGTCAGTTTGCTATAAGAAATCTTGGTTGAGATTGGACTAAGGTGAGAGTTGAAAACAGCTTTCCATTTTAAAAGTTCAGCTTAGATGGTCCAGCTGGTATTCTCTATTTCTGGATGAACCTGAGAAAAGAGCCGCGGTGTTGTTCGAAACGAAATTTTGAAGGAGGAAGTCCAATGGTTGGGCGAGCTGAACCCTACACTTGGCTTTCCCATCGACGCAAATGAACAGTTTATGTGCTGGAGGAAAATTTGTTGCCGTTTTTGAATCAATATGAAGATGAAGATTGGATTTTCCAGCAGAATAACGCATCTGTTCTTTCCACTAGGAGCCACAATCAATAAATTGAAGGAATTGCCAAACGACATTGTGACTTGGATCTATTTTCCTTGCAATGTTTCTAAATGAACACCCTTCTTCTCTAAACGCAAGAATTCCTTCATCATTGAGATAGATACCGAGAGGTTTTATAAATAAGTAATAATTAAAGAATAAATTGCGAGACAATTACAACTTCAAAGACTGATTATGCGTTTTCTACTTGTGAATATTTCATTGTTTTGAAAAAAATATTATATATTTTTTAATGGAAACTTTCATGGTTCAAACCTAGAAAATTTCCAATAAAGATTTTCGTTTCCTTTTATAAAAACAATGAAATAATCACAAGTAGAAAACGCTTGGGCGGGACTTAATATTGACCCTCACTGTACCTAGAGTTATGAAATCGGTGAAATTTGATATTATTTGATTTAATTTAATAATAATAGTTTTTATTTATAATTTAAATAATTAATAGCTTTTATTTTATTTATATTTTATTTTAAAAACAGAAATAAAAGTTTAATTTGGAAATTAATAAAATGAAACTGGGTGTATATAACAAAATCGTTAAATTTTGAGAAAATCAAAAAAAAAAAAAAAAATGAAAAAGTGCATCAGTAAAGTGCTAGTACTCTTTGGCCGATTTTGTTTAAAAGCTTATTTTCTCGCCTCAGGGGGGGTGCCTAACTTAAATTTAACATTTCGACCTCCTAGCTCATTTCCTTCATGCTTAATATCCAACACACACCCACACAGACCAATTATTATAACAACAACCCCACAAAAAACAAATAAGTGGTGCATGTGGGTGGCTCGAAGGAAGAATTCTTTTTTCGGCATTTGAGGCCATATAGATACATTTTCTAAATTAATTGCATGTTGACGCGTTGTTGTTTATTTGCCGCTAGGCGGTGCATAATATGCATTGACACTTAACATTCAACTTGATATCAATTTCAAGGCAAACTTGCCTTTTTATTTTTAATATCAATTCTAATCAAATTATAAAATTTTCTGGGAAATTTGCCAATGCAATCTCTATGCATGAATAGAGATTAATTTTATTTTTTAATTTCTCCCTTTGAGGGAGGGAGATGTTTGGGGGGGGGGAGGTAGAAGAAACAAAAATAGGGATATTCACATAACTGTTAAGCGAGCCTGAGGATGCACGGGCAGAGCCCGGGGGGGGGGTGGAGCTGGATGATCCTCGTTTTGAGATCCCCTGAATAAAAAAAAAAGTGGATTTCGCGACATGGTCTGTCTGAACAAAATATCTCAAGAACGAAAAGAGCTACGAGGTTGAAATTTTATATTTAAGTTAGGCACGTGACACGGAGCTTTTGAACAAAATCGACCAAAGAGTAGCTACTAGTACTTTAATGATGCTCTTTTTCACTTTTTTTGAGATTTTCTCAAAATTCGCTATAAAGATTTTGATTAAAATTCATAAATTTAGACATGGGCGTACCCAGGATCAAATCTAGGGGGGGGGGGCATGGACAGATCATGGTCGTCCAGGGGGGGGGGCAGATCATGGTCGTCCAGATTGTGGTATAGCTATTTTTTATATAGAGAGGTAAAGCCTTCGAATTAAAGGCCTAAAAACCCTCGAGTCCTAACAAAAAGAATCATTCCTGGTCGCCATCCACCAATTTTGTTTCGTTTCATCACTTTATAAACATTTTTTGTTGCTTCTAGGGGGGGGGGGCAGCTGCCCCCCTGCCCCTCGCTGGGTACGTCCATGAATTTAGATGCTCTCTAAAATGTATATTCTCATTTTGCCCTTTAAATCTTTTGAAGCACACTTTACTCGGGGCCGGATTTACCTGTTAGAGCCGACTAGGCACTAATATTGTGGCGCCCCCCCCCCCCCCCCTCTGACACCACTCCCGATCCTACGATAACAATTTCACCGAACTCGCGTACACCTTCCTTTTTCAACAACACCTTTATTTTATTAAAAATCTTATACACCACTGAAGTTCCGCATCCATTTGCATTGAATTTGCAATGAACGCCTCGCTGATAGTTATTGTAAACCATACACCCTAAAAAAAAAAATCGGTCGTGCCTCGCCCACGCCCCTCAAAATCCGGCCGCCCTAGGCCAGTGCCTTGTCGGCCTAGTGGTAAATCCGACCCTGACTTTACTCTAGGGGGGGACACGAGCCTTCTGGGGGGCCAGCCCCCCCCCCCCCGGCACCCCCCTACTTACGCCCATGTCTGTCTATTAATAAAATTTCCCGCTCTTAATTTTTGCCGCCTTGAAAACTTGTCAAGTTCATTCATTTTATTAACTCTAGCAGCAAACAATTCGTTTAATAAAAATAAAAAGGAAAATTGAGTTGAATTTCAAATATTTTACGATCAAAAAAAAAAAAAAAAAAAATTAATTCTTTCTCATATCATTCATTGAATGCAACGCACCAACTTTATTTTTTTTATCATTGAATTTAATTTAATGCACAAACATCAATTTTTATTTTTTTATTTTTTTTCATTCTTACATAAAACAGAGCAAAGAGCAAGAAATAAAATTGCAAATCAATCAATCAATCATTGGATTAAAATAGAAAATATATTCTAAATTATAACATTTTTTAATAAAAACATTATATTCACCAACCAATTTCTTTAGTGGACTATTATTTACCATCTCATAAGTATCCTCATCACCTAATAAATTTCTCATCTTAACATCATAATCACTTTTATACATTATCACTGATTTTTTTGATTTATCTGATTGAAGAAAAATAATTTCAGGATGCTCCTTTTTATACTTTTTCACAAAACTAATATCTCTAAGCAATGATTTAGAAGAACTAGACATATTATTATTTCTGAATCTATAATTATATAGTATATTTGCTGCCCTATACCTAATCCCATTCTTCTCAGTCTCACAAATCTCCCTATCACCATTAACATCCCTTACAAAAGGCAAAATATATTCTATGCCTCAAAATCTTCCAATTTCGAAATTGGAAGATTTTGAGGCATAGAAATTATTATAATAAATTTAACATTAATATTAAGAGAAAACTTGAAAATTTGTTTAGAAGAAAATATAATGGCAATTGTTATGAGTCTAGAGTTATTAATCTGACAAATTTAGAGATTCCTGATCATGTGGCAAGGATATTGAATTTAGAACCAAAGTTTAATCCTCCCATTGGTAGTATTGGTTTAAATAAAAAAATTTTTAAATGTATTGCTGATTTGGAATATATTTTGCCTTTTGTAAGGGATGTTAATGGTGATAGGGAGATTTGTGAGACTGAGAAGAATGGGATTAGGTATAGGGCAGCAAATATACTATATAATTATAGATTCAGAAATAATAATATGTCTAGTTCTTCTAAATCATTGCTTAGAGATATTAGTTTTGTGAAAAAGTATAAAAAGGAGCATCCTGAAATTATTTTTCTTCAATCAGATAAATCAAAAAAATCAGTGATAATGTATAAAAGTGATTATGATGTTAAGATGAGAAATTTATTAGGTGATGAGGATACTTATGAGATGGTAAATAATAGTCCACTAAAGAAATTGGTTGGTGAATATAATGTTTTTATAAAATAGAAAATTGCGAATTAATAAAAAAAAAATCTGGTGTGACTGGCGCACAGCACACAACTTTCTCTTACCTTCGGTAATCGAAAGTTGTGTTCTGTGCTTGTCACACCAGATTTTTTGTGTCGACATATATTTAGTTCCCGACAGCACGGAACATATGAATTCAGATGTAAAATTTATAAGTATGGGAAAATATTTATATTTTGTTACCATGGCAACCATTTCTCCTATCTTCCCTATGAAATACAAGAGTAAAGTGGTCTTCAGAAGATTTCAATCGCAAAATGAGAATATACATTTTAAAGAGCATCTAAAAAATAATTGATTTTTTAATTTTAATCAAAATCGTTAGAGCGAATTTTGAGAAAATCGAAAAAAACTGAAAAAGTACATCAGTAAAGTACTAGTACTCTTTGGCCGATTTTGTTTAAAAGCTTATTTTCACGCTCCCGGGGGATGTTTAACTTAAATATAAAATTTCAACCTCGTAGCTCAATTCCTTCATGCTTAAAATTGAACACACACACATACACACAGACAGACCATGTCGCGAAAACCACTTTTTTGGATTCAGGGGACCTCAAAACGTGAAGATCCATCAAAATCTCGACATCGAATTTTTGACATGAATCCAATACTTTCTCTCTCTATATATATATATATATTACATATATACATAGGTAAGAGAAAGTAAAAATTAATTAAACTACTAGGGGGAGAAAGGGTTGTAAATGGATGGAGTCAGGGAGTTGGCAACGTTGCTAGGATCGATCTCGGCACCCTCCGAGGCATTGCCTAAATATCTTCCCTTCACTCGGTTTTGTTTTTTTGATCCACCCTGAAACAAGGTTGAAACAAGTTGGTGGTTTTTTTTCCATCACGTAAGGGTTTTCTACAAAATGCAAAGAAAAATGAGGGGAAATAATGCAATTTCAGAAATGTTGCATGAAACTCAAACTTTATTTATTTTTATTTCTCATAAAATTTCTTTAAAAAAAAAAAACTGGTGTGTTTAGAGACACGAAAAAAGTATCGATACTTACTAGAATTTGATCCAATACTAGTACTTTTTTTACTCGATACTTTTTTTCGATACTTTACTCATATTAGTACTTGATTGCCGGTACCGAATGAAAAGTACTCATTTAAATATTTTTTCTTTTTTTTCGGCATCTTAGTCCATATTAGACTTTAAACGTTACACAAATATTTTGTTTACGATTCTGCAAAGAATATTTATTGCATGTTCTTTTTTGCTCGAGAAAAATCTGGTGTGTCTGGACGCACTGCACACAACCTTCGGCAATTGAATGTTGTGTTCTGTGCTTGTCACACGAGATTTTTTGTGTCAACTTACCTGTACTTAGTTTCCGGCAATATACAAACTATTTGGTCGATTGGAATGAAATTCCTGGGACAGGAATACTCGAGAGTTCGTTCCTTATTGAGTTATTTAATTGAATCCACATTTTTTTGATATTTCAGTTGAAATTCGTTCAGATGATTGTGAAAATGACGTCAAATTCACGCTAAGAGGGAATCGCCTCCTTTTAATGGCAATTTCCAGAAAAGCAATCAAACAGGCATTTAAAAGCAATAAAATCTCTTTCAGAGAAATTCACATAAACATTATGTTTTGATATTTTAACTGGAATCGATCTTCTGGAAATTTGAGATTTTTTCACAATAAATTAAATTGATTTCAAGTGAAATGTCAAAGAATGCGGCTCAAAGGGAATTACTCTAAAACGAAAAAAACTCTCGATACTCAAATTTTACATTTAAGCCAAGTACCTACGTCGCAAGGATTTCAAGAAATTTCAATCAAATCGGCCAAAGAATACTAATGTAGGTTTTTTCAGTTTTTTTCGATTTCTCAAAATTCGCTCCAACGATTTTGATTTAAATTCAAAAATCAATTATTTTTTACTTTTTAAAAAGTATATCAATAAAACTTTACGTGAAAATAGTTTAAGTACACTTTATGCTGCGATTTTTTAAAGTTCACTCCTTTAGCCTTAAAATGGTAAAAAAAAGTTTTTTTCTAGCTCAAATAGAGAGATTTATGAATTTTTAAAAGTGAGTCTCTAAGCCAAAAATCACCAAATTCTCAAATTTTCGACCCTCTATTCTCCAAAATATTAAAGAAAAAAAAGAAAATCCTCGAATACGGGTCTCTTTTTTCGATATAGATCCCTTTACGGGCCAAATCAAAAATATGTCGGTCAGAAAGTGTATTTTTGAAAAACACCTGTCCCATAATAAGTAGGCCTAATTGGGACGGCAGGTTGCCTGGGTGGGGGCTGCTCTGAAATAAGGATACCCCCGATGAAAATCCATCCCGTTACAAGCCGATAGACAGACAGATTTTGTTTATTTAACAACATCACATGTGAGCGTTGTGATCTCGCTAATCCATCAATAAATAGCCTTTGTTTATTGAAATAAAAATAAATAAGATTAATATTTTATTAAGGATATCATAAAATTATTTACTTCCTAATTGAAATAGATATCTATTAAAATTGAATAAGAAGGTTATTAAAAAGTTTAAGGTTTTTGAAGTGAGATTATCTTGAGTTAATAAATAAAACAGGAAACGAGCGAGATAAGAGTGCATTCCCTGCAAAGTGGGCAATGAACAATCAATTCTCTCTTCTATTCTCTTTATCTATATCTAGAGATCATCAAATGTCAAGAAAAGAGGGAAGTGTGCTTCAAACGATTTCAAGGGGAGGGAGGGAGGGAGGAGCATCTAAAAAATAATTGATTTTTCAATTTTGGAAAAAAACTGAAAAAGTACTAGTCTGGTACTCTTTGGCCGATTTTGTCACGTGCCAGGCCCGCATTTTGCGGATGCAGAGGATGAGAAATGGTTTTTGCATCCCCCCTCGGCAACGTTTTTATAATGAGAATGCAAGCAAATGCGACAAATAAATGCACTAAAGCAGGCATGGCACGTTTGTTTTTTCGTTATTATATAACCGTTAATCAAAAATCATAAATTTGCTGAGAGATAAGAACGAAGCAAAAGAACTCAAGGGTAAAAAGCTTAAAACTTAAAGTGAATGATAAGAACAAATTTTAAAAAGGAAAAATATAATCATATTAATATTACAAAATTCGAAATTATTTTTTCATAAAACCAATATGCGCCCCTCTGCTGGGTAGAAAATAGTCCCATTTAGTGTGCTGAACTCCTAGAACTTTGATTCGCACTATTGTCAATAGTGCAAATGCAAATTCGAACCAGACCCGTTAAAAAAATCGGTAATCGAAAGTTGTGTTCTGTGCTTGTCACACCAGATTTTTTGTACATTCGATTTTCAAGATGTAAAATTTATATGTGAAAATATTTATATTTTGTTATCATGGCAACCATTTCTCCTATCTTTCCTATAAAGTACAAGAGTAAAGTGGTCTTCAGAAGATTTCAATCACAAAATAAGAATATACATTTGAAAGAGCATCTGAAAAATAATTGATTTTGGTATTAAAAAAAAAAATCGTTGGAGCAAATTTAGAGAAAATCGAAAAAAAAAACTGAAAAAGTGCATCAGTAAAGTATTAGTACTCTTTGGCCGATTTTGATTAAAAGCTTCGTGTCACGTCCCAGGGGGGTGCCTTACTTAAATATAAAATTTCAACCTCCTAGCTCTTTTCGTTCTTGAGATATTTTGTTCACAGACAGACAGACCATGTCGCGAAAACCACTTTTTTGGTTTCAGGGGACCTCAAAACGTGAAGATCCATCAAAATCTCGACATCGAATTTTTGACATGATCGCAATACTTTCTCTCTATATATAGAGGTAAGAGAAAGTAAAAAGAAAATTTTCAATTTAAGGTTGATCGGACATTAAGGCACTTATAAAGATTAAAAGCTAATTCTTTAATATGTTCTTGTTAATCACTATCACATGCGTATAGAATAATTTTTTGAATCAGATCTCACGAAGCGTTTTCGTGTAAACAATTGAAATTTAACATTAGGCCAATAGGGAATGTAGACGACGTTTCGGTCTCATATCGAATTATGTAGACACTTCTGGTAAAGATAAAATACCCTTTTCGGAAATCAGGGGCTTTCAACACGCTTGTTTCTCGGGGCCACCCATCCAAGATTCAAACGTGTATTACTCAACTCCCTTGTCAGGCCCCCGGCTGATATTTAAGGCTGACTGATAACGTTTTGAGTATTTCTAAGGCACTGGTTGAAGACAAGCAAGGGGGTCCAGGGGGACCAAGCTCGCCCTATGACGATGCACCTGGGTTCTTACCTCTGGTTAGGCACAAAGCCCGCCCAAGGCGGGATTCCGGCTTGAAAGTATTTTTTTTTTAATTTTCACGAAAAGTGTTTGATTTCGTTTGGTCCCCACTTGGACTTGAAAAGGTATACGATAGGCCTGTACAATTTCTTGTCATCATCAGAATTAGAATGTAATCACTTCTGATGATGACAAGAAATTGTCGAAATACGTATCAAGTGTTAATTTTTAATTAATAAACCTTTGATACAAATAACCTAGTGTTTAATTTGTATATTTAATTTTAACTGACCAACTGTATAAAATACCTACATGTATAGTTTTTCCCTCAGTGACTTGCACATTGAAAAATTCACCATAATTCTTGAATGACTTCTCATACACAAAAAATTGTATCATTAACACACGCTCCATATAAGTGTAATTTGACGCACGGAAGATGGATTGCGTAGGCATTCCGAAATATTTGCAGAATAAATTATTTTAATTGTGGAAAGCAACTCGCTGGTGTATATTTTCTTCATATCCAATAGCTCAAAAAAAAAAATCACACCTGTATGATTTTGTTTTAATTTTTGTCAAAATTAACGAAAAATGACATTTTCTTCTTTGATTATTTCAAAAACTATTCGGTTTTCGAATAAATGTCAAAAAATAAAAACTTTTTATAATAGTTATTTATTTATTTTTTTTTAAACATTCACCCTTTTTTTCTCCTTCACACTCACACTCACACACACATTCACACAGTCTTTTCGGCAACTACTCAGGCCATATAAGACTTTAGACGATAACCGTTGTAATTAATATATATGTATATTGGGGGTTCAGGCATTTCTATTTAAGCCATCTGGTATCCAAATGGCTTAAATAAAATCATCGGACTGCCTGGGTCCGAACCCGCGACGTTTAGTATAGGAGGTAGGCACGCTATCACCTACGCCAAACTCAGGGGCTAATAGAGTAATTTATCATTATGACAAAGAAATTGAAAATTTCAATATTTTTTAAAAGCTCATTAGGTAAAGTACTACCTCCTAGTGACGTATTTACCCCAAAAGTTGATAGAAATCTACAATTTTAGTGTCAGGAGCATATACCAGATTTCATTCATCTAGCTGCTTTGGTTTTTAAGCAATCGTGTTCACACACACACACACACACACACACAGACGTAATTCCAAAAGAATACCCGAGCTGTGCTTATTAGTGAGCTAACCTCGTGATTAAATTAATCCTTCAGAGCTAAACCCGGACTCCCTTCAACTCTATTGTTTGTAGAGTAGGCCTAAATAAATAAATAGGTGATCAGCGATCAGCATTAAGATAACTGACTGATGGTTAATGAACTTGACATTGCGATTTGTATTATAAAAATAAAATAAGATAATAAATACGATATAATAATTAAAGTAAAATCAAGGATTTTGAGTAAATATTTATTCATTTTTTTTCTGGGACAACTCATATTTGCCGATTGTCTCTACTTGAGTGTTTAAATATTTGCACAGTGATAATCAGCGAAACCTCTTCCTCCCCCCCTTCCCTTTTCTTTCTCTTCTTCCTCTTCATTTATTATCTCTGAATTGATATCGAAAAAGTAGAGTGGATGGAGCCTGGATGTAGTCAACGAATTATTATCTCTCGAAATGGAATATAAATACAAGATTGATTCTTCAACGAACAATCTTCTTTACCTATATATAGAGAGAGAAAGTATTGCGATCCATGTCGATATTTTGATGGATATACACGTTTTGAGGTCCCCTGAGTCCAAAAAACATGGTCTGTCTGCCTGTGTGAACAAGATATTTCAAAAACGAAAAAAGCTTGGAATTTTATATTTAAGTTAGACACCCCCCCCCCCCCCTGGGACGGGACTCGAAGCTTTTGAACAAAATCGGCCAAAGAGTACTAATACTTTACTGATGTACTTTTACAGTTTTTTTTTTTTTTTTTTTTTTTTCGATTTTCTCAACTCCAACGATTTTGATTAAAATTAATCAATCAATTATTTTTTAGATGCTCTTTAAAATGTATATTCTCGTTTTGCCCTTGGATTCTTTTGAAGCACACTTTACTCTTGTACTTCATACGAAAGATAGCAAGGAAAGATAGGAGAAATGGTTGCCCTGGTAACAAAATATAAATATTTTCTCATACTTATAAATTTTACATCTTGAATTCTAATATATGGGCGGTCTACGGGCTTGGTCTAGTAGATAGCGTGCCTACCTCCTATACCAAACGTCGCGGGTTCGGACCCAGGCAGTCCGATGATTTTATTTAAACCATTTGGATACCAGATGGCTTAAAATTTAAGTCCAGGCATTTCTATTTCTATAGAAATGCCTGGACCCACAATAGATATTATCATAAACAACGGGTATCGTAAAAGTCTTTAATGGTCTAAGTTGCGGAAAATACTGTGTCATTGAGTGTGCGAGTGTGATGTGAGTGTTTTTTAAAAATGAAAAATAATAATGGGCATAAATTAAATATATATCGACACAAAAAATCTGGTGTGACAAGCACAGAACACAACTTTCTCTTGCCGGAAGTTGTGTCCTGTGCGAACAATCACACCATATTTTTTTTAAGCCAGATAAGCATTTTTATTGCCCAAGGGCGGATACAGAGGGTGGCGGGGGTTAAGGGGGTAGTTACCCCCCTGAGATTTGAAAAAATACTTTTTTTTTCGAAAAAAAATGTAATTTTAATGTAAAATTTTAAAAATTAATACTTAAAAATTTGATTTGTATTTATATTCTGGCAAACAAGTACAGAATGCGTCTTTAAATTAGAGAAATTAAGAAAAGATTTTGTGCTGTGCGACCAGTCACTCCAGATTGCCCCCCCCCCCCCCGAGAAACACCTCTGGATCCGCCACTGTCTACAGGCCTACAGTATTTACAAAATCCCTTTGCGCTTCAGGCGTGATTCGATCGCCTTGCCCTCTGGGCATTTCGTGTTAAAGGAAACAAAGTGATTGGTTGAAGGTCGGGAGATGAATTTCATTTTTTAAGGTCTTTTTCGGCATCTAAGGCCACTCTTATTCATTTCAAGCCAGCTGCTCCGCCCGCCTTTTCTTGTTCAGTCAACTCGTTTCAGGCAATAACAGTGGCTCGGGGAGGGGGGGGCTAATCTGGTGTGACTGGTCGCACAGCACACATTTTTTTCTTAATTTCGGTAATTTAAAGGCGCATTCTGTACTTGATTGCCAGAATATAAACACAAATCAAATTTTCAAGTACTAATTTTTAAAATTTTACATTAAAAATACATTTTTTTTTCGAAAAAAAGTTTTTTTTTTTAATCTCAAGGGGGGGGGTAATTACCCCCTTTGCTCCCCCCCCCCCTCCTTGTATCCGCCCTTGCCTGTAGAGGTGTAAATGGCCATTGTATCCGTCCTGTATTTACAGTGAGTCATCAATATCTCTCTCTCTCTCTCTCTTAGTTTAAGTTGAAATAGAAGAAAGTTAAGTGATTATGTAAAAAAAAAGATTTATTTTTTTTAGGTCACCTCTGCAGCAATTCTCCAAGTTTGTTATTTAAAGGAAAAAAATCTCGTTGGAAAAAAAACTTCTGTTCATTTAACTTGAGTCTTTGGCGACGTTTTTGTTTAAAAGATCTAATTATATTCGATTTGATAATACGATAATAAAAAAAAAAAAAAGATAAATTGGTTTTCAATTTATTCGGATCTGAAGAGAGTAGCATTATTTGATTTTGTTAATTAAAGTGACGTTATTTTGAATCAATTAACAAACTTCAGAGGAGTTTCACGGGGTCATGAGAGTTTGCTTGACCTGTCGGAGAGGGGGAATAGAGGGGAAGACAGAGATCCGCCGACCCCGCACCGAGGAAAGGAGAGGCATTATTTGAAATTACAAAAATCTGGTGTGACTGGTCAGCTGTCAGCACACAATTTTATCTTACCTTCGATAATCGAAAGTTGTGATCTGTGCTTGTCACACCAAATTTTTTGTGTCGATATGTATTTAGTTTCCGCCAATATATATAAGAATTCAAGATGTAAATTTTTAAGTATGGGAAAATATTTATATTTTGTTACCATGGCAACCATTTCTCCTATCTTTCCTATGGAGTACAAGAGTAAAGTGTGCTTCAATAAATTTCAATGCCAAAATGAGAATATACATTTTAAAGAGCATCTAAAAAATAATTGATTTATGAATTTTAATCAAAATCGAACAAATTTGAAAAAGTGCATCAGTAAAGTACTAGTACTCTTTGGCCAATTTTGTTCAAAAACTTTGTGTCACGTCCCAGGGGGTGCCTAACTTAAATATAAAATTTCAACCTCCTAGCTCTTTTCGTTCTTGAGATATTTTGTTCACAGATAGACCATGTTCCAAAAACCACTTTTTTGGATTCAGGGGACCTCAAAACGTGAAGATCCATCAAAATCTCGGCATCGAGTTTTTGACATGAATCCAATACTTTCTCTCTATATATATATTAACATATATATAGAGGTAAGAGAAAGTAAAAATTGTGATTAAAACAAATTTTGGACGGTTTTAACCACTTTTGACCAATCTAAAAAAGTGTTTTTTTTTAACAACTTTTATTTAACGCCAATAAGTAAAGAGGCCTAACTCAAGGCAAGCTATTCTCAACATAAAAAACGAAAATAAAAAAATATTTTTGTGAGAGTACAAAGTATTTGTTTTTTTTTCTTAACTAAGAATTGATAAAACTCGAGCTGTCTTCTTTTTTAGCCTAGATTTCTTTTAGGTTTATTTATCTGAGGCTTAAAAGTTCACTCTGGTCACTCTGACGAATGTTTATCCTACTGGACTAGCAACCAATTAAAGATTGGCTTTCTTTCAATATTTGGCCAATGGAACAATTCTATCTCTGTTCTCCTAGGAGGTGGAAATTAACAACCCTGGAAGGAAAATGATTACCGGTATTTGATGGAAATACACGTTTTAAGGTGGCTCCGATCTGTCTTCTTCTTCTTCTTCTTCCATCCTCGCCCTTAATATTCCCGCGGTGCGGGGTCGGCGAATCTGTCTGTCTGGGATCAAAATATCTCAAGAAAGATACGAAAAGAGCTACGAGGTTGAAATGTTGAAATTTTATATTTGTTAGCCACCCCCCTGGGACTTGACACGAAGCTTTTGAACAAAACCGGCCAAAGAGTATGTAGGCTACTATGTAGGCCTACTTTTTCAGTTTTTTTTTTTCGATTTTCTCAAAATTCGCTCCAACGATTTTGATTAAAATTCAAAAATCAATTATTTTTTAGATGCTCTTTCAAATGTATATTCTCATTTTGCCCTTGAAATCTTCTGAAGATCACTGTACTCTTTTTTTTTTTTTTTTTTTTAAACATTCACACTTTTTTCTCATTCACACTCACACTCACACACACATTCACACAGTCTTTTCGGCAACTTAGGCCATATAAGACTTTGACGATAACCGTTGTAGAGAATATATCTATTGTGGGGTCAGGCATTTCTATTTAAGCCATCTGGTATCCAAAAGGCTTAAATAAAATCATCGGACTGCCTGGGTGCGAACCCGCGACGTTTGGTATAGGAGGTAGGCGTGCTACTTACTACGCCAAACCCGGGGGCCACTGTACTCTTGTACTTCATACGAAAGATAGGAGATATGGTTGCCATGGTAACAAAATATAAATATTTTCCCATGTTTATAAATTTTACATCTTGAATTCTAATATATCGGCGCCTCCGGGTTTGGCGTAGTAGGTAGCGTGCCTACCTCCTTTACAAAACGTCGCGGGTTCGGACCCAGGCAGTCTGATGATTTTATTTAAGCCTTTTGGATACCAGATGGCTTGAATAGAAATGCCTGAACCCCCAATAGATATATTCTCTACAACGGTTATCGTCAAAGTCTTAGGTGCTTTCGTGTACGAAGACACACACCTCAAACCCAACCGGCCTCTGGCCGTAGCCATCTACCGGCACCCCGTGAAGTTACATCATTTCCTATCTCTAACTTTTCCTCCTTCGTTCGTCTTTAGCTAGTGAACTAATCCTTATTTCTGGTTCCAACCGGGTCCTTATATCCAACCTCCTCTATGCTATGGAGGATGTCCTGGTTTGAGGAGGGACTCCCTCAGCACCGACTCCTTTCGAAGAATGCATCACTGAGAGGGAACCTTCTTTACGTCCCTTCCACAGAACGGGATGTCTCAACAACTCCCTCTCCTCGTAGAGTTGCCTGTGGTGAGATCCTATATTCCAATCCAATGCCTGCTTGAGGATTTGTTTACATTAAATAAATATTTTTATTTAATGAAAAATTCAGCACGCCAAGGATTTGAACAGGGATCTTCTTTGCAGATGCTGACACCCTAGCCCACTACACAAGCGAGCCCTCTTTTTTTTTTAATATACTGAATTCATGTATTAGGAGTTTATTTTGGTGTGTAGCCTAGCCCTAGCCCTAGCCCTAGCATTCCTAACTGCTGTCCCTGAATTGTTGCTTCCTATATCCCTGAAGAATTAGAGAAAAGAGCCATTGCTCTCATTTGGCCAATGAAATGAAATGTTATTAAATGAATATAACGAGAAAATGAAATGAATTGAAAGGACTGGGAAAAAAAGATTTCCGACCTTCAAAAAGACCGGTCCACATTTTTGCATCAAATCTTATTAATTAGTTCACATTCTCTTTAGCTAGTTTGAAACAAGCCCTCAGTAACAAAATTCTTAAATTTATTGTACTCCATAGAAAAGATAGTAGAAATGGTTGCCATGGCGACAAAATATAAATATTTTCTATGTTAGCGAGGCGAATAGCTGAATCAATAATTAGTAGAAAATAAAAGACCGAGCAGCTATGTTTATTTCTTTATTTAAGAACCCACAGCGACGTTTCGGTCGACTATGCGACCATCTTCATGGCTAGAGAATTGACTGAACTCTAGCCATGAAGATGGTCGCATAGTCGACCGAAACGTCGCTGTGGGTTCTTAAATAAAGAAATAAACATAGCTGCTCGGTCTTTTATTTTCTACTACATAAATATTTTCACATACTTATAAATTTTAACTCTCGAATTCTAATATATCGGCGAAAACGAAATATATCTCGACACAAAAAATCTGGAGAAGTGTGAATGTTTTTTTAACAAAAAAAAAAAACAAGCACAGATCACAACTTTTGATTTCTGGGAAGGGGGGGGGGGCGCCCCGACACCCCCCTAGTTACGCCCATGGCACCAGTTAATTCCTTTGCTACTCTCGCCCCGTAAAGTCGCACTGTTTTTGCGTCCTTTTTGCAAACGCAAGCAATACGACAGCCTTTGTCGCTATTATTGATATCATATTTTTTTGTAACATAACCCGTATGTATTAATACTTTTTTCTGGTTAATTAATATTCCAGGTTTTTTTTTCTCTAATTAAAATATTTCTACGACTTACCTGTTATACATTTTTATCGTTATTTATTTTAATATTGTATCATTTTAAAGAAGAATTAAACCAAGTACGTGTTAATTAATAACACAGGGCTGCGATGTGTCGGCGCTTTACATGAAAGTGGGTCATTTAGAGTGGCTTTTTAACGCTCTTTACGAAAATGTACTCCGTTTTCTTCTAACACCCACAGTTTTTATGTAATGCCTAAATGTAATTCGCGAATCGCGCCCTTCCTCAGGATAATCGATAGTTAATAAAATACGGATGGGCGTATTTTGTTTATTAACAATATAAAAACACGATTCACGGGGGTGTGATACGTATTAAATGTCAAATGTTAAATTTAATGCGAAAGGCGTCGATGAGTGCTATCAAATATACGTGTATACAGTAAGAAACAATGTATCACACACATGTGAATCGTGTTTTACTTTCTCGTACCCTATATATGAAATATATATAGAGAGAAAGTATTGCGATCATGTCAAAAATTCGATGTCGAGATTTTGATGGATATACATGTTTTGAGGTCCCCTGAGTCCAAAAAAGTGGGTCCCGCAAATTGGTCTGTGTGTGTGTGTGTGTGTGTGTGTGTGTGTGTGGGGACAGATTTTTAGCATGAAGGAGTTGAGCTAGCGGATTGAAATTTTATATTTAACTTAGGTGCCTTTGAAGAATCTCAAAATAAGCTTTTGAACAAAATCGGCCAAAAAGTACTAGTACTTTACTGATGTACTTTTTCAGTTTTTTTCGATTTTCTCAAAATTCCCTCCAAGGATTTTTTTTTTAAATTCATAAATGAACTATTTTTTAGATGCTCTTTAAAATGTATATTCTCATTTTGCCGTTGAAATCTTCTGAAGACCACTTTACTCTTGTTCTTCATAGGAAAGATTGAAATGGTTGCCATGGTAACGGAATTTAAATCTTTTTCTTTTTTATTAGATTAAAAATCAATTATTATTTAAATTCCCATTTTTTTAAAATTTATTTGTGTCTTTAATTGTTTCAAAGAAAACATATATGTCTCTCTCTCACTTGCAAACATTATCGTCTCTCTCTACTCTTTTAAATTCCCTTTCCACCTTATCTTCGCATAGGAACAATGTTAATTTCCTATAGGGATTTGTATGTTAATTTAGATTCAAAAGGGGGTCCCCTTTAGAACTTTTTAGGCATTTAAAATTTTTTTTTCCAATTCTTATGAAATTTTGTATTTATTTACGATTCTATATTGTGTATAAAATGTCCAAATATGAGATTAAAATTTTGAAAAATAACCATAGTTTATTTGAAGCAGTCAACATTTAAAATGCAAGTTTGAAACTAAGGTGCTATCGGAAACTAAATATATCTCGACACAAAAAATCTGGTGTGACCAGCACGGTGCACAGCTTTCTCTTACCGAAGGGTAAGATAAAGTTGTCTGCTGTGCGCCAGTCACACCAGATTTTTTACATTGTTAATAAACAAAATACGCCCATCCGTATTTTATTAACTATCTATTGTCCTGAGGAAGGGCGCGATTCGCGTCCGAAACGTCGGCAATCGAAATAAAATTAGATAAAGATTGATTAAATTTTTTTCTGATATCTTTCCTGGCCTCCTTCCTACTCATATTTATCAATAGTACAGCCATCACCTCAATATTATTACTAGTTTATTTTATTTTAAGTCAGTGTAATAATGGCGACTTCAACAAGAAGATCATGTGTACAGTGAGGGACAATATTAAGTCCCACCCATGCGTCTTCTACTTGTGATTATTTCATTGTTTTTATAAAAGAAAATTAAAATCTTTATCAAAAATTTTCTAGACTTGAGCCATGAAAGTTTCCATTAAAAAATATATAATATTTTTTTCAAAACAATGAAATAATCACAAGTAGAAAACGCATGGGTGGGACTTATTATTGTCCCTCACTGTATATATTATATTATTTTACATTCAAAATTATTATCATCAACTATTTCACTCTGTGTATTCCGGGTAACTAAACAACTTGTAAACTTATCTTTTTGTGTGCCGCTAAATTTTGAAATCGTTAAAAGCTCGAGGTTGAAAATCACTGATCTCGGTGGAGTACCGAGACAGTTGGGGGCCTGGACGGAAAAATTTTCTTTCGGCACTTTATTTTTCCACCTTTTTACTTTCTCGTATAGAGAAAGTATTGTAATCTTAAAAAAATTCGACTTCGAGATTTTGATGTTTCTCCACGTTTTAGACCTCCCTGAGTCCAAAAAAACCATTTTTGGCATTATGTCTGTGTGTGTGTGTGTGTGTGTGTAAACACGATTGCTTAAAAACCAAAGCAGCTAGATCGATGAAATTTGGTATGTGCTCCTTACACTAAAATTGTATATTTCTATCAACTTTTGGAGTAAATACGTCACTTGGAAGTAGTACTTTACTTAAAAAGTTTTTTCAAAAATTTTGAAATTTTCAATTTTTTTGTTATATTATGATAAAATACGGTACTCTATTTTAAAAAGTTTTTATTCTTTGACATTTTTTTGAAAACTGAATAGTTTTTGAAATAATCACAGAAGAAATAGAAAATATTCTTTAATTTTGATAAAAAATCAAAACACAATCATACAGGTGTCATTTAAAAAAGGGTAAATATAAACAAATGAATTTGTGAAACAAATGAATGAATTTGTTTCACAAATGAATTTGTTTATATTTACCCTTTTTTAAATGACACCTGTATGATTGTGTTTTGATTTTTTATCAAAATTAAAGAATATTTTCTATTTCTTCTGTGATTATTTCAAAAACTATTCAGTTTTCAAAAAAATGTCAAAGAATAAAAACTTTTTAAAATGGAGTAATTTATCATTATATGTCAAAAAATTTGAAAATTTAAAATTTTTGAAAAAACTTTTTAAGTAAAGTACTACTTCCAAGTGACGTATTTACTCCAAAAGTTGATAGAAATATACAATTTTAGTGTAAGGAGCACATACCAAATTTCATCGATCTAGCTGCTTTGGTTTTTAAGCAATCGTGTTTACACACACACCCAGACGTAATTCCCAAAGAATATACGAGAAAGTCTCGGGGAAGTCAATCCCCATATTTTTTTTAAGGAACACGAAATTCTTGCCTCCTTGCGGGAATTTTTTTTCCCCGCTACCCCGGGGCCTATCAAAGACAACTCCGACTCGGGGCCTTTGGCGGACCCCCCTCCCCCCACCTTCGGTACGCGTCTGACTGAACTACTGGCAGATGATACATTATATTTATTTAATTATATGCTAATATCAATTAATTCAAACACTTCTGAAGGTAACATGCCGAAATATGAAATATAAAGCTAGACAAAAAATAGGATTGCCCCCCCCCCCCTTATAGTCTCGAGTTCAAAGATTCGTTTTCTGTTCTGGGAGATTTTCGGACCTTATGCACCCATTCAAAAAAAATTTGACATAAACATATCAAATGTCTTTTATTTCCAAAGATAACAATCGCCGTGGTCTAAATTAGACGCTCGTAGCTCTCTTATCTAATGACATGTCAAAGATAACATCTCAGTCTAAACAAGTCAAAAGAATTGTTTTTAGGAATATTCAAAAATTAAAGCCTCTGCTCACATATTCTTTTTTCTTTTTTGCACATCTGACCTCGATACCCATTGTAATTTAGAAACAGTCCCCAAGATCGTTATAGAGGAGGAAGGCTGTTTGTTGAACTGCAGCCCGAAGGCAGATTTCGCACCCGGCCAGGACTTCCATGAGGGGATAAAAAACTTGCAATTTGAAGCTTAATATATGAATGTACTGCATGTCCTGAGAAAGGGAATATGTGCCTATCGAAATTTGGAAGCTTAAAAGATGTCACTGTTCTGTTCTTGGACAGAGAAGAATCCGTCGCTCGGGATGTTGATTTCTTGGACAAAAATAAAAAAAATTAGAGAGGTTTGAGCATCCCCAAAAAAAATAATTTTCCCAAATCTCGCGGGAAGGGAGGGGGATATTAGCCCCTTTACCCCCCCCCCTTGTGCGGTACCTAGGGTACTCACCGAAAACAGAATGTTGCAGAAGTTAAGGCATGTTGTCAATGACAGCGGCGGCCTTCATTCATTCTGTAGCAGGCGTCACTCACTCACTCACACTTGGAGGCAACCAAATGACAGAAAAATAATATGAAGCGAGGACAAACAGAAGGAAAACAAACGACGCAGGCGCCCTCTGCTAGCCAACAGCAAAAACTCTTGACTGTTCCATCGGCAACCAGCACAACTGATACGCCACGCTGGTTGTGTCTCTCCATTGTAAGGAAGCGGAACTTCTTGGAACTTTTTTTTTTTTTAACACACACTTTTTTCTCATTCACACAGTCTTTTCGGCAACTTGTCCATTTAAGACTTTAGACGATAACCGTTGTAATTAATATACATGTGTATATATATTGGGGGTTCGGGCATTTCTATTTAAGCCATCTGGTATCCAAAGGGCTTAAATAAAATCATCGGACTGCCTGGGTCCGAACCCACGACGTTTGGTATAGGAGGTAGGCACGCTACCTACTACGCCACACCCAGGGGCTATACACAGTTTGAGATGACCAGGTCAGTGACGGCGCTACGGGGCAAGTGCCCCCCGGCAAGGACCTCTGCCCCCCTGGATGCCCCCCCCTCCAAAATAAAGCAAGTGATTCGGAAGAAATTAATTCTGAGAAATTCTGCGCCTAAGCATCCAATGGAAAGCCAATCTTTTTCAGAAAAATCTCTTACCTTCGGTAATCGAAAGTTGTGTTTTGTGCTTGTCAAGCCAAATTTATTTAGTTTCCGACAGCACGGTACATTTGAATTCAAGATATAAACGTGGGAAATATTTATATTTTGTTACCATGGCAACCATTTCTCCTATGATTCCTATGAAGTAAAAGAAAAAGATTTCAATACCAAAATGAGAATATACATTTTAAAGAGCATCTAAAAAATAATTGATTTTTGAATTTTAATCAAAATAGTTGTGGCAAATTTTGAGAAAATCGAAAAAATCTGAAAAACTACATCACTAAAGTACTAGTGGGTGATTTTGACCAAAAGCTTATTTTCAGGGGGGTGCCTAACTTAAATATAAAATTTCAACCTCCAAGCTCTTTTCGTTCTTGAGATATTTTGTTCACAGACACACAGACAGACAGGCCATTTTTTGGACTCAGGGGACCTCAAAACGTGTATTTCCATCAAAATCTCGACATCGAATTTTTGGCATTAATCCAATACTTTCTATACATATTCATATATAGGTAATAAAAATCTGGAGAGACAAGCACAGGACACATCTTTCGATTACCGAAGTCTGTGTGTCTTTTTACTTTCTCTTGCCCCTATATATATTAATAAATAGAGAGAGAAAGTATTGGATTCATGCCAAAAATTCGATGTCGAGATTTTGATGGAAATACACGTTTTGAGGTCCCCTGAATCCAAAAAATGGTCTGTCTGTCTGTGTGTCTATGAACAAAATATCTCAAGAACGAAAAGAGCTAGGAGATTGAAATTTTATATTTAAGTTAGGCACCCCCCTGGTCCTTGACACGAAGCTTTTGAACAAAATCGCCCAAAGAGTACTAATACTTTACTGATGTACTTTTTCAGTTTTTTTCGATTTTCTTAGAATTCTCTACAATGATTTTGATTAAAATTCAAAAATCAATTATTTTTTAGATGCTCTTTAAAATGTATATTTTCATTTTGTCATTGAAATCTTCTGAAGACCACTTTACTCTTGTACTCCATAGAAAAGATAGGAGAAATGGTTACCATGGTAACAAAATATAAATATTTTCCCATACTTATAAATTTACATCTTGAAATTCGCCCCCGGGTCTGGCGTAGTAGGTAGCATGCCTATCTCCTATACCAAACGCCGCGGGTTCGGACCCAGGCAGTCCGATGATTTTATTTAAGCCATTTGGATACCAGATGGCTTAAATAGAAATGCCTGAACCCCAAATTGATATATTAATTACAACGGTTATCGTCAAAAGTCTTATATGGCCTAAGTTGCCGAAAAGACTGTGTGAATGTGTGTGTGAGTGTGAGTGTGAATGAGAAAAAGTGTGAATGTTTTAAAAAAAAAAAAAATCTTGAAATTCGAATGTACCGTATTATCGGAAATTAAATATAAGTCGACACAAAAATGTGGTGCACAGCGCATAACTTTCGATTACGGAAGGTAAGAGAAAGTTGTGTGCTGTGCGCCAATCACACCAGATTTTTTTTTTTTTAATTAATGTCTTGAATTATTCGACCAATAGCAGAGCAGCATTGATATCACGTGACACTATTGTTTCGTTTGTTCGACACTAGTTGCCGGCGTCGCCACCTTCAGTATGCTTTGAGCTCCTCGGTGAGTGAAGAAGCTTCCAGAAGAAATCAATCCTCTCCGCTCGCGCCGCCTGATTAACAAGCACCAAGCACCAAGGATGCAATCCACGATGTCTTTTCTCCACGATTATTTCCATTTTCAAAACGCCGACCTCCAACCAACCTTATCTTCACTTTCCTAGGTATTTATTTTCCTTTTTAATCCTTTCCATTTTTATTACATAATCGTAAAAAGCATGAATTAAATATACAATGAAAATTATTTTATTTTGAATATGCTTTTTCGTTTTATAAGTATTCTCATCTGTATCTAAAATAAAAAAATAATATCAAATTAAAAATATAATTTAACATGAGTGTGAGTAAATAGATCATTTTTGATCGAGATGATTCTAGAAGTCTCTGCATACGAGAGTGTGGGGATAGGAGTGAACTATGGTGTTTTCGTTCTCTTCTTCTGTGCGAAAGTAGCGCTCTACTTTATCACTTTCTCGGCCATTCATGTGCTGTTGGTTGAGTGTCGTTCGATTTGTTCATCTTCAGAGATTTATATTTGTTTTCTATTATTAGATTTATTTTTATTCGTTTTTACAAGTCTAATTAATTTTATATTTTAAACAATATTAGATGAGATTTTTTAATTTATTATTCTTATTTTATTTTTAATGCCTGATTACATCTTAAAAAATTTCTATATTTTCTCCTAAATTTTTATGGATTCAAATAGGATTGAATTATATAAATTAAAAACCTATATTTATGATCCCATATTATAAAATCTGGTGTGATTGACCGCACGGCACACAATTTTCTCTTACTTTTGGTAATCGAAACGCTATCGTTATAAAAAACAAAATATTTCAATTTTCCTCAAAAGTCTACAAGATGAAGATTAAAATATGATTTTTTTCTAAAAATCGAAACACTTAAGACTTTGAAAAAATTTCCATTCCCATATTTATAAATTTTACATCTTGAATTCTAATGTACCTTACTGTCGGAAACTAAATATAACGCCTGCTGAGAATCCTAGTGTTGAAATTTCGAAAATTCAATTTTTGAGTTGAGCAAACGTTGTTAAAACGTCCTCTCTTTTTTTGAGTGCCCTAGTGGCGTTCTTTGCTATGGTTCGGGTCTATTCATTTGTTGCCCGCAGGGCCCACCTAGGAATACTTGAGCCCAAATTATAATTTGCGCCCCCCCCCCCACCAAAAAAAATATATTTTATTAAATATATATTCAACATGAAATCTGCTTACAGCCAAAATTCCACCCCCGAATTCTGGCGCCCCAGGACTAATTCCTACGCCCCCCTCCCCTCCCCACCCTCGACCAGACGATTAAATAAGATAAATATTGAATCGATTTAAATATTTCTTCTAACAAAAAAATATTTAATATTATTATTAGATAAGTTTGTTATTTTTTCTCTTCACTACAATGAATAATACAACTTTTTATGCAAAAATATAAACGTTGCCGGCGCCCCCTCGGCCCCGCCCTTGTTGCGGCACTGATTGCCCGGCTATTTAAATGTATATGTCTATAAAACTTTTCTCTCTAATTGTTGAATTTCGGGCTTTCACCACTATGATCTCAACAGGCGATATACAGTATGTCGACACAAAAAATCTGGTGCGACCAGTCACGCCAAATTTTTTGTTTCTCTGTTGATATAGCTCATATATTTTTTGACTGCCCCGCTGAAAATAAGCTAGCGCCGTCACTGGACCAGGGACTTAATCATAATGATGTATCTGGTTATCTCATACTGTGTATATATTTATTAAGCTATATAAGAGTTGTTCAACAATGTATAAAATCCACTGTGACCCTTTCATAATGACTTTTCGCCAGCTCTGAGGATGGTTCAAACACGGAACCGAAACGTCAGCTCTGTAAATTTAACGTGTAAAGAAACAACCTTAGCTGCATCTCTCATTTCTACCTTCTTATTAATCTAACATCTAACAAAACTTTGAAATGAGGTAAGATGAGATGAACAAAAAAATAGTTTTTTTTTTTTCTTTTTGGCTGGTCAAAGGGCATGGGCGTAACTAGGGAGGTGCCGGGGGGAGGGGCTGCCCCCCCCAGCCAAATTCTCTAGTTACGCCCATGTCAAAGGGACCAAGCAGTGGCGGATTACCCATTACTTCTCTAATCTACCTTAATGATCCTCTAATTTAAGAAACATTTAATATGAAATTATATCTTATACATTTCTTTACATAAATTTGACACAAATCCATATCATTTTAATCAATTTAATACAATTTACATAAAATAAAGAAGAATATGTCGATTTTCAATTTGAGGGGAAAATCAACATAATCTCGATATGATTGGCTGGATATTAATTCAAAATTGTTTTTATAAGAATTTTCAATAAAATAGAGGAGGAAAACTGAAATGGAAAGATTAAATTTAAAATTATAGAAATTTGGCGTTATTAAAAACAATTTCGACGTTTTTGTCTTTGTTCTATTTAAATTGTAATTATTTATTAAAATGCTATGGACTTGTGTTAAATTTACTTAGAAATGTGCAAGATATTTCATATTAAATGTTTAATAAATTTCGGTATCATTCAGATAGATTCGATCAGGTCTTTTTAAGAAGGAACAAAGTGTTAGGTTTGTTTTGACGCGCCCAGTGTATATAGCCTATACGAGTACAAACAACTGCTTAAATGAAGAAATGTTGATTGATTGAACAAAGAGATGTTTGATTGCAGAATTAACAAATCTAACTGACGGGGGACGATCAGAGGGTGTCCGCGTGCAAAGGTCTAATGTGCCGGCCGCCCCTCTAGGGAATTCACAATTAATATCAAATATTTACATATGCATTACATTTGTTGTTATTTATATTGTAATAAATTCTAGATTTTCTACATTAACATTTTTACATTTTACTCTTACTCAGGATTTAAGAGTATGCCGCTTATAGACTAGAGTCCATTTGCCGCCCCCTCTGCAGTTCATAATGCTTATTACATTTGTTTTATAAAATATACTCTATGTATTCTTAAATTCGTTCTGGAAATACTATCAACGTCTGAAATACTCCATATTAACTTTTGAATAAATTGCCTCTCTGCCGGCCCTGAATTTGTTGCCGCTCTAGGCTGCAGCCTTTTTAGCCCTGCTGCCTAAGGGCCTTATAACTATGTTCGATTGATGATTAGGAAAGCCTGGTGCAGATCGATGAACAAGAAGAAATTAAAACGCTGGAGGTATTTTCAGGCCAAATTTTAATACCACTATATAGTCGACGTTTCGGGAGACTAAACGCCTCCTTTCATCAGGACTAATGTGGTTTTAAACATTTAACCCTCACTGGGGCCCTCGGGGCATGGCGTAGAGGTTAGCGTGCTAACCTCATATACCAAACGTCGCGGGTTCGGACCCCAGGCAGTCCGATGATTTTATTTAAGCCACTTGGATACCAAATGGCTTAAATAAGAATGCCTGGACCCCAAATAAATATAATTATTTATACAACGGTTATCGTCAAAGTCTTAAATGGCCTAAGATGCCGAAAAGACTGTGTGAATGAGAAAAAAAGTGTGAATGTTTAAAAAAAAAAAAAAAAACCCTCACTGGTTTAGTCATAAGAGAAAAATATAGTCCAATTTCGCCTGCTGGTAATAGAAAGGCATTCATGAGGCGAGTTCTCAATATATGGACCCTGTTATGCAATGGTGTGTCAAAGACCAAACATCGAGTTTTGAGAAACAATAAAGTTTTTTGTTTACATTGGATTATATATAATTTTTCTTGTCAATTGTGCAAGTAACATTAAATATAAATTTTTTTGGGACATATTTCATCAAAAATACTATTAATTAAAGCATTTGGAACAATATTCCGTGCTTAACTCAATTTTGAATTTTTTGGTCTTGGACACACCATTGCATAACAGGGTCCATATAATATGTTCGATAGAAATCCACAATTTCCAATGTATCGGTAACTCAAATTTGAAACAACGAGTAACGTAGTAATAATTTGCATCTCTTAATTATAATGAAATTTCTTCAATATCTCAACATAAATCTATCCTTTGCCTTTGATTTAAGGCCACCACGCAGGTGTCTTCCCTTCAAATAGGGCTTGGGATGTCTTTCCGACGTTTTGAGATATAATAAGATGACTGAGAAGCAGGGGATGGAACGAATGCAGCCAATGATCTCGTCTTTTCAAAACGCAATCTATAGCTGTGATGCCATATTCATAAGAGGGTAGAAAAATGAGAGACGCAGCTAACGTTTTTTCTTTATTTATTTAATCCTCACGGCTGACGTTTCGGTTCCTTGTGTACACTGTATGAAGGTTTCGTTCAAGAATGGATAAAATCCACTGTGACGTTTTCAAGACTTTTCGCCAGCTCTGAAGAAGGAACCGAAACGTAGGCTGTGTGGATTAAATAAAGAAAAAATTTTAGCTGCGTCTCTCAAGTCGAGACGTCTCCGTCACACATTTAATTGTCCATACATTGGGCGTTCTGTGCCACATGAGTGGTTTATTTAAATCTTTTTGTGGCAATAAATCTGATCTCTATTCACCCACACACAAAAGATCATCTTTTTTTTTAAAACAACGCCTAATGCTGACAATTTGTGACCGAAACGTCAACTTCACCTCCTTCATTTACTAGTATACGAATCTTATAAATTATTGCTTTTTGAGGTTGTGGCTGGTGATGTGATAATAATGGAGGAATGGAGATATCAGCCAAATTGGAATGATCCAGGTTCAATAAAACTCCCAGAATAAGACGTTTCGGCCTGAATTTATTTGGCCATCTTCAGTTATTGGGCTACAAAATTGTATATAGATATTAACTAAATTTTACATTCTATTATTATATATATTTTTTTAAGTTGGTTGTGTTGGTTTTACTTACAATTATACACATAGTGCAAGTGCACATGTGATCAAACCGGGATTTGTCAATAATAAAATTTTTTCGCTTCATACAAAATTATATGGCTTCTGTGCCCAAGCTCACAAGGGGAGGTGCTGTGGGTCACCGATTTTATTCATATTTGGTGAAGTTAAAGTACACAACCCCTAATCATCTGTGCAAAAAATAGGTCGGCTTCTCAAGCATTTCGAGAAAAATCGATCTAAAAATTAGCACGATGTTATGTGTGAAACTAGTTGAGCCATTCTTGTCAGGTAGGTGGGTAGCGCAATGGTTGTGCCTTCCAAAACAGTGGTCACGGGTTCGAATCCCGTTCGCGCAATTTTTTTTTTTATTTATTTGCTAATGTAAATTGTTATAATTAGAGACCGAAAAAAAGATAAAAAAATGGAAAAAAAGTGCTAAAAAGCATAAAAATCTTGAATAATAAGTTGTTTAATAAGCATAAAGGTTGAAAAAAAGCATCTAATAAGCAATTTTTACTCATACCAATGGGTATACAAATTTTTTTAAAAGAAAAATTGCAAAAAATTTTGTTTTTCCGGAACCAAATTTTTTCACCCTGATGAAAAAATTTTTTTTCCAGGGCTATATTTTTCGCACTGGTGGGTTTTTGAATTTTTTTTTTTTTTTTTTTTGGGGGCGGGTCCCCTCCCCCCCCCTTATATACCCCCCTTGTGTATGCGGTGTGAATGGGAAAAAGTGTGTTTTTTAATAAAAAAAAAAAAAAAATTATAAATATTCGTAAAATAAGTTCAAATAAGCATGAAAGGGAAAAAAAAGCATAAAACTCAAAAAAAGCAAAAAAGATAAAAAATAATCTCAATGCACTTAGTTTTCCTAATTCGTATAGAAATTAAATATCTAATGGTTGCTTATAAAATTGAGCAATAAGCATTTTGCTTAAAATCCGGTCTCTAGTTATAATTAATAGAAATATTAATTAAATGATTTTAAATTTGCAGATTTAATAATTTAAAAAAAAATTAATAAAAATCAAAATCAATAAAAAAAATAAATAAATAATAAATGTTAAATAATGTTTAATTTTATTTCATTTCTAGTACATCCTAACATAAAAAACATCCTAAAATAAATGGTATAAGAACATTTTAATATAAGAAAATATTTTTATTTTTATTATTAATTTTTTTTAATTATTAAATCTGCAAATTTAAAATCATTTAATTAATATTTCTATTAATTATAACAATTTACATTAGCAAATAAATAAAAAAAAAAATTTGCGCGAACGGGATTCGAACCCGTGACCACTGTTTTGGAAGGCACAACCATTCTACCCACCTACCTGACAAGAATGGCTCAACTAGTTTCACACATAACATGGTGCTAATTTTAGATCGATTTTCTCGGAAATGTTGAGAAGGACCTATTATTTTGCACAGATGATTAGGGGTTGTGTACTTACTTCACCAAATATGAATAAAATCGGGACCAAGCCTTGTCAGAGATAAATGATCCAATGAAAAATTTTTTGTCTTAAAGTAAATTATTAACCTTGATTAACGGTCATTTTTTTATCTGATTATTTTTATTTTTCTATATAAATTGACTAAAATGGATTTAATCTATTTCCTTATTTATTAATATTAAATCAAATCTTTTATTAATTTTATTTAACATAGGTAAAAAATTTTTTTTTCGTTTATTTTTTTTTTATTTTTACCCATGTTAAATAAAATTAATAAAAGATTTGATTTAATATTAATAAATAAGGAAATAGATTAAATCCATTTTAGTCAATTTATATAGAAAAATAAAAATAATCAGATAAAAAAATGACCGTTAATCAAGGTTAATAATTTACTTTAAGACAAAAATTTTTTCATTGGATCATTTATCTCTGAGCTTGGGCACAGAAGCCATATAATTTTGTATGAAGCGAAAAAATTTTATTATTGACAAATCCCGGTTTGATCACATGTGCACTTGCACTATGTGTATAATTGTAAGTAAAACCAACACAACCAACTTAAAAAAATATAATAATAGAATGTAAAATTTAGTTAATATCTATATACAATTTTGTAGCCCAATAACTGAAGATGGCCAAATGAATTCAGGCCGAAACGTCTTATTCTGGGAGTTTTATTGAACCTGGATCATTCCAATTTGGCTGATATCTCCATTCCTCCATTATTATTACTTATAAATTATAACACTTTTTCTTAATATAGAAAATAAACGTGATTTTGAATTATTGTCGAGAACCCTCCTTTACGCCCCCCCCCCCCCCCCAGGGTTCAACTCCGATGAATTCTTTACGAGTTTGAGATAAAAAAAATAATCTTGTAACTTTATATCGAGTAAATTAATTAAATATCATTGAGAGGAAGGGCAGAGGCAGCTAAAAAGAAATTATTCTGAATCCAATAACAATTTTCCGGAGACGTTTCGGTGCATTAGTGCTCTATCATCAGTCTGTTTTTATGCCCAGAGATTAAAGGACTGATGATGAAGCATTAATGCACCGAAACGTCATTGTTATTGCATTCAGATTAATTTCTTTTTAGCTGCCTCTGCCCTTCCTCTCAACGATATCATCACAGCCACCACTTCTTGATTAATTAAATATAAATTTAAGCTTTATTTCTTAACATGTATTGACTGACTAGTAATAAACGAAAACGAGTAAAAAAATTTTCCTGCTAAAAGATTTCTAAATATGGTGGCAATATTAAAACACCCCCACATGTGATTATTTCATTGTTTTTAAATTGATGGCAACTTTTCCAATTTTCATTTCGAAACAATCAAACGCTTGGGACGGTGCTTTAATAATGGCATCCATTGTATTATATATATAAAGTAGGGTGGCCGCAAAAAAAAATTTCCCCTCCTAAAAGTTGCCTTTTGGCTAGAAAATGAAAATGGCAAAGTTTTAGCTAAATTGGATAACATTACCCCGTGCCTCATTGAGGTTAAAATTTTGAATAAATGCCATTTTATGTAAAAATTCGCAGTTTTCACTTCAGGAGAATTAAATCGATTTTCTACGACACTTGGGTTTTCATTTTATGAAGTCAAAACTGCGAATTTTTACATAAAATCGCATTTATTCCAAATTTTAACCTCGATGAGACACGAGTTAACGTTATCTAATCTGCCATTATCATTTTCTAGCCAAAAGGCAACTATTGGGATGTTCGGCAGAAAGAAATGAAATTTTTTTTGTTTTGCGGCCAAGGTGATAAAACTTAATAATTGAATCGTTTATTTCAGAAAGGGCACATATCCCGTTTTAAAAATTTTACTGGAATGTTAGTAACATTAGGCTTTTTCAGACAAAAAGTGGTCCATAGAAACCATTAGAACACAGATAGAGATGTGCCCTTTTAACAACAAATGTGTCTACACCAACAGAGCCCATTTCATAAAAAAAAACTGTTTGTAATAAAATGTGATATGTGCCCTTTCTGAAATAAACGATTCAATTATTGAGAAGGGTGAATAAATAAACGGTCAACGTTTCGGAGCCCAGGAAGGAGCCGTTTGGGCCCCGAAACGTTGACCTATAGCGGAGGGAATTAATCCGAATAAATTGCCTGAACATCAGCTCCGGATTTATTTATTCAGCCTTCTCAATAATATCCAGGCTGCCCCTATCTATCTTCACCACGTTAATAATTATTAAAAGATAGGATAAAAGGGAATTATATAAACTTAAAACTAAATGAAATGAAAAAATAAATAAATAAATAAAATTATATATATTTATTATTATCATCATCATAATTATAAGCTAAATAATATTAAATTCTAATATAAAGGAACATTGAGGAATAAAAATTAAATCAAGTAAGAGATTATAAAATAATAATAATTCAATAATATATACATAAATTATTTTACAAAATTGAAAATATTTTGCAAATTATTTTTCTTATTTCCTTTAACATTCGTATTTTTATTATTTTAGGCAGCAATAGACGTAAATAAAAACGTTAAAAAGACTATTGTCAAGCAAGAGAAGTGATTTCAAAGGATTTTAGGGGAATTGTTTGTTTGTTTCTTGGACGCAAGTTAAATTCGCTTCTAAACACAACCACTATATAGAGAAATTTTTTTTTTCGCTTAAAACTAATATTAGAATTTTCGCATGCTGAATTATATATAATAAAAAAAAAAAAAAAAAAAAAAAATTAACCTTATATATATATATTTATTTAGAGTTTATAATATCATTATTGAACGTTCGTTGGCAAATAAAGCAGCCCAATATTCACTTATATTTCTTTTCTATTTTTTCAGGCCTCCAATATACATGTATTTAAATGCAATTTTTATTTTTTTTATTTTAAATAATCAAAACTAAAATTTGGCCTATTTACAAATAAGAAACATGAGTATATAATCATTACAATATAATAAATATATATATATATATATACTTGTGAGGAATAAATATATATATATATATATATATTCGGTATTTACATTACAGCACAGCCTGAATTGGGCCTGTGATGGATGAATTGAATGCCAGCCATCAGAGACCAGTCTGCCAGCCACATTCTGACAATTCAAAGAAAACAAAGTGTCCAATAAAAATGAATATGAGGTGGTGATAAACGTGTTGTGTTTGTGTTTGTGTAGTACACGCCCACGCCACGCACTCGAAAGCGGACTAAAGTAGTAGGGGGTAGTAAAGGTGTAAAGATCTCTCAAAAAAAATGATTTTTCTCTCTTCTCTAGCCTCAAATCAGTTTCTTTGGTTCGGTCTTGCCTCGATCTCGGTCTATAATGCCATTGAAAGTCAAAAAATGAACTGAGACCTATCACAGGATTTTTTTATTTTATTTAAAGTAACTCAGTTCAATTTTTGAGAAAATTCTTTCTGATAGACTGAAACCGAGACTAGAGCATAAAATTTAAAAGGAAACCGAGACCGAAACACTAAGACTAAAAAAAGTAATATAATGACGCAAGACTAGGGCAGCATCAAAGAGTCTGTTGAAGAGGTGAGGTGAGGTGAGAGAGACTAGAGCCATTGCGCGAAGAGTGATCCGGTTACGAGGTGGTTCCAGCAGGTGGCACTGCGGGGACAGTAGCCTGCTGTTGCTGAGGCTGTTGCTGTTGAGCTGGAGCAGGAGTTGTTGCTGTAGGTGCCGCAGAATTGACTGTTTGAGCAGTTTGCTGTGGCGGTTGCTGTTGAGGTGCAAGCTGCGTTGCTGCTGTTGTTGTTGCTTTAGCACCGCCCAGCTGCGCCAATGTCTCTTGGCTAGCATGAGCCTTGAGGAGAGAATTTTCAGCTTCAAGTTGTCCAATTCGGTCCATTAACTCAGCAATTTTCTCCTTGAGCACCTCCACCTCCTCGCGTACTGCATACATCAAGTGGCTCTTCACCAGATCCTGAAACATCACAGCACAAATCACAAATATTAGCTATTTCATAATACAATCAATTCAATCATTAAATGAAAGCAATTTTATGAAGGTATTAAAAAAAAAAAAAAACTTTTTATAATTAATGTCCCAAATAAACGAATAGCTGCTGCAGCTGCGCGCTCATAACCAGAGGAGGAAAAAAAAGAAAAGAAATAAACATTACCAATTTATATATATGAAATTGATTTAACATTTCCTCAAGAGAAAAGGTCAGTCAAAACTCTTGTGAAATTTGATTAACCAATTGCCAAAGAGTTTTCAAATTATTAAAAGTTTTCAACTCTTGATTGAGTTGCTTGAAAATAATCTTAAAAGAAAAAAGTTTTCTTTTCATATTTTTGTTTGTTTGTTATATAAAGAAAAATCTGGCGTGACTGGTCGCGCAGCACACAATTTTATCTTGCCGAAGGATAAGAGAAAGTTGCATTCTGTGCTTGTCACACCAGATTTTCTGTGTCGACATATATTTAGTTTCCGCCGATATATGTATTAAAATTCAAGATGTAACATTTACAAACAGGGGTAAATATTTATTATCTTTTGTTACCATGGCAACCATTTCTCCTATGAAGTACAGTCGTCGCCACAAGTGCCTGCTCTTCCCGACACTGGATGGAACCTTGAGCCATCATCTTTTGTTAATGCAACTAAAGATGAAAAGCTACTTTTAAGATAACACTTGAGAGAGCTAAGCATTTTGCTTGCCTGAGCATCATCAAAGCACCCCTTTCGAGCAGATCAGGCACATGTGGGCGCCACTGTAGTTAAGTAAAATGTGCTTCAAAAGATTTCAAGGGCAAAATGAGAATATACATTTTAAAGAGCATCTAAAATAAACAAAATCGTTGGAGTCTACACACAGAAACACAGACAGAGAAATCTTATCGCGAAATCCACTTCTTTGGATTCAGATGACCTCAAAACGTGTATATCCGTCAAAATCTCGACATCTAATGTTTGGCATGAATCCAATATTTTCTCTCTCTATATATATATACTGTACATACTGTATATACGCAGGCGAAAGTAAAAATGTGTTTAATTAAATAGTCATATGCCCGAAAAGGGCAGCCGGGAGTTGAATCACGGATCCACCAATTTGTACTCGGCGTGCCCTTACCACTAGACCACAGCACGGCATTCGGGTATATGAATTCACTTAGAAAGCAATTTTGGTTATCATCAAAAACCCGAATGCCATGCTGTGGTCTACTGATAAGGGCACGCCGAGTACCAATTAGTGGATCCGTGGTTCAACTCCCGGCTGCACACCCTACCCCTTTCGGGCATATGAATTAATAAATATTTGTTTATATTCATTTCCCTCGCGGCTCACATACGCGATGTATATAATAACTTAATATATTGTATATGTAATTTCTTATTTATTATAAAGTAAAAATGTTTTCTTTGAAAAGCCTCTTCGATAGGAGATGTGATGATGAAGTGCTGGGACACCCCTGAATTATTCCCAGAATCATAGGAGTTTCGTCTTTCATATTGCCAAAATGATTAAAAAAAAAAAAAAATGGTGTAAAATATTTGAATAAAATTGAAATGGAAGGTGAAAGTCTGTCCTATTTGTACCCTATGTATTTTCTAGTTTACGATTTATTGATATTTCGGGGATAAAATAATAAAAATCCCAACCTCACTTGTATTACAATTCAATTACGGTATTTGGTTTTATTTATTTATTTATTTTCAATAGCCTACAAGATTTGAGGTGGCCAGTAATTTTTCATTTGGTTGTTCCGGTCCAACGTAGGCAGGAACTAAAACTCAAGGCTTAAATCGGTGTTGCGTGAAAAACAAAATGAATTCTCTCTCGCTCTCTAGAGCCAGAGCTTTAGTTAGGGGAAAACCTCAGCCAGTTGAAACAAGAAACAATTCATAGTCAACAGTTTGTACTGGTATTTGCAAACTTATTCCACAAAAATCGAAAAAACTTTCTTTTCTAAGTCGAACATTTAAGAGACCGTCTTGGGGGTCAAAAATTCAAATCCCACTTGCCGTGTAAATTTTCAAGCATTGCCTCCTGCAAGTCTCTCTGTAATTGGAGTTAATTAAACTCTGTTGAGAGATAGAAAAATTTAAAAAAAAATGAAAATTATTAAACTCAAGAGTTAATTTAGGACTGTTATGTTTATAAAATCTCTAAATAAATTACGAACACAATTTACAAAGTCTTGATTGAGTCCGTATTATTTTCTATATAGCAGTAATAAAATGTTTTAATATTCAACTAGGCACTTTTGGAAGTTTTTTTGCAATTAGCGAGTTTTGGCACTGCAAATGCAAATGGTCAGTATCAATCGACATTTCAAAACGAAAAAGTAAAAACAAAATTCCATAAAAGTAGCAGGTTTGCCAACAACATTAAATATGCAAGTTTGTGGAAGCTATTTTTCATTGCAATTAGCAAGTTTTGGAAATGACTTGATGACAGTCGCCAGAACAGTATTTGTTTGCTTGCATCAAGACAGTTTTGGGAATGGAATGAAATGCAACTAGGCCCGAGTTGAATTTGTACTCGATGTTCAGTATTTGTTTTAAATAAGATTTATCAACGTTGTATATTTCAGTTGTGCCAACAACATGCAATTAAAATGTCAACTTTTCGAATTTTGTCAATTAGGCACTTTTGAAAATGGACGACTCATATATTATGAAGTAATTTAGTATGAAATAAAGTAAATATAGTAAAATGAAATAATAGTTTCTGTGAGTGGCAATCGTGGGTCAGTTAAAAAGCTTGCGTGGGTCAGTGTCTGAGCCACGGGTCATGGGTTAACCATCACTGCTCTAGAGGTCAAAATAAAGAACTCATAGAATAAAAAAAAAAAAAAAAAAATTCTTACGAGATTGTAATCTGTTATGACATTATACAAAAACATTTATTTAACAAATTTACTTTGGAAGTAAAAGAAAGTATGAGCGTATTCTCTAAGCTCACGTTTCGGTCCTCATCAGGATTAATAAACAAAATTTTCTTATTAAAGGCCCAAAAAATATGTGGATGGATAAAACGATAGCAATTGAAATGAAATAGAACCAAAACCTCTGTTTGTTTACCCAAACAACTCGAATGAAACAAAAAACAAAAAAAGAGAAATTCAATTGAGAGACTCTCAGAGGGAGGCAATTAAATGACGTCATTCAATTAATCTTAAGGATAAGGATTAGAATTTGATGCAAATGGAAGACGAATGCGATGCCCAAAAGGGCAATTAATGGATCAGTTGACGCATCTTTTGGCTCGCATCGGCATCAATTTTGTTTACGCTTTAACTTAAAAATTAAAAAATAAATTTCCGATTGAAATGTTAATCCGGAATGCGTCTAATAGATTGCAGAGAGGGGGGGGGTGGCTATAAATAAGTTCTGGACGCACTCGGGAGTGAACGAAAGCGGAACTCCCCAAGAGTAGAGCTTATTTTCATTTCTTATAATTTACAACGTTTATCACCCACCGTCTTTCCCAATGAATTTCTTTTTTTCTATTTATTTGAATAAGAAAATGTTTAAAAAAAAAGAACGTTTCGGTCAACATCATCATTAAAGAGAGCGCGCCGCGACATTTTTCCATTTTCTCGAAATAACGAAACAAACAAAGAAAATGTTATTCCCAACGCCCCTTTGGGGTGCCGACTTCAAAAGGTTGGGAAACACTGCCCTAGAAGGTCCTCTTTATGCATACAAAATTTCGTTTAAAAATTACGTCAAGTTGCCCAAATAGAGCGTGACAGACAGACGGACATTAGCGAATTATATAAATAGATTTGTACAATATCTGTCAAATCAAAGTCATATATTTGAATATCATTAGCATGATGAGCGCCGCCCCTCCCCCTCCCCTTTTCTAAATGAATACATTTTAATATCTATTTATATAATTCGCTAATGTCCGTCTGTCTATTTGGGCAACTTGCCGTAATTTGAAACGAAATTTTATATGCATAAAGAGGACCTTTTCGGGATTACAGGAAAATTATTTTCATCCCGAAATTCCTATAACTTTTTGAGTTATTCATTGTTAAAGTTACGATTTCTCCCATAGGAAATGAATAGAGATTCCTCCACTCTCCTAGCTAAGGCTCTTCGACAATGGACAGGTCAGGAATTTTGGAGAATCTTTAGACTTAATCGCTTCAAATCAAGAGATGCTAATAGAAAATCTGGTGTAACTGGCGCCAGCACACAACTTTCTCTTACCTTCGGTAATCGAAAGTTGTGTACTGTGCTTGTCACACCAGATTTTTTGTGTCGAGATATATTTAGTTCCCGACAGTACGGAACATATGAATTCAAGATGTAAAATTTATAAGTATGGGAAAATATTTATATTTTGTTACCATGGCAACCATTTCTCCTATCTTCCCTATGAAATACAGGAGTAAAGTGGTCTTCAGAAGATTTCAATCGCAAAATGAGAATATACATTTTAAAGAGCATCTAAAAAATAATTGATTTTTGAATTTAAAAAAAATCGTTGGAGCAAATTTTGAGAAAATCGAAAAAAACTGAAAAAGTACATCAGTAAAGTACTAGTACTCTTTGGCCGATTTTGATTAAAAGCTTATTTTTCCGGTCCCGGGGGTGTTTAACTTAAATATAAAATTTCAACCTCATAGCTCAATTCCTTCATGCTTAAAATTGAACACACACACACCCACCCACACACCCACCCACCCACCCACAGACAGACCATGCCGCGAAAATCACTTTTTGGATTCAGGGGACCTCAAAACGTGAAGATCCATCAAAATCTCGACATCGAATTTTTGACATGAAACCAATACTTTCTCTCTATATATACTGTATATATTACATATATACATAGGTAAGAGAAAGTAAAAAAGTAAAAAGAGGGCAGCAAAGGGGAGGCAATTGCACTTTGGAGAGCTCGAGGATTTTTATTATTTTTATTTTTTTGTTAAAAGTCAAAACAAATTAATCATCAATCAGCTGGCCATGAATTTTTTGTTAAATTTTTCGTAAACATCAACAATTCGTTGTTTGAATATTAATAATAGATGTTATTTTTTGTGAGTGTGTTTGATGGTTGGAGATGCGGATATTTATTTATAGAGTGAATGCAAAAAGCAAATCAGAGAAGCAAAGGTCGAGAGAACAAAGATGGCGACGTTTCAGCCCTGAAAATAGGCAGAGCGCCTCGCCTCCCTCCTTCTTGGCTACGTGCCTGCCTGCCTTCATGTAATTCATGAAATCATCACCCCCCCCCCCCCCTTATAAAGAGAGCTGCTTTCTTCGATACGCTAAAGATAGATTCGAATCCAATCACTCTCTCCTCTCCTATCCTCGTTCTTGTTCTTGTTCTTACGAATATCGAGCAAAATGTTTAAATAATATATGAGAGGTTCAAAGCAAAAGTAAACAATTTTCTTATTTTTCCCTTTTTGGAGAGTAAATTATAGTAGCTATTCGGTGGAATTATGAACCATGTCCGAATTTCAATACCAATTCTCCTGAGTGCAGAACGCAAAGAAAAAAATCTAAAAATCTAATGTGATCTTAGATAAAGTATAATTGAAGTTCTTAACGATTGCTGAGATGTAAAATAAATAAATTAAGAGGAATTAAATAACTTTGATTCATTTTTTCTCGAAAGAATAAGAAATGGGCTTGGCGCACTTTTGCTCTGAACCCCTTAAAGGTTAAAATCTTTAATGGATGGAGGGGGGGGGGAACAAAAATAAGTAACTTTTGTATTGCCTCAATCGGAGTCAGATAACTAACTGGCGAAAAGTAAACGGCCCACCCACTCTCTACTAGTCCTTTTTACTAGTCTTTATTTTTTAACAAGTTGAATTTTTATCAAATAATAATAAAAAAAATCATTTTATTAATTAATTTATTTAATTTAAAATTGAAATGGACTGAATTTAGCAAATATGTAAATTATGTAAACTCGCAGCAAGAAAGCTTTAATTAAATGAATCATAAACATAAATTTAAATCGATAATTGGCCGCTATATATTTTAATTTTCACTTTCACTCACTTGTGAGTGCAACACTCAGCAAACAACAAAACTGGAAAGCTCAACAGACGGGATGCGAACCCGCAACCCTTGGAACAGAGCCCAGCACGCTAACCACTACACCAAGGCCCGAGGGCTTCCGAGTTTGTCGACACTCCCTCCTCGATTGCGCTATTCGCATATGAGAAAAGAGAAAGCAAAATCGAAAAGATTCGAGTTGGTTGATTTGAATGCGAGAGACAAGCCAATGAATATAAAATTAATGCGAGCGTTTCGAGTTCTTTGCTTGTGTCCGCCCATCCGCCAGGAAAATTTCCCGTTATGCGCGTTAAAATTTAATTTATAAATAAGCAACAAGAATTTAAAAAAACATCTTTTATTCTTGAAATGTTTGTTGTCGGTAAAGAGAAGAAAAGATGCGCGCACCCCAAAGTGTGAATGAATGAGTCAAGGGGCAGAGAGGGGGGGGGGGGGGTTTGTTCACAACATATAACTTCTCTTTATACAGTATGTATGTACAATATATAAAGGTTATTGCATCGAGTATCTGACGTCCGGTTCAGAAATAACCGACGAGGTGTTGATGAGTAACGAGTAGGGGGAAAGGGGGGGGGGAGGGGGGGGGGGGCAAAACTCAGGATCTTGAACTATTTCTTTAAAATAAAAAAAATGTATCAATCATTTTGGATCTACTCCAAATTGCTCGAAAAGAGCAAGAAGGCTGGTTTCTAATCAAAGACAATTTAGAGGCAATTATGTAATGGCGGATCAATATTCAAATTAATCAACCCCCCCCCCCCACCCCCTCTGTGTTCGGTTATTGTCTATAATTAAAATTTTATCTTTTGATAGTTATTTTTAAAATAGGCAAGTTTTTTTTTCCCATTTTAAAAAATCTTGTGTGACCGACCGCACAGCACACATCTTTCTCTTACCTTAAGAGAAGGTTGTGTACTGTGCTTGTCACACCAGATTTTTTGTGTCTACACATATTTAGTTTGCAACAGCACGGTACATTTGAATTTAAGATGTATTTGTAAACGGAAAAATATTTATATTTTGTTACCATGGCTTCTTATCTTTCCTATGAAGTACAGTGAGGGACAAAATCAAGTCCCACCCATGCGTTTTCTACTTGTAATTAAAAAAAAAATGTTATATATTTTTAAAGGAAACTTTCCTGATTCAAACCTAGAAAATTTCCAATTAGTGTGAGGTGGTTAGCTTAGCAGAGTAGATCTTGTAGTAAGTGATGAAAGGAAGAGCAATTGCAGCTAGTTTTATTTCGTTTTATTAGGCACTTCAAGCCGACGGTTCGGTCAGATATACGACCATCCTCAGGACACACTTCAGCCCTGAGAAGGGTCGAATGTCCAACTGCTCTTTCTTTCATTCCTTAGTACAAGATATTCATTTTCTTTTATAAAAACTATGAAATAATCACATATATAAAACGCATGGGGGGGGGGCTTAATAATGTCCCTCACTGTGCAAGAGTAAAGTGTGCTTCAAAGGATTTCAAGGGCAAAATGAGAATATACATTTTAAAGAGCATCTAAAAAATAATTGATTTATGAATTTTAATCAAAATCGTTGGAGCTTTCGGGCCTTGGTGTAGGGGTTAGCTGTACCAAGGGTCGCGGGTTCGCTTCCCGTCTCATGCGACAATTTATTTCAAATTAATTGGCTACCAATCAATTGAAATAAATAGAGACTAAATGGCCTCCGTTGTCGAAAAACACCTTAAACAAATACAATTTAAAAAATCGATTTTTTTTTAATGAGCTTTTTCGGCATCGGAGGCCATTTAGACCTCTAAAATTATATCTTCAGAGTTAAAGCATTTTATACTTCAATTTTGCATTTTATGAATTAGAATTCGTAGAATTGGCCTTATAATAATAAATTCATTCATATCGTGTATAAATAAAAATATTTCAAGGTAAAAAAATAATCACGCAATAATAGGGAGCTTATATAAAAAAAAAGATGGCGTTTATGGTTATCAAGATGAAAAAGATCTAAGGGATAAGCTACAATAGTTTTTATTGAATTCCAACGAAACATTGATTCTTTGCTTTGTTGCTGCTCGGGACAATGAAATGTTTATCATATCGACAAAGAGGCATATTCGTAGATAAAAGCTTTTTAATTTCTATCATGTTTTAAAGAAAATCAATAAAACAAATAAAATATTCATTAAAAAAAAAAACACTAAACGTGTGTAAAGAGTGAAGCCAAAAAATAAAAAGTTGCGCCTGGCGAGAGAGCAACACGCATGCCACCTACTAGTCGAGACACATTCAATGCAAAGGGCACTCTGAGAGAATTTTGGAGTTAAACCTTTTACAGGTGTTATCTATCATTAATAAAGGAATTGGATTTTCGGTTTATCTGTGCTTTATTTGTAAAAATTACAACGTTTCGGCCTCTCATTCTGTGGGACAATTCAGCTAAGATTATAAAAGTTGTTACATCTGTTCAAATGAGATTGTCTCACAAGGGGAGTGCATAACCTTCATAACACCGATTTGAACGAAAATTTTTTTACGTGTAGTACTTAATGAAAAACACATTCTGTTAAAGCGAGGAAACGCACTTCTCAACCGTTCGTCTAAAAAAAATGTTAAAGATTTTGCCTGCATGCCTTAAGCCGTTGATAACAATAACAAATCAAAAAGCCATTGTGGCTAGATTAGTAGCATTCATTCTTTGTAAACATAAATCCTGAGTTCGAATCTCGCCCTGTGGATTTTTTTTTTTTTTTTTTTTTTTCAGAATATTTTTTAATATTAATAAATAAATAAAAAGTTTTTTTTTATTATTGGCATTTAATTTTTAATATGTTGTTCCATATATTTAAAGAAAATTCGAATGCTTTCTGTCAAAAATATAATACAGTATAAGGAATTATTTAATACTAGACGCAAAGCCCCCTGGCTAGGCGGGGCTTTCCGTCTAGCCAGGGGGTGTGCCCCTGGACCCCCTTGCTCGCCTACTTATATACATACCGGTACATACATTTTCCCTTTTCATTTTTATATGTAGAGATTATTTTAGCGGTTAATTATTCATGAACTTAAGATTTTTTGTGAATCATATCCTTTCCGGGACTCTCCCGGTACACAGACAAAAAATTTACGCCGATATTTTAGAATTCAAAATGTAAATAAATAAAAAAAATCGTAAACATGGGTAAATATTTATATTTTGTTACCATGGCGCTATCCCTGAGGCCTGATTGGTTGTTTCACACATCGGACAGCCTCTTAGCCTTTTATATATAAGTATGATTATACTAGAAATATATTACTATTTATTGAACACATAAATAAATGTACGAAGCTTTTGAACAAAATCGGCCAAAGAGTACTAGTACTTTACTGATGCACTTTTTCAGTTTCTTTCGATTTTCTCTAAATTTGCTCCAACGATTTTGATTAAAATTCAAAAATCAATTATTTTTTAGATGCTTTTTAAAATGTATATTCTCTTTTGTCATTGAAATCTTCTGAAGACCACTTTACTCTTGTATTCCATTGGAAGGATAGGAGAAAAGGTTGCCATGGTAACAAAATATAAATATTTTCCCATACTTATAAATCTTGAAAATCGAATGTACCCTACTGTCGGAAACTAAATACATGTCGACACAAAAAATCTGGTGTGACAAGCACAGTACACAACTTTCCATTACTGAAGGTAAGAGAAAGTTGTGTGCTGTGCGCCAGTCACACCAGATTTTTTAAAAAAATAATGACCAAAAAAAAAAGAAACGTTCAAGATATATGAACAAAGGTGCGATCACACCGGAATAAAGACTAGCCTTATATTGCCAAAAATGCCTTTTTAAGGAACCGATTAAACAGCTGATTGAAAAAGTCGGCCATCTTGGCTTCTCAAACAGCCGGAATTGAATCAACTACTTTTTGAATTAGTAAAAAATAAAAGTAACCAATAAGCTTACTAAATATTTAGTAGATTCTACTCAAAATGACTAAATTTGATGTAATTTTCTTACCTACTATTTGTATAAGTAAAAATCTACTAATTCATTTTAAGAGAGTATAGTGCTTAAATATTATTCCTACATCTCCTGAACTCGATTAATTTTAATAATTAAATATCTCCAATGAAAATTGATAAAATCTTATTTTTGTCTCTTTCTCAAAATTTGATAACAAAATTACCCCTTTGAATACATTTTGTCTTCTGATGGTTTTGTGAAAATTTAATCTTGAATTGTTTTAGAATGAAAAATAAATGAAGGTTATAAGGGAATAAATAAATTGATTTAAATTAAAGGGGAGGGCTTTTAGTTTTTAGTGCAGAGTGAATTTGACCTCGCGTGCTCACCGCGGATGCATCCTTGGCCTAATCTCGTCTTCAGGGCGACTCCTCCACCCCCTCCCCCTCAACCTCCACCCTTCAAAGTTCATTCATCACACACACACACACAGACCATATTACTTTGGCCCAGTTAAGAGAAAATATTATCTCTTCTGGATAATTGAAAAAAGCTTTTCGGTTATTTAACCTTGTCCCCTCCCCTCGCAATAATTACTTAGTCGAATAGAGGGAATGAAATTAATAGAATTAATAGACATTGGAATGATGAAGGAAGAGAGATGTCAGCCAAAAAGGAGCCTCTATCGAATAAAAATCTCCAATCAGAAAACGTTTCGGGTTTAATTAGATAAAACCATCATCAGTTCTTTAGAGATTATTGGCAATCTCAAGATGCACACCATTGAGATGCAGATAGAGTTGTTATATATAAACATATACAAAATTATATAAAAAATACAAAATTTGCATATCAGTTGTCAGATGCTCATCAGTCAACACGGCCAAGTCTCAAATGTATATCAACACTTGGCCGTGTTGACTGATGAGCATCTCACAACTGATATGCAAATTTTGTATTTTTTATATAATTTTGTATATGTTTATATATAACAACTCTATCTGCATCTCAATGGTGTGCATCTTGAGATTGCCAATAATCTCTAAAGAACTGATGATGGTTTTATCTAATTAAACCCGAAACGTTTTCTGATTGGAGATTTTTATTCGATAGAGGCTCCTTTTTGGCTGACATCCTCTCTTCCTTCATCATTCTAATTGCTGAACAGCCACTTCTATTATCAACATCTTAATAGACATTGTGCTATCCCTCGATAGGCTCTTTAAGGGTTAACGCTCCTATTTAAAAATGTTTTTTTTTTTCTTTCGCAATTCCAAAGGGTCTGTCTGTAAATCTTCCAAACTGCAACTTGGCAGAGAAGTTTAAGTTTCGCTTCTTGTTCTAGACGTCAAGTCCTTAAGTTTCGCTTCTTGTTCTAGACGTCAAGTCCATCAACACTTAGCTAAGTCAGGTGAATAAGGCGGTTGCAAAACGATATGAGTTGAATTTTTAGCGAAAAACTCTCAATGCCGTGCGAGAAGGCCCTTTTCACTTGAGGCCCAAATGATCCTTCAAAATTGTTTCAACGAATCCAATTGAAACGCCAAACTCTCCAATTGCTTTATTTTCTTGGCTCTGTTGCTCATCAGTTGACGTTGATAGTCGCCCGGGTCGTTCCAAGTTCTCTGCCTGCTTTGAAGTCTTTGCACAGTGGGCGCCACAAGTGCCTGAGTTCCTCTAGAGTGGAGCTTTGGGCTTACGTTAGTCGACCAAACCAATATTTTTTAAAATAAATAAATCATCTTTTTTTAATGCAACTCAAGGGTAAAAGCTACTTTTAGGATAACACTTCAGAAAACTAAGCTTTTTGGTTGCCTAAGCTCCAAGTTGCCACTTTCGAGCAGATCAGGCACTTGGGGCGTCCAGTGTACCATTTATAAACATTTTTCTGCGACATAGCAATTCCCCAAAAGCCTTCTGCAACATTCTGAACTTTTCAGCAACCGAAATTTCACTCCGCAACAAATTATAATAACATGAGGGCTTTGAAGGCTCTACCAGAAAACGACCGAAACAACGTTGACATAAGCGCATTTGATTGGAGAGGGGAAATTGATTTAGAAGCTTAAATATATATTCATTTCATAACAAAAGTCACCTTGCTTTTTGGGCACAGTGGTATGGTTGTTGATGGAATAAAATTATCCTGAGGATTAAAGACCACCGGGAAAGTCTGCAAGAAGAAAAAGATTTAAAATTTTTTGAAATGATATAAAAAGAAAAAGAAATTGCAAATTGTATAATCATGTTTGCCTCCCTCCCCCACCTTTGTAAAGTAAAGTTGGAAACCATCGTCGTCGTTGTTGTTGTTGTTGTTGTCTGGATCTTGACAGCTCTGAATGAGTTTTTTGTTTCAACTCAACGTCTTTGAAATCAATCTCAAAGAAAGAGAAACAAATGTTAATTGTGCTGCTAAGTACTGATTCTTGCTTTGATATATGATCTATCCTTTTTTTTCCTTAATGCGCATTCATAAATTCATATTTTCTTTTTGATGTGGTTTAGGAGAAAATCAGCCTGCCATCATTTCTCTCATCTAATTTAAGGAATATTTCAAATAAAATTCAGTCAAAATTAATCGAAATGTCGAACCCAATTCCTTTTAGGCAATTATTTTTGGTTCTAATATTTGGGTACCATCTAAGTTAGAAGATCTGGCTGATAGCCTACTCATTTGTTTTATTAGACCGATTTTCACCCCCCAAGGGAAAAGAAGACTCAAATGACAAAAATATTCTTTCTGAAGAAGGAGCCGTGAAACGTCGCGTCGTTCTTCTCATTTATTCAAAATCTTTTATTTTTATTTTTCTCTTCATCTGGCTCCAGGCCATAATTAGAATCTAACAAATAATGAGGTAGAAATGATTGAACTGGAGCTGCCATTTAAAAATTAAATGTTTTTGACCAGAGCTTGTCCTTGAAGGGCAGGAAAGAAATGAAAGCCCTTCTCATTTATCTTTTTTTATAGCGAAGGGCAGGCAGGCAGGCAAAGGCATGCCCTGGATGCTACCTGAAGGCCTGCAAAATGGGTTCCCCCTTCTTTTGAGAGAAAATATTGTCGAGGAGAGCGCTTTAATGTTTGATCAATTCCATTATCAGTCACAAACTAAACTAAAAAGAGAGAATTTAAATAAACAAGTCTAGTGGCATTTCAATCGATCGAAAAGGACAAAAAATCAAGTGCATTAACCCCAGCAAGAGGTCAAGAAAGCAATGGAATTAATGAGAGAGTGTTGTGTCTCGGATAGGTGACCGAGAAACAACCAACAGTTTAAAATAAACTCGGCAAAAGATGCGGGCAGAAGAAGGGAAATTTGAATACGATGAGCCCACCCACCCATTTCCCGATGGTGGGAGAGTTGACATGTTAGGTGTACAGGACCAATGCCATCAATTGCTCTATAAGCATAATAACGTCCTTGATTGGATAATTTTTATGCCCATGATGACAAATGACCTCTCTCTCTAGACAAAGGATAATTAAAATGACTGCGCCACTGTCGTTTTTGCTTTCTCGTTTACGAAGTTATTAATTAGACATAGAGAAAGTATTCTACTACTCGACAAAAAATTATTATTATTATTATTATTATTATTATCCATGTCGTTGGTAGAGCTAGAGCCCGTTGAGTTAAATTTTAATTCTGTCTCTTCTACTAGAATATAACTAGCCCGAAACGTTCACAGGGAATTGAGAGTGTTTTTGAATTAAAAACCCTTCCCCGAAATGCCGACAAATTATCAATAAAGAGAAATGAAGTGAGAAACATTATGTTTTGAAATTGTAAAAAATGTTTTGTGCAAAAGTTCTCTAGAACTGGTAACCGTTGGCTCTAGTTGAAACATTATGCTTTAATAGGAGAATTAAATTCAAGTACACAATGTTTTTTGTTTCAATTATATAATATTTACTTTAATATTAACACTTTATACGCATTTCGACACTATATGTGTCATCTTCGGAAGTGAATTACAAACTCAGTATGTAGTATATGCGTATAAAGTGTTAATATTAAAGTAAATATTATATAATTGAAACAAAAAACATTGTGTACTTGAATTTAATTCTCCTATTAAATTCTCTAGAACACATCTAGGAAATTGGTCACCAATTTTGAATTTGTTATTACTTTTGTTATACCCTCTTTATTAACGGATTAATGTTGTAAATAAATAAATAACTTTTTAGTGTTATACTTTTTTTTTTTTTTTTTTTTTTTGTTAGTCTTCTGAGTTTTTGAAGTAAACAAAAAAGTGATTCCCGAATTTTTCGCCATTTTCTTACACTCTAGAATCTCTCTTTGAGAGACTTTGAGGAAACGGAGATGGTGACTTGAAGGAGATTGATTGTATTTGAAAATTAAAAAGAAAAGAGAGCAGAGCGTAAGCTTGCATATCGACCGACCGACCGGCCCATTCGCCATTTTAAGGGTTGCTGTTAAAGTGCTTTGGAAAATGCTCTCCCCCCAGGAAGGGGCAGAAGTGTGGCGTGGTTTGGAGTCACGTGAAACTTCCTCGTTGACTCATAGGAAAAACAAAAGGAGTAGGCCTCTATGCCGGTAATAAAGAACAATCTTTTGTGGGGTGCAAGAATCTTTCGTGTTGGCCGGGCAAAACTACAATCTGCGTGACGCGAATTCAAGTTTAAGAAGAATATTGAAAAATCATTGAAATAAATAATCTTTAGTTAATTAAAAAAAGTAGATTTAAAGTTTTATCCTCTGAACTCGAAAGCATGAAATGAGATATCGACATTTAAAAATCTGGTGTGAGGATCGCTCAGCACACAACTTTCTCTTACCTTGGGTAAGAGTGCTTGTCACACCAGATTTTTTTGTTTCGAGATATATTTAGTTTCCGCCGATATATTAAAATTCAAGATTTTTTTAAACACTCTCACTTTTTTCCCATTCACACTCACTTCACACACGCATACACTCCATATAAGACTTTGACGATAACCGTTATTATTTATAATATCATTCGGAGGTCCAGGCATTTCTATTTAAATAAAATCATCGGACTGCCTGGGGTCCGAACCCCCGACCCTTAGTATACAAGGCAAGGGCGCTACCAACTACACCAAGCCCGAGGGCAAGATTTTAACTTTAAAAACATAAAAAAATATTTATATTCTGTTACTATCGACTCCTTTATTTCCTATGAAGTACACAAGTAAAGTGTGCTTCAAAAGATGTCGTGGGCAAAATGAGAATATACATTTTAAAGAGCATCTAAAAAATAATTTTTTTTGAATTTTAATCAAAATCGTTGCAGAGAATTTTGAGAAAATCGAAAAAAACTGAAAAATTAAATGAGAAAAGGGCCGATTTTTATTAAAAGCTTCGTGTCACGTGCCAGGGGGTGCCTAACTTGAATATAAAATTTCAGGTCTTCGTTTTTGAGATATTTTGTTCACAGACAGACAGACAGACCATGTCGCGAAATCCACTTTTATGGATTCAGAGAACCTCAAAACGTGTATATCCATCAAAATGTCGACATCGAATTTTTGACATGAATTAATCATTTCATTACAATATATAAAGCGCTAGTGGCTAGCTTCCGTCTGTGCCAATCAGGACGCTGATTGGCCAGAGTTACAGGAAGTGGAGCGGGAGCGGGAAATTTAAAATTCAAGTCAGAGAGGGAAATTTGAAAATGTCCAAACAAGGGGTTCCAGGGGGCCTTCGACGGGCTTTACCACTGGTATATTTATATTTCATATATAGGCTAAGAGAAAGTAAAACAAGCTTGGATATTTCTAACCATGACGGTTGAGGTTAAATCTTAGACAGGAATTATGAATGTATAGAAATGATTTAAAATGAAATTATGAATCAGAATGCAGCAAAGTATGAATCAAAAAAGAGGAGGAGGATCTCGATCTTGCACTGAATGTAAACAAAGAGCAATAAATCCTGGGTGGGTTGCAATATAAGCAGAGAATACAAAATTAGCATCCAGGGAGTTATTTTTGGACCATTAGATTTTCTTGCTTTTTTTTTTAGTTAAGGTGTCTGTCGTTGGTTGTTATAATGCAAAGGCACTTTTCGGCCCTAAAGGCAAGTCTTGTCACCTATCACATCTCCCCTGATTATGAATAATTCCAAAATAATCTCTGAGTCAGATTTTTAGCAAATAGAGTCTTGTGATGAGTCACATATCACCAGCAAACACTCAACAGCCAACTTATCGGTGAAATGGTGCAAAAATGTCAGAATCATCATTAGAGCTAACCGCAAAACAAAAAAGGAACGTAATCGAAATTATTGCGTGGTTTCCTTTCCTTTCGGTGCTATGGACTCGGGAATTGTGTTTTTTAAATAAAATGCGAAACTTTTTTAGATTAAAAGCAAAGAAGAATCGATTGATGCATATTCATAAGGAATTAATTCATTAAATCCATTTCCTTTATTAAAATTGAAGAATTTCAGATCAGATGGATTAGTCACCTAGGAATTGAAATGATTTTTTTTGTTTTCAGAGTCAATGGACTGATTCGGTCGGGGGCTTTTAATTTAAAGACGCAACGTTTCGAGGATAATGCTAAATATAGATCAAGGTAAAAGAAACAAAAGGTCCCAGATAACTTTATAAAGAAAAAAAACATAATTTTTACTTTCTCTTACCTCTATATATGTTAATATATATAGAGAGAAAGTATTGGATGCATGTCAAAAATTGGATGTCGGATCCCCTGAATCCAAAAAAGTGGATTTCGCGACATGGTCTGTCTGTGTGTGGGCACAAAATATCTCAAGAACGAAAAGAGCTAGGAGGTTGAAATTTTATAAGTGGGACGTGACGCAAAGCTTTTAATCAAAATCGGCCAAAGAGTATAAGTTCTTTACTGATGCACTTTTTCAGTTTTTTTCGATTTTCTCCAAATTCACTACAACGATTTTGATTAAAAATCAAAGATCAATTATTTTTTAGATGCTCTTTAAAATGTATATTCTCATTTTGTCAGTGAAATCTTCTGAAGCACTCTTGTACTTCATAGGAAAGATAGGAGAAATGGTTGCCATGGTAACAATTAAAGCTGTGATGTAAGATTAACAACACCAATAACTAAATTGTTTTATTTAGTTGACGTTTCGGTCCGGGTTACCATCTTCTTCAGAATTTTCATGTTATTAGAATTTCAATATTAATGATTAATAGACCGAAATCTCCTCAAAACGCTGACTTTTCGGCAAGGGTGTAGGAAGGGAAAAACAAAATGAAAAAATTTTTTTTATATTTTCCCCAATGAGTCTATTTCCTAATATTTCGAAGGCACATAGGCTCTTCTTCTTCAGAGGAAGCTGAAAACAATACAATGTTAACAAAAAAGTATTCTTAATAATAGTTATACATAAAAGGCATTGGTTGTACCTCATTTTACACTCCGTTAACATTATAATTACAGTCAAGGTTTTTTCTCATCAGCTTCAATTAATGATTAATTACTAAGTATGATGGTAAACGGAACTGAAACGTCAGCTTGGAAAACCGCTGGCCTATATGGTTTACAGGAGCACAAAGAGTGAGTTGAGTGCGTGCAAGTCCTCAAAGCGCTAAATTTGTTTTTCTTATTTTTAAGCTCGAAATAAAATTTATAGAATCCTGACGACAAATTTTCGTTTGTAATTTAGACTTTGGTCTGAACATTGAAAATGTCACAAAACAAAAGACATTTGCAATTGATTTTTTTGTTCTTTGTTCATTAAAAGTGTATATCAATAAAAAGAACATTAATATATGCCTGTATGGGTGGAACGATATTGGCTTTTTTGTTTTATTCCCGCCCCTTGGAAAGGGTCATTCCACTTTTGCTTATGTTCATTTTCCGTGACATATTTCATTACATGATTATACATAATCCAAACCTCTGGGCTCCTCCTACTTGTATTTGCCATCTTATCTCTAGAGGGCGTTTTGGGTCAACGATCTAGATTTTAAGGCTAAGAAACAACAAAAACAAACAAAAAAGGAGAAGATAACATGGAGGAGGGAGAGAAGAGCAAGAATTTATATTTTTTTTAAATAAATCAATCGAAATTGTTGCTTCCTCATTTGTTTTGTAGAGGAAGAATGCATTTTGTACACTTTCGAAAAACAAGCAAGGAAATGATTTTATAGCAAATTTTATTATTAATTTAGAAGAGTTATAACAAAAATTTTGGAATTAAACTTTCATCCAAAATGTTACGCGTTAAACGGATTTTATTTTTCTAATTAACAAAAGCAATCAAGTTAATAAAAAGGAAATGAAGTAAAAAAAAAAGGTTTTAGAAAATAAACATAACAACCCCCCCCCCCCACTTGAACCCCTTAGAGCCAGTGCTTTCCAATGGGATTTGTGAGCCCCTCAAAAGGAGAGTCCCCTACCCCTAAATGAAGAGATTGAAAGACATTTTTATTCATTATTCAAAAAGAAATTGTTATTTAGCAAGTAGAAAAATATTCAACTGCAATGCAATGAGCTTCTCAAAAGTTACTTCTTTTGTTACAATAAAATGCATATTGCATTTGAGAGAGAGAGAATTTGGAATTTTATTTTAAGGTTCTCTGCAGCAAAGTTTCTAGGAGAAAAAGAAAATACACCAAGTTTCAATTTAGTACTTGCCCACGGGGCTTGGAGTAGTTGGTAGCGTGCCTACCTCCTATACCGAACGTCGCGGGTTCGAACCCCAGGCAGTCCGATGATTTTATTTAAGGCATTTAGATACCATATGACTTAAATAGAAATGCCTGGACCCCCCAATAGATATATTATTAATATAACGGTTATCGTTTAAAGTCTTAAATGGCCAAAGTTGCAGAAAAGACTGTATGTGAGTGTGAATGAGAAAAAAGTGTGAATGTTTTTTAAAATAAAAAAATAAAAATTTAGTACTTTGCTTGTTCGTTTTATTTTTTTTAATTTATAGAGTTTAAAGAGTTTAAAGTACTGTCTGCTTAAAGAGAGAGAGAGAGAAGAGCGAGTTCTTATAGCCAGCAGGGAATCTTCAAAAATAACTATAGAGATCCAAATTCGGGCTAGCATTTGCATTTGCCAGTCAAAAAAGAAAGAAATACTAAAAATCAAGTTGAGCTATTTCTCTATTTAATTTGAAACTAGATAAAATGAATTAAAATTAAACAAAAACACTAGTTGATATGTTTCTAGCAATCAGGTCCCTGATGTTAAATTAAGAAAAAAAGTATTTGAAGCATATCATCAAGTGTTTTTAATTGACATAATGTTTCACCAAAAATGTCAAGTTTCCAGCGAGAACTATCACTCTACAAATACTTTTCTTTATTAAATGAATGTGTAGAGGGAGAGAGAGAGAGTTGCATCGATGCACAGAATGGATAACGATGCAGTTAGCGATGATGATGCAACCTCCCTCCCCTCCCCTTCTTGTTCGATGCAGGTGCTCTCTCTCTCTCTCTCTCTCTCTCTCTCTCGTTCATCCCCACTCTACTCCTGCACACATCACACTTCTCCTCTGTTTTCCCTAGTGACCTGCTGAAGCTTAGATACGAATACATTTTTTTTTCTTTTTAGAATGATCGTGGATCGAACCCGCATCACTTCCTTATTGATAATAGGTTATATACTGTACGTAGGAAGAGGCGATAAGGCAACCCTGTATAAAGGGGACGCAATCACCCACCCCTGTGCCAACCCTAAAATCGTGATGCGCAATAGACGGGGGCAGCAACGCGGCGGGGGGTCGCATGTCAACGCAAGGGTCGATGACTTTTTTCTTTTTTTCCAATGCACGCCACCTCGAGTGAGTAGTGTTCCAAGAACACTTCCGCCAACTCTAATTATTACAATTTTCATTTTTCAAATAAAAGAATTCTTTTAGATAACACAAATGACATCAGGTGAAAAATATTTAGAGTAGGTATCATCATCTATCTACGCATTGCAAAATAACTCAGTGTTTTTTTATCAAAAATGAATGAAAAAATAAATAAATAAAATTTCGTAATGTTGAAATAAAAATTAGAATAGGTTATTGAATGAAACGATTAAATGGCTTGAGATAAAAATCCTTGAATTTTATTTTATTCCTTCGATATGTTGATCTCGCAAGAGAGCTAGAGCTTTCTCTCTTTTTAAGCAAAATCCCTTTAAAGGAAAAAAAGTAAAAAGACGAAATATTTTTTGAAATTTGTGTCCCTGAAGCCGCTTTTGTTCTGAATATTATATAAATTCAAAAACTGAAATGGAACCTTAAAACTACAGTATTTATTTCAAATTAATTGCTAACCAATTAGTCTTTTCGCCTGGGACGGGATTGGAACCCTGGACCTCTAGCACCAGAGCATCTACTGTAGCTAATGATTTACCTCAGATCGAAAAGAAGAGAAATAATTGTTTATACCATTAAATTTAAATCTTTTCAAAAAAGACGTTACAAAAAACAACACCGAGATCAATGCCGTCATCGACAGCGACAGAAATTGAAATAAAGACAAAAACAAAAGCAATCAAAATGGCATAGCCTCCGATGCCGAAAAGACAAAAATCAAAATTTTAAATTTTGTTTTGATATTTTTCGATTTGCTTTTATTATTTACTCTTCGAATGATGATGGAGATGATCGTCATCGTTGGTCTCCTCTGTCGCCAAATCGAACAACGAATCAATTAAAAGACCATCGAGACCAATTGAATGGACGAGAGGCGAGAGAAACAAAAAAACCTCCAGCTATTTCTGACTCCATGGCTGGCTGACGCACACAAAGGGCAGACGAAATATTTAATAAATCAACTTATCATAAAAGTCAAGGTGTCGTTTGCTTTTCTTTCCTCTTCTTTTATTTTTTATTCACGTAGTCAATCAAGCGAAACGAAATTTATTGGATCGTAGAGAGAAAGAGTAAAGAGAAAAAAAAGAGGCAGCCATTTAAGTTGATTTAACTTCATTATGGACCATTTGGGTGCGAAAATAGAATTTCGAAAAAATAAATAAAAAAATATTGTTCTAATAAAATGAGACGAAAGCAAATCATTTTGAGTTAAATGTGGGGATTGTGTGGGGCATACCTAGGGATACGAAAAAAGTATCGATACTAGTACTTTTTTTACTCGATACTTTACTCATATGTGTACTTGATTGTCGGTATTACTAATTCAAATATAGCCTAGTTTGTTTTTTAGGTCCTTTTGGCATCCTAGGCCATATAGACAGACCTCGTCCCAACCCGATCTCTCTAAAGAAAAAAAAAGTAAAAATTTAATTATAGACCTACATATAACAATTTTTATTATTTTTCATTTAACAGTTTTCTATAATATTCATTTGATTACCAAATGGTATAAATAATAATGCCTGAGCCTCAATATGACCTTCTTCAGGTACAAATCAGTTAAGATTACAAAAGTTGTTACATCTGTGATAATCACATTTGAATTAGTTGAGAGAACATTCAAATTCAAACAAGATTGTCACAGATTTAACAATTTTTGTAATCTTAACTGATTTGTAGTCCTACCTGAAGAAGGCCGCAGAATGAGTGGCCGAAACGTTATTTTTTCAAATAAACCAACCACATATCTACATAATCAATTGATGAGACAAAATAAAATTTAATTATATAAACTTTTTTTTTTTTTTTTTTTTTATTTATCAGGGTATTATTTTTCATTTGGGGGATTTTAATTTTTACTTTCTCTTATCTATGTGTATATGTAATATATAAAGAGAAAGTATTGAATTCATGTCAAAAATTCCATGTGGAGATATTGATGGATCTTCGGCTTCACGTTTTGAGGTCCCCTGAATCCAAAAAAAGTGGTTTTCACGACAGGGGCTTGGAGCTTCAAATTTTATATTTAAGTAAGGCATGACGAAGCTTTGAACAAAATCGGCCAAAAAGTACTAGTACTTTACTAATGTACTTTTTGAGTTGTTTTTTTTTTTCTCGATTTTCTTTAAATTCGCTTCAGGGATTTTTTTTAAATTCATAAATCAATAATTTTTTTTACATGCTCTTTAAAATGTATATTCTCATTTGGCCTTTGAAATCTTTAGAAGCACACTTTCTTCTTGTGCTCCATAGGAAAGATTTCAGATTTTTCAAATTCCTTTTCCGGCTCTTCCTTTCATAGAGTCAATGTTAAATCCCTATGGAGATTTGCATGTTAATTTCGATTCAAGGGGTCGAGGTCCCCTTGGGAACTTTTTATATATTTAAAAAAAAAATTTTGTATTTATTTAGGATTCTCTATTGTGTAAAAATGTCCAAATATGAGATTAAAATTTTGAAAAATAACCATAGTTTATTTCAAGCAGTCAATATTTAAAATGCAGGGTGCTATGGGAAACTAAATATATCTCGACACAAAAAATCTGGTGTGACCAGCACGGTGCACAACTTTTTCTTACCTTCAGTAAGGTAAGAGAAAGTTTTGTGCATTGCGACTAGTCACATTACTATTTTTCTAAACTCATTTATTTACATGTAAACAATAAATCTACCTTAAAGAGCTGATGGAACCTTGGAAAGAAAGAAGTCTCTCCCCTGCCCCAGCCAGTTATCATTTTGTAATATATTTTATTTAATCTATTTGTGACCGTCCACATGAAAAGGCACCAAATCTTCACTGGGCTAAATTTTCATGAGCCGATTAATTAAAAAAGTTCAAAAAAATCGATTCTCTAGTTCTTCATCTTATATGATGAAATAATCGATTCATCAAAATCGATGTATTTTATATCAAAATAATGGAAAAAAATATGGGGATTGACTTCCCCGAGACTTTCTCGTATATTCTTTTGGAATTACGTCTGGGTGTGTGTGTGAACACGATTGCTAAAAAACCAAAGCAGCTAGATCGATGAAATTTGGTATATGCTCATTACACTAAAATTGTAGATTTTTATCAACTTTTGGAGTAAATAAGTCACTTGGAAGTAGTATTCAAAATTTTGAAATTTTCAATTTTTTTGTTATATTATGATAAAATACTCTATTTTAAAAAGTTTTTATTCTTTGACATTTTTTCGAAAACTAAATAGTTTTTGAAATAATCAAAGAAGAAATAGAAAATTTTCGTTAATTTTGATAAAAAATCAAAACAAAATCATACAGGTGTCATTTAAAAAAGGGTAAATATAAACAAATTCATTTGTGAAACAAATTCATTCATTTGTTAAACAAATGAATTTGTTTATATTTACCCTTTTTTAAATGACACCTGTATGATTTTGTTTTGATTTTTTATCAAAATTAACGAAAATTTTCTATTTCTTCTTTGATTATTTCAAAAACTATTTAGTTTTCGAAAAAATGTCAAAGAATAAAAACGTTTTAAAATAGAGTATTTTATCATAATATAACAAAAAAATTGAAAATTTCAAAATTTTGAAAAAACTTTTTAAGTAAAGTACTACTTCCAAGTGACTTATTTACTCCAAAAGTTGATAGAAATCTACAATTTTAGTGTAATGAGCATATACCAAATTTCATCGATCTAGCTGCTTTGGTTTTTAAGCAATCGTGTTTACAACACACACACACACACACACACACACACACACACACACACAGACATAATGCCAAAAATGTTTTTTTTGGACTCAGGGAGGTCTAAAACGTGGAGAAACATCAAAATCTCGAAGTCGAATTTTTTTACGATTACATAACTTTCTCTATACGAGAAAGTAACAAGACTTTAAACTCATTTCTCTTAAAAGTAGATTTTTCATAACCAAAATTGTAAAAATTCATATCTTGCAAACAAAAAATGATAAAAAATTCTAAAAATACCGGCTTGCTCAGCAGGATGTGCTCTGAGCAGAGAGCATAAACGTAAAGTGTGCTTCAAAATATTTTTTGACGTGACAACGTCTTACAAATCATGTGTCTATAGTGGCAAGTTAGGGAGGCATGCACGAAAAAGTTTATCGGCTTTTTAAAAGCTTTTATTTAATTGTTAATTGCCGACGTTTCGGTCGCTAATCATGATCATCCTCAGGACAATTATTTGATACAATACAAAATATTGCATTGTCCTGAGAAAGGTGCTGATTAGAGACCGAGACGTCCACAATTAACTATTAAATAAAATCTCTTTTTATTTTAATCTCCTGGCTGTTACATCTTCTGTATCCATTTTCAATTCTACTCATCGAATAATAATTGTGAGATTCGATCATTTTAATTGTCTAAAAAACTCCGACACTACTTGGCAGGGGTGAAGAAGGGGGGGGGGTTCAATGTCTAGAGAAATTTTACGAGGGCACGGACTGCCTTTTATGGGTGCACTATCCTTCCTACAGCTACTTCATCTAAGCTAAATATTATCAGATTTTTGAAAGAAAAAAAAATTAAATGTTATGTCGACATGTTCTGGCTGGCCAAGTTGTTTTTTTTTTATACGGTATATATATTTCAAGGACAGAGAGGCTGAAGGCAATCATTTTGAAAGGGAAGGGCACGAAAACAGTCCTTAAAGCCTCTCTCGATCTCTCGACAAGTTAAATTACTTTAATTAAATTATACAATTTATCCAGAGAAATGCGATAATTTAGAGAAAGAAAAACAACACTCGCTATTCATTTTTGTTTAATCAATAGAATTTAGAACAAAGCATCTCAAATTTAAGAGGAAAAATAAAAGAAACAGTTTACAAATATGGTGTGAGCAAACGTCATGAGTGACGTCATTGTCACTGAATTTATTTAATTATATTTCCTGAAGGACATTCTGTAGGTGGGTGAACAAAAGAGGGGAGGATTTGAGTTTAGGTCCCGGTCAGGGTCACAAAAACATGACAACAGAACAGGAGAATTCTGTTGATACGTTAACATGGAATAGAATTTTTCAAAACTTCAACAGTCATTGGGGACACACGTTGTGGTTATTCCGTGGAAGGGAGTCTATATGGATTTGGAAAGATTTCTGCTGATTTGAACTTGGGGTCATAATTAAATTTATAATATATACAATGCAGAGAATGGGCGGGGGGGGGGCTGATCTTCCGAAATCCCCTTCCCTGGCAATTTACAAGAAATATCAGAGGGGAACAAAAATTGTTGCAAAGTAATTTTAAAAATCACAAAGAAGACTCGGCGTTTCGGGTCCATTTCAAACTCCAAAAAATTACCTATTAGGCCTTGAGGAAGAGTTTGGAATGAGCCCGAAACGCCAACCGAACCGAAAAATTATTATTTATTTTAATCTTAGATCTCAATTTTCTTAAACCTGATCTTAATATTTTGTAATATATTTTTTATTTCTCTCTCAACTCTTTTGTTCTTTCTCTCTTTAACCTGTTTTAACCCAAAAAGGGATTTCACTTGGGAGGCTATCCACAATATATTGACAAAGAGATTTTTTAACAAACAAAATGGACAAAGTGCAAAAAATTGAATAAAATTTGAATGTTTTTTGTCTTGAGGCAAAACAAAACAAAACGCGATCCCATCTTAAGGAAATCCTTTGCAAATTCTTTTGTTATTAATTTAAATTTAACCATGACGTAATCATTTTAAAAAGTGTCTGATAAAATAAAATTTTCAAGTTGTTTTTTACTTCTAAAAAAAAATCAATAATACATTCATAATAATATCCTCTTATCTTGCCTGAAAATTTTTATCTTTCGGCTTTAAATATTAATATATTCTATTTTTTATGAGTTTTTTTTCGACGATTATCTATTTATCACAATTGATTAACATCTCCTGAACAAACAAAAGAAACCAAAAGTAATAATTTTGATAAAGATTTCATGATGCAAGTTGATCGAAAAGTTGAAAACCCAACGCAGCAGCCATTTTGAGGAACGAAAGCGAAGGCGCTCTCAAAATTTGGAGCACATCTCTCAAAATGCATTTGCAAATTAAACTTATATTAAGAAATAAAAAGAAAAAGAAAAAAAATTAAATTTTTTTGTAAAATTGAAGAAATTTTTGTTGAATTGATTTGATCAATTGAGAAAAAGAAATTCGATTTAAATTAACAACAAAATTTGTTTAATCTTTGATTTTGATTAATTTTTTTTTTTTTATCAGAATTGAAAAAGAAAAAGAAAATGAAATTTAGACCTGTGTGGAAGTAAATGAATAGAAACAAAGAAAAAAAAATCGAATTTCCTCTCTCTGAATTGATTTTCTTGTTCGAAGCAGAAGAGAATAAATAAAAAATAAAATAAAGAGAAGCAAGTGAAGTTGAGTGGAGGGAGTGGAGCTTGAGGGCAGCCAGCGAGGGAGTTGGAGTTGGTCAGACATGGCGGCGCCGGCTGGCGGTCACCCACCGGGCCTCACCTCGCCAACTACAACTTAACTTTCAAGAATAAATAAAAACTTACCATGGCTTGCTCAATCTTGTTGTCGATCGCCACTGGGCTTGTACCGGAAGCACTGCAAATAAAAAAGAACAGTATATTAATGAATTATAATAGAAAATGGTCAATTTGTTGTTAGTTTCGAAGCAACTCACTTAGGGAAAAAGTGGTCGATGTATTTGCTCACAATCTCCCGGAGCAAGTCTTGCTTCATGATGAGCGTGTTCGCTTTGCCTTTCATCTTTAGTTTTTATTCAATGAGCAAATTAAAACAAAATAAAATTGAAATAAATAAAATTAAAAAAAAAAAAACTAAACGGACGGGACGCCGCAGCGTAGGCTGAGGCCAAATCAAACGTTCACATGAGATGAGAGAGAGGACCGAAAGAACTTAGCCCGGGGGCCAGAGCCCTACTGCCTGCCTGCCTAGCTGCCTTGGCTTCTTGCTTGCTTGCTTGCCAATGCGCCTGCCCCCAACAGTATCGAACGCTCTAGGTCGGGGCTGGCTGGCTCTGCCCTGCTTGCTTGCTTGCTTGCTTCTCTCTCTCTCTCTCTCACTCACTCGTACAACACACACTATCTCTATCTCACTCTCTCTCTACTATGTCCTCCCGGGACGGTGTCTAGACTCAAACTGCCGACGCTAGAGCGCTCTGTCGCGCCCGCTTATTTTCCCCTTCCCCTTTGTATGACGTCACACAAGCAATACACTACACATGACGTCACCTGAAGGAGGGTGGGGATCTAGGCGAGACGTCGCGCTGTCTGTCCCATACTTTATTATCCCCTCCTCTTACTTTTCTCTCATCTTTAGGGACAAAATATCACTCAGTCTCTCATTCCTTTTGAAAACAACCAAATTTTTTTTTTTTCTTTATCAAGTCCCAGCCTAAGCGCTTTCTACTTATGATTATTTCATTGTTTTAAAAAAAATGTATATTTTTTGATGGTTCAAACCTAGAAAATTTTCATTTTCTTTTATAAAAACAATGAAATAATCACAAGTAGAAAACACATGTATGGACTTAATATTGCCCCTCACTGTACTCTACTCTTGAAAATAAAAATGTTTTTCTTCTTTTTTTAGAAAGGGTGCACAAGGCCTTTACTTTTTTTCTTTTACTAAAATGTTTAAATAAATAGAAAAAAATTATTTTCTCCACGCGGTATGAAACCCCCGTCAGCGATCTGACCTATTAGGGAGTGCAGCGGGAGTCAATAACCTTGAAATCAAAGGGAATAGCAAGAAACTAGAGTACCCCCCCCCCCCCGGCCCCCTCTCAAACGAAGGTGTTTATTTAATATAAATTCCCAAAGATTTTTCAACGTGAATGGGGGCGAATCGTCCTTCTCTGAGTAAGATTTCGTAGTGGCAGGGGAGAAACATTAAATGAATGAATAAATAAGTAGAGAATAAAATAAGAATCAATAAAGTTCTTGGAAAAAGGTAATAAATAATAGAACACACCCACCACTGTAACTTGAAGGGAAGAGAAAATCAAATTTTAAAAATCGGTGCCCAAAGGGTTTGTTTCCCTTCAAAGGCAAAGCGAGAAGGAATCAAGTTATATTATAAGAAATAATATTAATTGAAATGAAGTTTAACCGGCCGGCCAGAGCGTTTTATTAAATTGAGATGTTAGATGCATGCATTCTTTGCTGCAAGGTAGGCAACCCAAATAACAAAATGTTGGATTATAGAATGACAAGAAGTGAGACTTCTTCCTATTGGAGAACCTTGTCTTTGTTCAAAGTATTGTAATAACATTAATGGAAAAAGAGCTCTTTGTTCTTTGGTGGCTTGTGATTTTGGAGATGACGGCTCAGTCAAAAAACTTGTATTTATTTATTTTTCGTTTCGAGAACAGATCTGTCTCTTCATCAAACTTTCAAATATATTTAGATTAGTATTGCTTTGTAATTAAATTCAAGAACGCATGCATTCTGATATATTAATATGAATATTTAACAGCAATATTCTGTAATAAGCGCATTATAATCCATTGTGCACAGTATTTGACCCATTGTTGAACTTGGGGTCAAAAGGGCTTCTATTTAAAATTTCTTTTGACCAACTCCTTCTTGTCTACTAAATGCAACTACCTGACTGCAGAATCAGCAGCCGAAACGTTGTATTTTATTATTAATAGTAACACTTTTTGTACTATTATTTGCTAAAATAAACCAAAATTTATGCCAAAAAAATGACTTAAATCTAAAAGAAAATTTGGTGTCCCATCAATTTTAGCTCTCACTGTACGTAGTACTAAGGGAGAGAGTTTATGTAGAGATTCCGGTGTCCGTACGCATAAAAATCACGGCCTGAACTACTATTAATTATATATACGTATTCGGCATAAAAAACTGGTTCAGGGAAAAAAACGTTTCATCATCATAAGCATCTATCAAGTCACGTGATTTTTTTTTTACGATTATAGGGTCATGTAACACATCGATTCACATCTATTTTTCATTTCAAATCGAAAGGAATATGTCTCGTAACGACCAGACACCAAATAAAATGTTTAATGTACAGTGAGCGCGCGCCCCTTTGAATTTACTACTGTAAATTCTTTTCTACTTTTTTTACAATAAACTATTTTAAATTTGGTTATATTATTCATATTTAGAGAGCAAGGGAAGTCCAAAGATGAAGATGTAATTTTTGAAAATTACTGCAAGTACCGAGTAAGAATTAAAATTTAAAGTAAGTTAAAGAAAAAATAAATTAAAGCAAGTTGTAACTAAAGGTCAATAATTTATGGCCAAATGACACGAGAAAAAAATTCTTTTAGAATTTACATTACATGTCAATTTAGATGATTATACGATTAGAGAATATTTTATATTTTATATAATGTAAAATATTAGGAAAAAAGAGCATAGCGTTAATCAATTTAAAAAAAATAATAATAACGAATGAACGTTCGAGTCACCTTTAAAAATAAATTTCCATTTAAACCACGTGAGTGTCCAACTCATTTGAATATAATCGCCTCTCCCCCCCCCCCCCTCCAACACACACCCCCAAGTCTCCCATGCAAAAGAAAACAATTGTACAATCGAGATATTTTGTGAGCTCTCTATAATAATAAGCCAATACTGGTACAGTGAGCGCCACAAATAAGTCCCCATCTGTGAACTATCTGTGAGCCTTGAGTTTATGGTATAGAGTGAAATAATTTTATTGCCTGAAAAGGTAAAATGAAATCTGGTACAGATGATACCATATACTCAAGGCTCTAGCTCACAGGTGGGGGCTTTAATTGTGGTGCTCACTGTACGTAGCTGAGAGGGAGAAATTTTCAAGTCTTTCTACGTAGTTAGTTGCAATCTTATTAAGTTGCTTGAAATAATTTACTTTATCCACACTGGCTGTCGGTCATCTCTTCTTGTGGCGCCAGAATAAAGTGAAAGAGATACAAAATTTAAAGATTATATATCAAAATAAAATCATTATAAATATTAAATAGAATTTGTAGACACCAAAGAAGCCAGAGAGATCAAATAAACGCCAAGTTGGCGGCTTGGTCTGGTCTCAACTAATATCGGATGTCCACCTGGGTGGGAACCAAAGCCAGCCCAGCCATCTACTCAATTTAAGCTGCCATTCAGAAAACAAGCATTTATCTGTCCCCACCGGGAGAGCATGACAAAAAGATTTTTTTTTTTTTATAAAAGAATCAATGATAACTTTTTCAATATTCTTTGCAAAAAAAATATGATATAGGTCTAAAGACAAAGGCCTAAATGTTATAATTAAAGCCCGGATTTGGCGTAGTAGGTAGCGTGCCTACCTCCTATACCAAACGTCGCGGGTTCGGACCCAGGCAGTCCGATGATTTTATTTAAGCCATTTGGATACCAGATGGCTTAAATAGAAATGCCTGAACCCCCAATATATATATTCTCTACAATGGTTATCGTCAAAGTCTTATATGGCCTGAGTTGCCGAAAAGACTGTGTGAATGTGTTTGTGAGTGTGAGTGTGAATGAGAAAAAAGTGTGAATGTTAAAAAAAAGCCCGGATTTTTATGCAGCAAGAATCCCTAAATATGCCATATAATAATCAGTAAAAGTATTGAAATATGCAATATCTATATATATAATTCACTAATGTCCGTCTGTCTGTCTGTCACTCTCTATTTAGGCAACTTCCCGTTGGAATTTCGAAATGAAATTTTTTTTTGCATAAAGAGGACCTTCTCGGGATTACAGGAAAATTATTTTCATTCCGAAATTCCCATAACATTTTGAGTTATTAATTTTTAAAGTTACGATTTCTCCCATAGGAAATGTATAGAGAAATATTTAAGTATTCTTTTCATTTATGTACTACATGAATGTAAACAAATCCTCAAGCAGGCACTGAATTGGAATAGAATAATAATAAATTTCTTTTCATAATTAAGAAGAAAAGGCGAGGGTCCGCCGCAGGCGGGCCCGAGCCAGCTGGAGGGGGGTCCAGGGGGCGACGCGGCTAGTCATGTATATTATAGTAATATTTCTCAAAAACTACAGGAGTAGTGGCTGAACTTAGAATTAACACTGAGGAGAATAAGACAGCTGAAAGCAATTAACGAAAAAATATTTCTCTTTTTTCGCTTTATTTAATACAATTGTCGACGTTTCGGCCGTATTCTCCGGCTTCATCAGGACAAATATTATGTTTGACACGAGCTTAGAGGGGCTCTTGGCAACTACTGACATTACTACTATAAGTGCGAACATTCCTCAGAGAGCACGACTTCTAGTTCAAGAGACACTCTAAATAAAACTTGTGCCGAAATATTTTAAACGAAGTGTAAAAAGTTTTAAATATGCACATGGGCGTAGCGTAACGTAGGGGTGCCTGACCCCCCCCCCCCCCCAGAAAGCTCCCTGCCCCAAGAAAAATTGAGAAAATATGGGGCTTTCCAGGTCCCCGGAGGAAAGCTGGGCCCATGCCCCCCCCCCAGCCAAATTCTCTAGTTACGCCCATGAATATGCATCTTTATGCAATTTAAAATTTGAACCATAGTGCCAAGAGGGCATGTTTTGGTTGGAAAATTGGTTTTCAAATATAATATGCAATTGCATAGGAATCCGGGCTCTAGTTATAATCAATTTTACATGGAAAAACTTGTAGTTGCAAATGTTCTTACTCTTTTTATCTTAATTTATAATCAGCTAATTTATTTTTTATTCTCTCTTGCTACTTTGCATGTTTTTTCCCTATTCTTTTACAATATCTAAAAATTATTTTTAATTTGTAAACAAAATTTATTTTTTTTATCCCAAACTAAATCTGTCTTTGTTTGGCTATGTGAATAAAATATCTCAAAAACAATAAGAGATACGAGGTTGTTTTTCCCTTTATTTGCTTATAAATTTGACCTCTTGAGTTTTATTTACTATTCAATCAGAAACTAAATAAATTTATATGGGAGGCAAGAAGGAAAAAATTTTAAATCAAATGTTGACGTTTCGGTTCTGCTTTGAACCATCCTCGGAGTTCTGATTTTGTCTGATGATGGTTCAAACCAGAACCAAAACATCAGTATTTGATTTAAAATTTTTATTTAAATAAATAATAAAATAATATTGTCTACATTCCCTTTTGCCTTCCACATAATTCTACAGCTATAATGCTATCTTCAATTAGAATAAATTTATATCGCGAGGCGACAGAAAATAATCTGGCGTGACGACACGTGATGTCAGCGACATCAGATTTTTTATCAAATGCCATTTTTGGTGCCTATTTTGTTTTTACTTACTTTCTATCGGCGTAGAGCATTGGCGGTGGTGGGTTTCGTTGGCGCCTTGGGCGTGCAGCTGGTTGCAAGACTTTTTGGGAGTTCTCAGGAATTATTGCTTTCTGAGTTTTTAATTCACAAACAGTGGCTAGAGGAGTTTTCGCAGCAGTCAAATTCAATTTGGAGATGGCACCGGTTATTTGATTAACGGAATTAATTTGCACAGAAGAAGAATGAATAGAATTTTTTGCAGAAGGAGTCTTGAAAGACGGAGCTCGCAAAACAGGAGCCACGGAATGCTTAGGGGGAGCAGAATGAGGGCGGGAATTATTAAGTATCCCAGAAGAGGTCGCAGGCATTGATTGAATAATGACAGATCCAGGAGGCAAGGGAGGTATCGTGGCATGTATTCCTCGATTAGCAGGGGACGTGTAGGAATATTGCCCATTTGTGCAAGTCAAATAAACAACGGCGGGACAGGGCAGAGCTCCGAAGGCATTTGTAGAGGAATTATTAGCCATTGAATGAGAGTATGCTTCCTGGCGATCCGTGGCCTGCATTTGCGGGATGGTCGTGTGCACTTGAATACGGGTATGTGATGGCATAGGCATGTTCGACACTAAATGAAAAGCAACTGAGAGTTCTTCTCTCGAAATTTGGAGTATTTAAGGGCAGATTCCCCCACAAGAGCTACGCTACTGTCCAAAGTCCGAATGACCCTTTCAAAATCCCTTTATCTCACCTTTACTTCTTTTTCAAAGAATCAAAGTCCAAATTTTTTTGTTTTTTTTTAAGAAAGATAATTAACAAAGGGTCTTTATTTAGGAATTTTTCCTCGAATGTTGGATTGGAAAACAAAAAAAATTCTTTAACAATTTTTGTAAAAGTAAAGTAGAATTCTCTCATCTTTTTTCAGAATAACTTCACGATATTTATAATATGAGGATGTGGTATATGAGCAGCCAAAGCGAAAAAATAAAATAAACGTCTATTTTTTTGTCGATCAAAATCTTCATTAGGGCAAAATTGTCAGGTTAGTTGACATGGCAGTGTAGCAACATTTTAACCAATTTACGCCGTTTTCAAGGGAATATACCTGGTAAACGTTGCTACACTGCCATGTCAACTAACCTGACAATTTTGTCCTGATGAAGATTTTGATCGACAAAAAATAGACGTTTATTTAATTTTTTCGCCTTGGCTGCTCATATACCACCACCTCCTCATATTTGTAATATGTCATCAAGAAACAACTTAGACTAGAAGAGATTTTTCATAAATGTAAAAGCTTCGATCGTCAAAATTTATTCTTTCTTTTTATACAGTACATTTGTAATCTTTTCAAATTACAGTGGTTCTAATCAAAGGAGAGGGCGAGAAAAAAGTTCAATTGTGTCCTAGATTAACGTTAAAAGGTGACAAAAATGAATATTTGATTCAAGTTTTTAAGCTAGTATCATAAAAAAGGGTATCTTTGAGATTATTATTAGAATATTATATAACGGATTATAAATATTTATCATCACCTATTTAACCTCTAGTTAGCTTTTTATTATTTAAATCATGTTTTTATCAAGGAGGATAATCATATCAATTTTGACTTTAGATAGATATAAGACAATTTTTAAATATCAAACGGGACACTTTTTTATCATTTGTTTAGAAAGAAAAAAACAGGGATAGAAATCACGCTTCTTGTTCAGGCATGTTCTTGCCACATTTTTCAATTGGCTACCATAATCAATTTAAAAAAAAAGGACGCACCAGATGCCAAAAAAAATGAATTTGATAAACTTAAATTTTTTGTGATTTGTGGCGATGGCAGTCACACCAGAAAACAAAAATGCGTTCACAAATGATGAGTTATTCATCTCTTATTATAATTATATAATGAATTATAAATATTTATTAAAAATTAAACTTTAGAATTCAAATATTTACATTATGCTTTTTTTTTGTCTAAGTGGGTGGTGGGGGGGTAATTATTATTATCAGGTGGGGGGAGGGGAGGGGAGGGGAGGGGAGGGGGGGGGAGGGGAGGGGAGGGGGATGTTTGTTGCCACGCGAATCAACATCTCAATTGAGATGACATCATTTGAGAGTGAGTTGCACAATCAACAAACACAAAACAAAAAATAAAAGATCCAGTTGTCTTTGGATATGGGTTGGAGTGTCTATTAAGAGGGATTAAACCTCTTAAGCCTGTTGTTTGTTTGTCAACAAGACAGAGAGAGAGGAATACAAAGGTTAAAAGCCTTTCTTATCTCCTTTTTACTGTATTTCGAGCAAAAAAGAAAAAAAAATATTTTCTTTACATATTTAGGCCTATTAGCATCTTTTGGTATCCAAATGGCTTAAATAAAATCATCGAACCCGCGGGTAGGCAAGCTACCTACTATGCCAAGCCCGGGGGCAAGGTCAGCGTTGAACTTACTTACTTTGCCTTGGAATAAATTTAATTTTTTTTTATATTTTACCCCTTACCTCCTGTTATGAGAAATTTTGCTGGATTTGAGATTGATCCCTAAGGTTTAATGTTTGAGGCTGAGACCCGAACTTGCTCCCTTATCGATATTGACATTCGCCAGTAACTTTGACCTCTCAGCAATTGGGAGTTACTCGAGTCTTTACAATGGGAAATTGGAATTTTTGAAACTTAATACCCCCCGAAATAATTTATAACTAGCCTAAATTTTGAGAGGGTTTTCTTTTATAAACATCGACATTTACCAGTAAATAGCTGGGCAACAAATGAATGGGCCAGAATCAATAGCAAAGCATGGAAATAGAAATGGCGCCCAAAAGAGAAAACGTTTTAGCAACGTTTCGTAGGCTTAACTCAGAAATTGAATTTTCCGACTTTGGCCACTCAGCATTCTCAGCAGGAAAAATCTCAGAGTGATTGTCAAAGCATTTTCGCCTGTACTTTCTTATATTAGTTGCAACAAGCATAAATAAATCGCCTTTCTTATTAAAAAAAAATAAAGATAGTCAAAGAATTTGTTAATCTTGTATGATAATCTTGTTTGTTAAATTTGCCTTATCAGCACCAAATTAATAAATTATTTTTATCAATAAGGCAGCTAGCTAGCCAGCCGAAAGAAAATGAAGAAAAAATATTCAGCCACTACTCTTGGAAATAAAATATTTTTATTTACTCTAAATAGAGTGAAACTTAAGCTGATGAAGGTCACAGAATGAGTGGTCGAAACGTTGTTATTTTGACAAATGAAATAGAATTAAATCGAAACAAGTCTTTTATTGATTATGAAAGTCTAAATACCAATTTATCAGAATGTTATTATTAAGATGACTTTTCTTTGTTTTTGCTCCATATTTATTTATTTATTTATTTATTTGTTATCAAAAGCGAATACACTATCTCTCTCTCTCTCTCTCTGGCATTCATATAGCAACCAAATGAGTTCACTCAAAAATAAAAAAGATAAATTTATAAAGTAGAACTCCATTTCTTTATGTAATCTATAGATTAATAGAAAATAAAAAATATGTTTAAGAAGGAAAGTATTTTATTATGTAAATTGTTCTTTTAAATTAAAACTACAGAATTAATAATAAATCAAGAGAGAGTTGAAGGCACAAAAGAATGAAACTTACTAAATGGTCAGAAAAGAAATCCAAATCAATTTCTTATCATTGTTCAATTTCTCTGATATAAAGAGATAAGGAATTAATTGTTTTTTTGTTTGAAAACGAATTTTTACTTTCTCTTACCCTATATATGAAATATATAGAGAGAGAAAGTATTGCGATCATGTCGAGATTTTGATGGATATACACGTTTCGAGGACCCCTGAGTCCAAAAAAAGTGGGTCCCGCAAATTGGTCTGTGTGTGTGTGTGTGTGTGTGTGTGTGTGTGTGTGGACATTTTGGTCCATGAAGAAAATTAGCTAGGAGGTTGAAATTTTATATTTAAGTTAGGCACCTTCCGAACTCGTGTAAATAAGCTTTTAAACAAAATCGGCCAAAAAGTACTAGTACTTTACTGATGTACTTTTTAGTTAGTTTTTTCTCAAAATTCGCTCCAAGGATTTTTTTAAAAATTCATAAATCAACTATTTTTTAGTTTTTTTTTTTTAAATACATTTTATAAATACGTATTGTGAAGTGCATATACTTAAAAGAAGTCTTCAAGATTAATTTTTAAAGCAACAAAATTTCAAAGGTAAGTAAATTTTCATTAAGTGATAAATCAAAATATGTTAACTAAAGAATTATATATATCATGTGTTGGTCCATGAGGTAATTATGAAAAACATATAACCAAGTATTTATTAATTTAAACAAGCGAAAAATGTAGGTACTCCCGGCGGTACCTACATTTTTCGCTTGTTTAAATTAATAAATACTTGGTTATATGTTAACTAATTTTTTTTTTTTTTTTTAGGTAAATTACTTTTGGTGAGGTTTGGTGGGCTATGAGGAGATGAAGAGGCCCAAAAAAACAATCTTACGGTTTTTCGATTTATCCTTTTACAATAGTTATTGATATTATAATAAAAAATAATAGCAGCAAAACTATTTCACATTTTATATTTTTCAGATGACTGTATTATTTACTTGACGGTATTTTTTACTTTCTCTTACCCTATACTTATATGAAATATATAGAGAGAAAGTATTATTCCAAAAAAGTGTTTTTCCCGACATGGTCTGCCTGAGTGTCTGTGAACAAAAATATCTCACGAACTAAAAGAGCTACGAGGTTGAAATTTTATAATTAAGCTAGGCACCCTCCCAAGGGGTGAAAATAAGCTTTTGAACAAAATCGGCCATCAAGTACTAGTACTTTACTGATGTACTTTTTCAGTTTTTTTCGATTTTCTCAAAATTTGCTACAACGATTTTGTTTAAAATTCATAAATGAACTATTTTTCAGTTGCTCTTTAAAAAGTATTTCAGTGAAATTTTTCGTGGAAATCGTTTCAAGTACACTTTACTGACGTGGAAGCATTCGTAGCTCAGCGCCATCTATGAATCATCGCGTGGTCAAGTTAACTAAAGTGCTAAGAGCAACTAAATATATCTCGACACAAAAAATCAGGTGTGACCAGCACGGTGCACAACTCTTACGGAAGGGCAAGAGAAGGTTGTGTACTGTGCGTCAGTCACACCAGATTTTTTGTTTTGTTCTTACCTACTTAAATTTATATAATAGAGAGAGATTAATTTCCGTATTGGAAATATTTATATGTCCAATATTCGAAGGGTCTTAATAAAGAAAAAAAAAAAAAAAAAAAAAAAAAATAGATGAGTTAATTATTTATTTAATTTCCTGTTGAAAGTGAATTTAGAAAGGGAAAGGTCAATGAGTGTAAAGTTTGTTTGGCCCCTTTTCTCTTATCTCACCTTTGTCTAGTTTTTCCAATTTTTGATATAAAATACATCGATTCTGATGAAGAACTAGAGAATCGGAATCAGTAACTTAATAATAAAAAAAAAAATCGATTTTTTTGAACTTTCTTAGTAAATCGGCTCTCCTGAAAATTGAGCCTGGGGTTACGACTAGGGCTGTGGGCGGAGCTACGCAGCAGTTGAAAAAAATAGTAGAGACTCAGCCCCCTGGCTAGTCACAAAGCCCGCCAAAGGGGATTATTTTGTTGATACAAAAAGGGATAACTTTGAGTGTTAAAAGAATGTGAGCAAGGATTTCAATTTTAGCACTTGAAGAAATAGGATAATTTCAAAATAGCGGAAAGAAGGAAAGGAAGCGTCAGGTTCAAGGTTAAAGAGAGAGATTGTAATTGATATCTGGCTGAGGAGAGGAAGGACTCCACCCCGAAACGAATCGTTCTTTTAATTGCACTATTAGGTGGAGCTGGCTAATTAAAAGCAACAGCTTAGTGCTCAAGATTAGATTAATAATAAGCTAATAACAGATTATCTCAAAACAAATATTACACAATACGGAACGGAACGGAGGAGACTTCAATAAAAATGATGCCGAAAACCAGCGCAGAGGGGAAAACGCGGGCTCCATTAGGAGAGAAATTATTTTGTAGCCAGAATGCCAGGCCAGAATTATTGCAAGATCTTTTTTTGCAGGTTTATTAATTAGTGGGAATATTTAATTAGTACTTTTTGTTTATAAGAATGAAAAAATAAATAAATATTCATCTGAATAGAGTTGATGGGTAATTAATAACGAATGACGTAGTGAGAGAAGGTGTTCCAAAGGGAGATGAAAGAATAGAAAATTCTTCGAAATTGTTGTGTGTTCTTTTTTCCTTTGCCAAATTAATTATTTTTAGGCGGGTGGGTGTCAACGTCACGCAGGAGGTCCAAGACCTGGTCAAGAACAGAAGAAGCCGCCGCCGACTTGTCTCTCTGCTTCTTCTGATGAGACGATGATCGCCAAATTGGCGAATTTCCCGTCCCGCTATTTATGCACTCGCTTCCTCGGCTTATTAGGCGAAAGAGGTTACAAGGAAATAACTAGAGCACCTCAAGGGGAGGGATTTAGAAGAATTAGACCACGTACAATTTCAATATTTCTTCAAATTTTAAGTTAAAGTTAAAGCTTCTTGCAATCTCAAATGGTTTAATATTAATACAAGAGATTGATTTTGTTTGTTGATACAGATCCGCAATTATTCCTAGGAAAATCAACCTTTTCTTCTCAGGTTGCTTAGGGAATTACGTGACGCGTTAGAGGGGGGGGGGGAGGGTCTGGCCAAAACGTCACTAATTGTGACATGGAGGACCCGGGGTTTCTTTAAGTGTGACATAGCAATTCAAAGTTGGATGATTTTCACAACAGGGAAAAATGGAGTGATTATTTGAGGGAAAATTTACTTAAAAAAAGGTAAAATGATATGAATTTTGTATAAGAAATTTTATTCGGGGGGGGGGGGGGGGCTTTGTAGTTCTATGTTGTGGCATAATATTTGGGGGGTTTGTTTGTATGTGACTGTGACATGGAAGGGGCGACCAGAAAATCGTCAAAAAAAGGCGTTCCGTAATATGTGGACGACCCCCTAATATAAATACTGCACAACGTTTCGAATGCTTATTCTGCAGTCATTATCAAGTACTGTGCACTTGCTCCGACTTGAGTGAACTATTATAATTAAAAATTCCCCTAATAATAATTCTTAGTCTCTTTACTTTTCCTGTTGTTTCATAATAAATTCTATACGGGTATTTATCAAAAAAAATGAAAATTTTATTCATTTTGGAGATTTTTTTTCAACGTCCCTAGTCAATAAAGAGAAAAAAAAAGATTGTCTTTTATTTAGTGAAGTATGTTGATGGAAATTTGGCAAGCGTGGAGGATGTAATTATTTAATTTAAGAGTAATGAGCAAGCAACACCTGCCTGTGGATCAAGATAAAAATAAATAAGAAAAAACATTAAGAACAAAATCTCTCTCCTCATCTCTGTTTGTGCGTTAAACTTAAATTCTGAGAAAAAGACTAAAAATTTGTAATGGAAAATTTTATTTTAAACCCTCCCGAGCCAATTCTCTTAATGTGACACCCGCCGCAAATAAAAGAATGTCTTTTTCGTCATTTAGTGTGCAAAACAATATGTTATCTGAATGATTTAAAGAATATGACAAAGTCAAAATTCTGCTACATTCAGGTTTCAGAGAGAGCGCATTTATTATTGCTCCCGAATAAAAGTCTGATGTATTCTATTTACCGCATCCTAGGAATACTTTTCTTAGGAGATCCCCCCTATATAGGATGTGCAAGTTGGGTGATAGGGATTACGGTCAGCTTGACCTTTTCTTCCGACCACCTAAAAATTGGAAGGAAGCTCTCTCTGTGATAACTATAAAATCAGATGACTTTTTGTAACCTGCCTATAAGTGGCGTCAAAGCTGATGTGCAGAGTAATTAAATAAATAAATAAATACGTTTCTTTTTTCATTCAATTGAAATATAATTAGAGAGAGCAAAAAATATCTTTTTTTTTTTTAGTAAAAACTCGAAATCAATTGGAATGAATCTGAGAAGGTAAATGAGTTAGCGACGTCTCTAGATGAAGAGACAAGGGCAAGATCTTGATTTCTCAATTAAAAAAAAAAATAAAATAAAATCTAAATAAGCAAAGACAATTTGCTAAATTTTGCCCCCCACTCGAACAAAACAAAAACAAAATTCTTGAACAATTTTGATTTGTGGTGGCCTATGAGATGTCAAGTCCGCAATTGATTGTAAGAACCTTATGTAAAAAACAAGCACAGCACTCAACTTTCAATTACCAAAGATAAGAAAAAGTTGTGTGCTGTGCTTTTCACACCAGACTTTGTATATTTAGTTTCCGGCAATACGGTACATTAGAATTCAATAAACATAGCAAAATATTTATACAATAATTTGTCTCCTATAAAGTACAAGAGTAAAGTGTAAACAATTTTGAGAGTAAAATGAGAATATACATTTTAAAGAACATCTAAAAAAAATAATTGATTATGAATTTAATCAAAATCGTTGGAGCAAATTTTAAGAAAATTGAAAAAACTAGAAAAATACATGAGAAGAGTACAAGTACTTTTGTTCAAAAGCTTATTTTCACGCCTGAGAAAGGCGCCACCTTTTTTCATGTTTTATTTTGGACTCAGACAGATTGACTTTTTTGGTCTCAACATGTATTTCCATCAAAATCTTAACATAGAATTTTTCCAATACTTTCTCTCTCTATATAGAAAGTAAATATAAATTTCTCATTAGAAAACTTCCTTTTTAGAGAAAATCAAATTTTTATAAATATTTAATTACTTCATTCCATGTGTTTCCCCTCCCCCCTCCTCTTTCCCCTTAACCTTTCCCCTCCCCTTCCCCCCCTCTCTCTCTCTCTCTCTCGCATTTCTGCCCTCAAGCCAGAATGTAATTTGAATCACGACTCTTGCTCTGTGCATATATTTATGAATTTAGGTCAACAATTCCAGTAACCCTTGGGTGGAATTTAAGCATAGCATAGTAAATATATATACCTAGTATATTTTGATGAGTACTATCCTCATTTCTCGACACAACAAATATCTATGACGTAGAAGAATCAAGGAGTGGCTTTAAACTAAAATATATATTTTCTTTTAATGGAATCCTTGAAAATAAATGATGATGATGAGAAAACCTTTAATTAGAATAGACAAAACAAAAAAGTGAGAATGTTTTCAAGAAAGAGAGAATTTCTGTAGATAGACAAGACAGCTCCATCTCCCCAGCCTTCATTTCAAGGTCTTTTTTTAATAAATAAAATAATTTTATCAAAAATTTATTGTGATAATGACAAAAACGAAACGAGAGCTTGTAAATTAAATATTTGGAGATCTGATTATCTAAAGAATTCGATCGAGGGAGGGAACTAGCCAAGCCTAACTCTTCTTATTTGGCAAATTGGAGAATATTTATTTATTTCTACTTTAAAAGTAAAAAGTTGGAATCTTGGCAATTTTTTATTTTTATTTATATTTCCTTGGACATTTATCCTCCAAATATTTTTCTGACAAGAAATCGGCTGCCTATATCAAAACTATTATGTCGTGTTTTTTTTTTATCAAAATTATAATAATAAAAGAAAAGAAAATAAGAATATAACGAAGAGATTAATTCAATATTATTATACAATGGGTTATGTCAGAGAGATTTCGTTAGTAGGCAAAAAGGACATTAATTCTAATAAAAAATTTTATTTTCTTTCCAAAATTCCTATGCACCTAGAAGAAATTGATTTATTTTTTTTTTTTTTTATAAAGAGAATGAAAAAGAGAAAGTAAACAAATAATCGCTGCGATCGAGCCTTAATGAGATTGGCCGGCCCTCGCTAATTCAATAAGGGCAATATTAAATTAAATCATTATGTAAGAAGAGGCAAAGTTGAGGGCTCCCTCCGAACATCTTTTGAAATTTACATCTAAAGACAGAGAAATGTCCTTGGTCTATTGCACCGTGCATAAGCAGAGAGAGTTCTGAACGCCTCTAATGGAAAATATTGAAGAAGTTCAACCTTGAGAGAAGGAGAAGAGAGCAAATAATTGAGAGATAATATGTTGACCTTTGCAAAACGGAGAGAGAGAGAGAGTATTATTTAAGGAAAAAAAAGGTCAAATTTGATATTCTATCTAAATCACTATTTCTCACTCTATATAGTGCGCACTATTTTAACGAGAATATTTTAAATAAAATGTCCAAATATGAGATTAAAATTTTGAAAAATAACCATAGTCTTACCCTTCGGTAAGAGAAAGTTGCGCACTGTGCTGGTCACACCAGATTTTTTGTGTCGAGATATATTTAGTTTCCCATAGCACCTTAGTTTCAAACTTGGATTTTAAATGTTGACTGCTTCAAATAAACTATGGTTATTTTTCAAAATTTTAATCTCATATTTGGACATTTTATACACAATATAGAATCGTAAATAAATACAAAATTTCATAAGAATTGGAAAAAAATTTTAAATGCCTAAAAAGTTCTAAAGGGGACCCCCTTTTGAATCTAAATTAACATACAAATCCCTATAGGAAATTAACATTGTTCCTATGCGAAGATAAGGTGGAAAGGGAATTTAAAAAGAGTAGAGAGAGACGATAATGTTTGCAAGTGGGAGAGAGACATATATGTTTTCTTTGAAACAATTAAAGACACAAATAAATTTTAAAAAATGGGAATTTAAATAATAATTGATTTTAATCTAATAAAAAGAAAAAGATTTAAATTCCGTTACCATGGCAACCATTTCTATCTTTCCTATGAAGAACAAGAGTAAAGTGGTCTTCAGAAGATTTCAACGGCAAAATGAGAATATACATTTTAAAGAGCATCTAAAAAATAGTTGATTTATGAATTTAAAAAAAATCCTTGGAGGGAATTTTGAGAAAATCGAAAAAACTGAAAAAGTACATCAGTAAAGTACTAGTACTTTTTGGCCGATTTTGTTCAAAAGCTTATTTTGAGATTCTTCAAAGGTACCTAAGTTAAATATAAAATTTCAATCCGCTAGCTCAACTCCTTCATGCTAAAAATCTGTCCACACACACAGACACACATACATACACACACACACACACCCCCACACACACAGACCAATTTGCGGGACCCACTTTTTTGGACTCAGGGGACCTCAAAACATGTATATCCATCAAAATCTCGACATCGAATTTTTGACATGATCGCAATACTTTCTCTCTCTATATATTTCATATATAGGGTACGAGAAAGTAAAAATTTGGTTTTTCAGAGCTTTAGAAATAGATTTATCAAAAAGGATTGTGCTATTAGCCTTCGAAACGCCCTCAGGTATGAATAAAAGAATTTTAGTCCGAAAAAGAGGAGTTTACAAATTAAAAGTATAGATTTATATTTGAGATATTGTATTGAATAGTTAGCAGAGGGAATAGATGATTGATCGCATATGTTTTCAATTATTGATACATTTTGGGATGCTGCTATTTCTGGATTAAGAGCTCGGAGCAAATGTCTTGTTGGATTTTCAGGTTTACTTTTAAAATATTAAACTTGTGGAGAAGAGATTATCATGCCCTCGGGCTTGGTGTAGTTGGTAGCATCCCTACCCTCTATACCGAAGTCGCGGGGTCGGACCGCAGACAGTCCGATGATTTTATTTAAGCCATTTCGATACACCATCGTCAAAGTCTTATATGACCTGAGTTGCCGAAAAGACTGTGTGTGTGTGTGTGTATGTGTGTGAGTGTTCAATGTGAAAAGAGTGTTTTTTTTTTTTTTTTTTTTTTTTAAGAATTCACGTCATTAGTAAGTGGAGGTGAAATTGTCGTGGCATTGATATTATCTAATTTTATTCGTTTTTTTCTCAATATGATTTCATTTTCAGTAAAAAGGCTTTGAACGTCAGGGAAAATAAAAAGTAACTAACAATTTCATTACATAAAGTGTTTTTACCTTTAGGCATCTCGGGCTCATGTATAAATACCGTCTCAAAATAAATCTGCAATCGTTGATTGAATGGCAAAAGATTTATTAAAACAGTTTTTGAAGTCGAAGGTAGTGAAAAATCACTTCGACACTCGTCATATCAATTGGAGTATACTGTACGGCAGAACAGAGGTTTAATTTCTAAGCAGCCCTCATTTATAGCGTAAATATCCAACTAGCCCTATCTTCGAAGAAAGGAAATATTTCTTATTTCAACAAATTTATTTTGAGGCCAAATGGAGATAAGCAGGGGGAAATGCCTTTTTATTTAAATATCTTAATGCTATTCTATGGATTATGTAGATACTAAAGAAATATAAAAATGCTGAAAATTTCGGTCTCTTCAAAAAGCCAAAAGAAATGAAAATTAAAAATCTGGTGTGACTGGCGCACAGCACACAACTTTCTCTTACCTTCGGTAATCGAAAGTTGTGTACTGTGCTTGTCACACCAGATTTTTTGTGTCGACATGTATTTAGTTTCCGACAGTAGGGTACAATTGAATTCAAGATGTAAAATTTATAAGTATGGGAAAATATTTATATTTTGTTACCATGGCAACCATTTCTCCTATCTTTTCTATGGAGTACAAGAGTAAAGTGGTCTTCAGAAGATTTCAATCACAAAATGAGAATATACATTTTATAGAGAATCTAAAAAATAATTGATTTTTGAATTTTAAAAAAAAATCGTTGGAGCAAATTTAGAGAAAATCGAAAAAAACTGAAAAAGTGAATCAGTAAAGTACTAGTACTCTTTGGTCGATTTTGTTCAAAAGCTTCGTGTCACGTCCCATGGGGGTGCCTAACTTAAATATAAAATTTCAACTTCCTAGCTCTTTTCGTTCTTGAGATATTTTGTTCACAGACACACACACAGACAGACACACACACAGACACACAGAAAGACAGACCATGTCGCGAAAACCACTTTTTTGGATTCAGGGGACCTCAAAACGTGAAGATCCATCAAAATCTCGACATCGAATTTTTGACATGAATCCAATACTTTCTCTCTCTATATATTAACATATATATAGAGGTACGAGAAAGTAAAAAATAATTTTTTCTTTGGATTGAGAGAAGCGATTTGATAGAAATTTTAGTGTGTTATATAGGCGATAGGGAGCTTTTAAGGACACCAAGGACCTATTTTTAGCTTAATAAATTCCTGGTCAAAAGAATTATTTTCTCTTACTTTTTCAATATTTATTATGATACTTTTTGAGCGAAATTATGATAACTTACTATCATTTTTATATTTCTTATAAGAGCTATAATGACTCAAAATTTTGTTAAAATTTTCTTAATTGTGCGCCATAGTTAAAAAAAAAAAAAATATTTTTATTTGCAAAAAATCGCCAATTTTTACATAACCGCTTTAATAAACGTCTTACTTGTTAGTTGTGATGAACTTTCAGATAAAGTTACTAATTTCAAGAAAATTATCTTGCTAAACGTGTAAAAAAAATCTGGTGTGATTAAAGCACGGCACACAACTGTGCGATTTTATATTTAAGTTCGCTACCCTCCCGGACAGCTAAAATAAGCTTTAGAACAAAATCGGCCAAAAAGTTTATTGATCTACTTTTTCAGTTTTTTCAAGACTCTCAAAATTGGCCGAAAATGAGAAAATTATTATTAGCCTATATAGAATATATCAAATATTGTAATGTTGGAGTTGCGAGGATGCAGCCAACGAGGATTTGGATCAATTAAAACACAATTCCAATTTAAGACGTTTCGGCGAAAATTGTATTTTGCCATCTTCAGATGGCCATGTTCATATTATTCCAGAAGATGGGAAAATAAAATTTTCGCCGAAACGTCCCATATTGGAATTGAGGTTTTGATTGGTCCAAATCCTCGTTGGCTGCACCTCGCAACTCCAATATAGAGCCACTAACTCACCCACTGAATATCAAATATTATTTTGTTAGCTCCGGGAGGGGGCTGCCCCCCCCCTCCCCGTCTTGCACCCTTGACCCCTTAACTGCAATTAAAATATTAATCAATTCCCCAAAAGACCAAGAGGGGGGGGGGGGTTGAAATTTTTCGTTGTAAGGGGTATAGAAAAAAAAATCTAAAGTTTAAATTATTTAGTTAAAAGAGAAATAAAAATTTAGATCACCTACGTAAACGAGAAGCTTTGAATTTAAAAATTAAACAAGTTGAGGTTTTCATTGGCATCTAATCAAATAATAACTGCGAGAGAGAATTTGGGTCATCGGTTCATAAAAATTTTTTGTCCCAATTGACGGAAGGAATCGAGGAGGGGAGGGCGAGGAAAAAATCTGCTGGGACTAGAGACAATTTTGGCCTCCACGAGAGTTAATTAGAAGTTTCGCTTTCTTTTTGTTTCATTGGTTGATGTTTGTGCGCAAGATAGAATAAAAAGTCTCGAGATGGTCACCTTCACCTCTAGTTTATTTAAAAAAAAAAAAAAAAAAGAAAAAACCTTAATCCAAGTGACGATTATTAAATGACGAGTCATATTTAATAAATCGTTTGCGTTGCGGCGCCCCTCCCACGTGGTGTCAGGCCCCCCGCCCAAAAGCAATTAGCAAAATAGAGATATTGCAAAAGACCAACAACAACAACAACAACATAAACTCTGAAATTATAATTGCGCCTACATGTTGCCAATTTGTTTATAGGCTATGAATTGATTTCTTCTCTTCTCTTATGCAAGAAATGATTTCAACTATCTAAACTTATTTTATAAGTTAAAACTCTTTAAGGTTAAAAATGACAAATAAACATCGATTATCTTTCGACGGTTATTTGGGAAGCAAAGTGTTTCATTTCCATTATACACAGTTGGTGATTGAAAACGAGATTTTGTTTAAATACTGTAGAATATAAGAACACCTTGTTACCCCCCCCACCCCCCAATTTCATAATATTAGTTAAGAAGGTCCGAATTTCGGTTAATAATTTTGGAAATGTTTATACCTTTAACCTCTGACCAAGAATTGAGGGCTAAAATAAATATTTTTTTTTTTTTTGTATTTCTACTTATTGGTATTTGGAAGCGAATGCTTTAGCTCTGTCATCAAGATATAAATAGGGCTAAAAGCCTTATCAGTTGTTAACCAAATGTTAATTTGTTTTATGAATTTTATAAACACCTATCTATATATTCCTATGGAAAAGTAAATTTAATTATAAAAGAATTTTTATTTATTCATTTTTTAGCCTAGCTATTTGGGGATTCGAGTATTTCCCCTGGACTCTCCTCTCTAGAACTTCCTCTATAAGAAAGCAAAATTTCGGCAATTTGACAGACAGACGGACGCTCCGCTATTAATATATATCTGTATACCTGTATATATAGATTATATTTTTATTTGCGGAATTTCGTTATCTTTCTATGAACCATTTTTCCATCTATTTTTATTTTGCAAATTGTAAATTATAAAACCAAAGGAGAAGTTAATTTAAATTAAAAAAAATGTTTTGTAAGGGGGAAATTAAAAAAATGTTTCAATGTCTAAATGGCCTCTTATGGCCTCTTTTGGAAATGAAATTATTATTAGTAGGCTCTGCCAGGCCAGCCAGGGATTTTTAAAGATTATTCCGCTCACTTAAAAGAAGATTTAAAGGAAAAATTTTTGTTTGAGATAAGATAAGAGATAACACCTTAAAAACATTTCATTCTCTCATGATTTTCTTTTGGACTTTGATCAAAAAATAAAATAAAATGAGACAGGTAAAAGAATTTTTCAAAGATTACGAGAAATTATAATTAGATGCTGATTTAACCTATGAGAAAAAAAAAAAAAAAAACAAAAACAATGATTAAAGTCTTTTCAAGTTGTTATTAAAGAGCTTGTGAGATAGAGGTCATTAATGGCTGGTTGGCTTCCCGTTTTGAGCGGTCAAATTTACTAATTTTATTCTTTTAGTCCTTTCGGGCATCTTAGGCGATACTCAGTAATTAATGACGATATGTTTATGTTTAGTGGACCAGGCACATTTATTTATACCATTTTTATTATAAGGACCCTCGGCCAAAAAGAGAAATCCTTTTGCGTATTATCCGTTTATTTGTAAATATTTCGATTCCAGTGGGATAGAATCATCTTCAGTACAATCAACAGATGCTTTGCAAATCGTTAACTCCTCCCATCCATTTTGACAAAACAGCTGAGCATTCATTCCATTCACGGAGAATTAACGATTTGCAAAGCATCTGTTGATTGTACTGAAGATGATTCTATCCCACTGGAATCGAAATATTTACAAATAAACGGATAATACGCAAAAGGATTTATTTTTGGCCGATGTCCTTATAATAAAATTGATCATCCTGACGGCCATCTACAAACAATTTATTTATACCATTTGCTATCCAAATGATTTAAATAAATCAGCATCAGACTGCCTGGGATCCGAACCCGCGCCCCGTGACTTTAAGGTTATCAATATTGACATGTGTCCACAATCTCAGGGATTCCCCTTCTGCTAGTCAAATCAGTTTATTTTTCTTTTATTCGCTGGGTTTTTTTTTTTTTTTTTTTTTTGAGGGGGGGGGTTCATTAACATGCACCAAAAGGAATAAATATGTGAAAGTCAATCAAACATGTGTGGGCCCCTCAAGAGATTGAAATTGACACTTTCACAAAAGATACTAAGAAAAAAAAACAAAGTCCTAATTAAAGTGACACCGTTAAAGGGAGCTCTACGAGATTGATTGGTCTATTTCGGATAAATAAATGGAAAAAGGCATTTCCGTTTTAAGATGAAAGCCGGAAGGCGCGTTTCCAAATAATTATACATTTCTTTACATCAATATTATTAAATCAGATTAGTGTTAAAAAAAAATTTCCTGCTTTATTCGAGTCAGAGCTATAGCTGTTAGCGTGCACAAGACGAGGGCACGCCTCGTCCAAAATTTCTCTTCTTTATTTAAGTGCCAGTAAATACCATGGGAAACATTTTAGCTTTGCTCACACGGACTGAGCTCTGCCTCTGGTACATACGCGTGCGTGCCTATTGGATCGAATGTGCGATGCGCCGGAACTATTTATTGGAAAAATAATATAACCATTAAGTCTAAAGTTATTTAACTACACTATTTCCCAATGGATTTTTTTTTTTTTGGAATGGGTGCATAAGGTCCGAAGACCTATAATGACCAGTGGTCACATGCAGCCAGGAAGAAAATAAAAACAAAAGGGGAACTCAACTGCGGGAACTGAGAAGATGCCTGTTGAGGTTAGACTTGAAAGTCTGAAGATTGTAGATATTGGGAAGATAGACGCAGGGAATCACGGGACAAAGGAAGATTGGAATTGACTAGTTCTGTTAGTCGTGATCTGGACAGCATGGGGATGCTGGGACGATGCCTCCCTTGAGTTCCGTGTATATGTTGCATTGGGTGGAATAATTGATTAACGGAATTAAAATAACTTACATATATTGGATCACAAAAAAATTTTACAAACATGGTGCGACTCAAACAGCTAGCAAGGAAGAGAAAAAATTATTAAACAAAAACGTCTGATCTATTTGAGGAACGGTGAGATTATGAAGACGTAGGCCTAGTATAAGAAATAATTTTTTAGAAAAATGATTAAATGAAATTGCAATTTTTTGGAACTAGATATTTATGGATTAGATAAAAAAGAGCAGATCCCAGATTAAGAAAAAAAAAAGTTGAAATAAGGAAATATTAATGATAAATCCATATATGGGAAATATTTTCTCCAATTAGATAAAAGATGACGCCAATGGAAATGTCTCTAAGTACTTCTTACATGCAGTACTTATTAAGGGAGTCGAGGACCAAAAGAGTTTGAGAATCTCTGATCTACAATACTAATACGTTAAAAATTATTAAAAAAAAAAAAAATTCTATAATATTTCCTTTTTACTTTCTCTTAACCTATATATGAAATATATAGAGAGAAAGTATTCGATTCATATCAAAAATTCGATGTCGAGATTTTTTTTAACTTGATATGTATCTTTGGCAAGGATGGTAAATAACTTCAGTAGATATAAAGCTTCCTCAAATGCAAAATTGTAAAGATGTTTGCCTGCACAAATAATTTCTATATTTCTCAAAAAAAATCTTTTAAAAAATACAAAAAAAGAAAACAAAATTGTTCTTATTTGTATTTGCCTTCTATTATTCAGAAATGATACAAAATTATTAAATTAAAAAATCGGGCGTATCGCAGTGATATAAGTAAACGCGGGGGAAGTCGGAGTCCTTTTTATGTTCCGTGGACGCCGCAAGTGCCTGATCTGCTCGAGAGTGGAGCCTTGCGCTTTTGGTTAGTCAACCAAACCAACATTTTTAAAATAAATAAATCATTTTGTTTAAAATGCAACTCAAGGGGAAAAGCTAAGCATTTTGGTTGTCTAAGCACAATGCTCCACATTCCAACTTGTGGCGCCCACTGTACTACAGTGATATTTGACTCTCTGCAGGTTAGAAAGCCAGAGTTCCGCCACCTCTATCTGACAGATAGTGTATTATATATAAAGACAGCATAGAATGTTAAGGGGAAATCGTTGCAGTTGACGATAGGATGGGAGAAGAAATCACCTGCTTATTCAATACTAGCCTCGTTCGTTCTTCTTAAAACCAGACCCGAAAAATTCTCAACGCGTTTAAAAAAAAATACATGGAATTCCGTCCAGTAGTTTCGAAGTCTATATAGAATTTCTCCTGAGATTTATTTAATGGAAATTCACTTCAAAGCTCTTTATTTTGGAATGAATATGTCTATATTTTTTGAATAATAAAAGGATTGGAGATTATGAGCTGCTCTGCACCTGATTCGTTCGTTGAGGCGCCATCGCTGCGTTGCGTGGGTGGAGGAGGTTCAAGGAAGGAGAGAATGAGAAAAGAGGAGGTGCGGGCACTTGAAAGTGGCCTTGAAAGAAACAAACAAAAAAGAAAAAGAAATATTTAGATGACTTCATTTTTCAAAAAAGAAATGTTTAATTTTTTGGCTAATTTAATTTCTACGATGAATAAAATTCTTTTTTTGTTTTTCCTCCTCAAGTTTAAAAATGTAAAACTAGAGTTGGTTTATGAATAACAAATAAGCGAGTTAAAAAAAAAAATGGATTTTTACTTCTTATAATCGACATAAGAATTTTTATTATAAAATTTAATTTTCAGCCTTGTTTTGATTTAATTTCAATCACCTGATCCGAATGGAATAAAAATTGCTGTTGTTTGAATAATAATTATTGCACGATCAGTGATGTCCTCTCTCAGCATTATAATAATTATTATAAAAAAAAAAAATAATAATACGAAGGATTTGTAAAAAAAAAAAAAAAAAAAATTGGAGAGAAACACTTTGACAAAAAAAAAATCAAATAATAAACATTGCGAGTATTCGATTCGTACAGGGAGTGGCAAAGTTGAGTCCCACCTTTTTTAAAATTATTTTTTGAAGGAAATTTTTGATCAAATATAGAAAGAAAGTTTTCACAATGAAATAATTGGCATAGGTGGGACGTAGCCCTTTAGCACTCACTGTACTAATAAATTAGAGCAGAGGGACAGACAAGTGCAAGACCAAAAATCCATTGACGAAATTTTAATTTCCGAGAAAGATGGACTCTACTAAGCAATTACAATGAAAAACTCGATAATTTTATCTATTTTATTTTTCACTAAATTTAATTAAACGTAATTTTGCAAATAGGAAAAATGAGGCACTCTCGGGAGTCGAACCCACGTTCTCTCCCATGAGCGCTTTTCTTTTTTGTCTTTTCGGCATTAACGACGATATTATATAGGGTTCCAGGCAAATTTGTTTGGTAACCAAATCATTTAATTATAGGCCTATAGTGGAAACAGCCAAAGTCAAATATATATTTTGATTGCTGAAAGGTGTACTTTGTCTTTGGGTGAATTTTTAAATAAATATTACAAAAACTATTTATTTTCGTAAAATATTAATGAGGACTGGCGACTGGCATTGCAACAGTTTCAGTTACTCAAAGAACCATCATCAGGCCTAGAATAGATAAAACTGCGTCGGCATGTAATGACGTCATGAAATGATTTTTATCTATTCTAGGCCTGATGATGGTTCTTTGAGTAACCGAAACTGTTGCAATGCCAGTCGCCAGTCCTCATAAAAATTTTCCGAAAATAAATGAATTAAATTTTATTTTTAATACTTAAAAATTCGATTTGTGTTTATATTCTGTCAAACAAGTACAGAATGCACCTTTAAATTACCGAAAGTAAGAAAAAATAGTGTGCTGGGCGACGAGTCACACCAGATTATTCCCCCCCCCCCCACCCATCCACCGAGAAACTCTTGGTATCAGAGTAAGGAAATTAAAAGTAAATCTTCCAGCAATCAAAATACAAATGATTTAAATCGGACTGACTGGAATCCGAACCCGCACCCCTTGTCTTTAAGCTGATCAATATTGACATCTAACATTTCGGGTACAGGGGGGGGTTAAAACACTCACTCATGCTACAAATCTATATAAGCATGTTTAATATTAGCTATGCCATATTTGATATTCATAATTAAAAAGAAAAATTCATTACGTAAAGCGAAAAAAGAATCTTTTGTATCGACGTCGCGTCGGTTGTTGTTATTTAGTTTATAATCCAGAAACCCATTAATCGAGTTCTCTCAGGCGATTTGCAATCTTCACAGCCTCTTATTTAATTGTAGAGTGAAAGTGAACTCGACTCCATCCATCGCAGGTAGCCCGCCTGCCCGCCCGCCTGCCTCTACGTAGAGATCTAATGATCTTAGCTTAGCCTTGTTCGTTTCCTCAATTAACTTTTATTTTTTTCATTATTGAAATAAAAACCAGAAATGCTGGCTCGCTCGCTCGTTGTTTGCTCTTTTAAATCGGGGGGGGGGGGGTATTAAAAATACTAACGTTATTTTATTATAAAAATACACTGTACGTATATAGAGTGTATTTAAGTATTCAATTAGCACTATTAGGAGAAAGTAGAAATGAGAATTTGCATTTTTCAACTACGCTATTATTATTATTATTGTTGTTGTTGATGTTAGAATCTCACTTTCATACAATCAAATTGCTTAAAGATTTTTTTTTCTAGCTGAAGTTATCCTATCTAATTAAATATTTCTGCTCCATAAGAGAAGTAAAAGTTTGAAGTTTAATGATGAATTGACAAAAAATAAATAAAAACCAGCTGTTTAGTGATAAGCTCTCAACCTCCAAGGATATTTAATTTGTATTTCCGCAATGTTTTTATCAAATTTCGTGCCTTTTATTTTTTTTCTGCTACCCCCCCCCCCCCTTTTAAGATATCGAAAATATTTCTCCTGGAAAATTGTTTCTTGATAAAATAATGTCCAGTTTGTCGATTCAAAGAAAATAAAATTTTTGTTTTTAAACATGTCAGCAGTCAATTTGATTGTTCCCATTATTGATGATTTTCTTCTTTTGTTTGTTCACTTGGCCGGCCGAAAGAATGAATGACATTTTGAGGTCATTTGTGCCAAATTTGATTGAGCTCGTTGCAAATTTAGCGATGATGACGCCGTCGCGAGGGGGGAGGGGGGGGTGCAACAAAGAGGTCAAGGGTTGAATTGACTCACCCCACAAGAGACCAAAGGAGCGCCTCTGCATTCATCATTAGTTGAGCCATATTCATTTTCTTCTAGTCACAAACACACTAAACAGTTCCACTCACTTGACATGTACCAACACGAACATAAGATAGAGTACGAGAAAGAGCCACGGAGTGATCAAACAAAGTAGTACTGAAGCCATGAGGTCTGCTTCGATTCAACACCCGGCGAGATATCCGCGAATATAGTAACGTAATTGGCAGACAGGCGGTGGAGGGGGAGGGGCCACGTGTCTCTGTGGTGGGGGGACCTCCCCTCCTCTGCAGAGCAATGAACTTCTTTCTCATTCCCGCTCTACCTGCCCTGGACTCGATCTCAGAGCTCAAGTTCGATGCCAGCCAGCTAAACTATCAATGATTTTATTTCCCAATCAACATCCTTTGAGTTTGTTATTATCACAAGCCCTTTTAACCATTGCGTGTTACTATTTGTGTTTTATATAAAGAGAGGGATGAAGGAATTTTAATATGATAATTTTTACTAAAGTCAAGGTTGGATTTTATTAGGTAAATAAAATCAGGCGTTGCCACGACACATTCGGGAAGAGAATATTTTCAATTTACATGCTCTGCGCCGTCCCCCCAAAAAAACACTTTTTGTCAGACCGGCCGAAAAGTGAGAGTTGATCAATTATAAATAATAGAGATTAAAGCCAAGGAGCGCGAGTTCGAACCCCAGGCAGTCCGGTGATTTTATTAAAGCCATTTGGATACCAAATAGCTTAAATAAAAGGGCCTGGACCCCCAACAGATGTATTTATTAATGACGTGTATCGTTTAAAGTTTTATATGGCCTAAGATACCGAAAAGACGAGTTTATTATTATTTATATTCTTTGGCCATTTAGAAGATACACGTTCTGTATATTATGTTAAATTTAAACTACCCTAGCTTAGTGTTTATATTATAATTTTTAAAATATGCATATATAGGCCTATATTCAAAATTGTTATAGAGAAGACAGCCAGGGGACGTTCCACAGGCTGCTTCCACGGGGCCACCCGCCATGTTCGGCATTCCATTTCACTGCAACGATCTCGGTGCCTGTTGCGCTATTCTATTCATCAGGCAGACCCTCCGATCCAAAGGAAATGTTCATTAATTTGCTTTTTGGACTTTTTCTCCTGAGGAAGGGAGAGGTTAGTTATCGAAACGTCTAAATCCAAAGAATCCACTTTTCAATATCCCTCTCGGTGGCTGAAGGTTTATTTACTCGAATAAGCGATGGGTCTTGGGTAGGGCTGGACGGTAATGGATTTTCATTACCGACCTCGATAATGAAAAAAAAACCGGTTTTTCTCGAAAGTCGGTAAAAATTTTTTACCGCCCGCGGAACCAAAGTTTGCCGCAGCGGAACATTTTTTTTTTTTTTGCGGAACCAAAATTTTCCGAAACATTTTTTTTCCCCCGCGGAACCAAAATTTTTCCCCGGCCGGAAAAATATTTTACCTTTTTTTTAGAGAGCCAATTTTTTGCCGCCGCGGAACCACAATTTGGTTTGCCGTCGCGGAACATTTTTTTTCTCGCCGAACCAAAATTTTTTACCGCCCGAAAAAATAGGTTTTTACCGACTTTCGAAAAAAAAACCGGTTTTTATCGAATTAGAGGTTCGTTACCGCGTTTTCGGTAAAAAATTTTTACCGGTTTTTACCGGTAAACCGGTTTACCGTCCAGCCCTAGTCTTGGGGGCCACCCGCCGGGCATTGCTTGACCGCAAAAAAGAGTAAAAATAAAGCAATGTATGTTTTATTTAAAGGTGAAAGAAAATATTAATAAAAATAAGGAAGAAATGCAGCAACTTATTTACCAAAAATAAAAATAAAATGCGGAAGCTTAAGACGAGGGGAGTGGCAACAACCGCCAAGGTCTTTGCAGTTAAGCAAAGCCAAGCGTGGCGAAACCTCGGGTGGGTGGCCACGAGGAATCAGCGTGATGAACGTCAATATGAAAAAGCGAAACGTCATTAATGCTCTTGCAAATGTGTTGTTCGTGTAAGCAAATAATAATGATCGATCAGGGATCAATGCCAGCGGAGGATTCCATCCAAATGGGCCAAGAACAGCGCAGCGCAGCGCGCAGTTGCTTCGAAAAATATACAGCGCAGGGAGATAATAAATAAATAAGTCTAATTTTGTGATAGGATTCGAACAGAAAATGAAATATTGCCAATCAACCTTCAACTTTTCATATTATTTATCAAAAAGCTAAAAATATTCACGAGTTCGATCATCACTTCAAAATAAATGTCTAGGATAGAAAGTAAGAAATTAGACACAGGATGCCTGCCCGGCTGCCGTTCTTTATTCATTTTTAAATTCCTTACTTGCTCCGGAAACTTTTAATATTCTTCTTATCTTCTCGAAAATGTTATAATTTTAATATGTCATGTTTTCTAAATTTTATTAATACGGATGCGAGATCAGTCTAACCCAAGATTCATGATTCTATTTTTCTATCCCGCCTGGAAGAGATATTTACCAGATAGATATTAACTCGCATAGGCCTACCTAACAATCTGGTGTGACTGGTCGAACAGCACACAATTTTCTCTTCCCGAAGGGTAAGAGAAAGTTGTGTATTGTACTTGTCACACCAGACTTTTTGTGATGAGATTATTTAGTTTCCGACAGTAGGGTACATTCGAGAGATGTAAAATTTATATGTGAAAATATTTATATTTTGTTACCATGGCACCAACCATTTCTCCTAAAGGGGTCTTCAGAAGATTTCAATGGCAAAATGAGAATATACATTTCAAAGCGCATCTAAAAAAATAAGTGATTTTTTAATTTCAATCAAAATCGTTGGAGCGAATTTTGAGAACATCGAAAGAAACTGAAAAAGTGCATCAGTTTTGCATTGAAATCTTCTGAAGACCACTTTACTCTTGTACTCCATAGAAAAGATAGGACAAATGGTTGCCATGGTAACAAAATATAAACATTTTGCCATACTTATAAATTTTACAACTTGAATTACCGAAAGTACCGAAAGTTGTGTGCTGTGCGACAGTCACACCATATTTTTTCCTATCGTTTGTTTTAGAAAAATATTTTGCTATTGATTTTAAGAATAATTTCATTAATGTACTTTTAAAATATTTTAAAAACAGTACAAATGTATAATGTATAGCTCTAACACCGAGAGGTCGATAATTTTCGGCGAGTGACTTTCGCTCAGCGCCAAGGGGAAAGCAAGTCGAGAGGGACAAGGCAAGGCCAGTCAGGTTGAAGAGCATTTTATAAGGAAGCAACAAGCCCTCCTAGTTCTTTCTATTATTATTATTATATAATAGAAAATATTTCTACTTCCTCACTCATCTAATCTAATGGCGCATGAAATTGCTTACACCAACGAGCACAATTTCTATTTGATAGAAAAATACAGCAACACGTGCTACGAGAATTGAAAAAAAAAAATTTATTTTTTGAATAAACAAGAGAATCCTGGCCAAGGGGCGAAGAAAAGAGAGGCGCTGGTAGCTTATCAATAAATAAAATTGATAGAATAGAATAGTAAAGAGTAGAAATTTAAAATTAGTTTATTATGTGAGTGAGTGGTGTGTACTTTGAAAAAAAAAAAAAAAAAAAAAAAAAAAAATGAGCTCATGTTATTTAGACACTTGTTATGTAACGCGCCTGCTTGCTACCTTAACACATTACAAAACTCAGCTATTTTTAAAAGTTAAATCAAAAATGAATAAATAAATAAATTAGTTAAGTTTGATAAATAAAAATACGAAAAATAAAAGATTTTGAGCTCATTAATCGTTGTTTATTTTAGTTGGTAATTAATAATTCAAAAGTTTTGCTTTTTAGAACCCTGATAACGGCTGACCGAAACGTTGTTATTTCTTGTAGTTAATTTACTAACAATAATTAAAATTTCTCTTTAAAAAATGAATTTAAGATAAATGGCAAAAAACAAATGGACACATATTGATAATAGACTATTAGATTATAATAGGAATATCAGAACACTTATAGCAGATGAAGATGAAGAAATTTATTAAATTTAATTATATTTTTATCGATACTTTTTGTTTATTATATTATAAAAAAAAAATAATTTTTAGCCTTTGTTCTTTTGTTTTTAATTTTATATTTGTTTATAAGTAGGTAGCTGTTATCAGCATTGCCTACCTGCTTATGTCAAACGCGATATGGAAATTAAATATAGGCTATTCTAGACTGGCCGAAATGTTAATAGAGGTGCGAGTATTTTTTACTTTCTCTTACCCTATATATGAAATACATAGAGAGAGAAAGTATTGTTTAACAAGATAAGCCCTTCGGCGGGGCTCGCGATAGCCAGGGGTGGGGGGGGCTTCACTCCCACCAATTGCGGACCCTCTTCGTTTTTAAATAATATATATACATTTGACTCATTAAGAATTAAATGTATGTAGTATATACCACCGCAGTTTTTTTTTTCTCAACTTTTTTCCCATACAGAGTCACACAGTTGACTTGATTCCAAATGGCTTAAATAAAATCATCGGACTGCCTTGGATCCGAACCCTCGACCCGTGGTATACAAGGCAGGCGTGCTACCAACTACACCAAGCCCGAGGGCCCCACCTCAGTTATCTTTATAAAAAAAAATTATAATTTTATTTTATGTATTTTATAATATCTATTCATATATTCCTATGAAATCAAAGGAAAAAAAAATTAATTTATTTGAGATTAAATAATTGAAATCATGTTTCTACAGTATATTTATCGCAAATGACCTAACGATGGCCAAGACCTAAAGGAAGCCTCAAAATCCCATCATGGAATTTTTGCAACAAATTCTTCAAAGCAAACAGACCTTCAGATCTATTCTCTAAGCAAAAGGGTCAACTTTTTGCCTCAAATCCTGTAAACAAAACCTTTAACGCCAAATTGTTAACATTTAGTCAATAATGTTAAATATTAATGTCATGTTCAGAGGTGCCTTTAATATTTTAACGCATCAAATTGGCGTCTTTAACCAAAAAGTGAGGTTAGGATTTTGACAGCTTTGAGATAAAAGCAACATGTTAACGTCGCTGTTAAAACTTGCTTTAGAGAATAGCATTTTTTTAACGCTTTTATATTACTTTTTACAATTTCTGATACAAATAAATGATTGAAGATCCATCTACATCTAAGCATTAGCCTAATTTTATAAGAACGTTTTTTTCATATGGTATAATAATATATTTATTATTTTAGTTAAGGTTAAAAAAAAGTAAAAATTAGATTGATCATCAAGTAATTTTCCATTAATCAGTTCAGGAGGTTTGATTATCAAGTTGAAACTGCTTTATCAAGTGGAACATTCCTAATTGATTATTTAAAACAAAAAAATATCATTATAAGTAGCTGATCCCAATCGCTAGCTATCAAGGTTTTGATAAAATTCAATAAGAGACCTAGCGGCCTATTATTCGGTTATCTGCTTCATGATATTTATCAATCGGATAATAATAGGCCTACGTATTTCGTTTTGATTTTCTGTGACTTCTTTGGCCGTTGCGTTTCGGTTTATATAAAACCATCCTCATGGCTTAAAATTATTCATTCAAGGGTCATCAAGTTTGTGAGATCTTTGTAATTAGCGTCAGAATTTAAGACCATTATCAATGTGATAATCCCTCTTAGTTTTAAAAACTCCCAATTGTAAAGCAGCTAATTTTATTTAGTGAATGGCTTAGACAATAGATAAATCACATCTGAAGATGATGGCACAAGTGCCAAAAAATGTCATTAAATATCATGAAAAGGATAATATTTGTATTAATTAGCAAAATATTTCAACGGTCGACTATAAAATAGGAAAAAAGCAGCAACAATAACAACAACATTCGGGCAGCTAGGGGGTATTTTATGAAAAAATACAAAGGTGTTAATTGATTAGTAAGAGGTCGAGAGGCACGTCATCGTTATTTGTGGCACCTGCACAATTGCGTGTAGGTGGCTAGTCAATTGAAGAGAGAGAGAGGATAAAACAAAAAAGAGAGAAAAAAAAGCAAAAGAAAGTGAATCTCTGCTTTGCTTTGCTAGTCTCAATGACGAAGCGATACAAATAGAATTTTCATTTTAATATATTCACTTTAGTTTCAAGCTAAATTTGTTTCCTTCCGGTTGCTATTGCAAGAAAAAATAACGATTAGGGCATAAAAGAAAAATTTTATTTGCCAAATATCATCTGTTAAAAAAAAAGGTTCTAGATTTCTACACTTGGTTTTTCTTTTTCTTTACTGTCTGACTGCCTGCCTTGCAGAGCAGATGTTACAACGAATTTTTATGAACCTTATAGCCAATTTAAAAACTTGAGAACAGCAAACTCAAGTTGATCAAAAATAAGCTAATAAGGAATTGAATTTTTGTAGTGTATGGCCAATGCGTTAAGTTCATTGAGATGGGGCCTGACAAATAATTTTAATTACCAAAAAGGCAAAAAAAAAAAAAACTGGTACAAAAGATTTTATTTTACCTTTTCGGTAATGCTAAATTACTAGAAAACAATGTGAGATTTTGTCTTTATTTAAGGTGTTTTTCACGTCAATACACATCTCTATTCTATTTGTAAAAATAATTTCAACTAGTGATGAGAAGTGGCTGTAGACTTTGAATTGGGTATAGGAGACTTTGCACCCAAGGAATTAAATAAAAAACTTTTATTTAATTATTGACCGAAACGTTGGCGGTCATTAATTAAATAAAAGTTTTGAGACTTGAGGTCCTCAGCCCTGAAGAAGGTCGTGACTTGCGACCGAAACGTCGGCGGTCAATAATTAAATACAAGTTTTTTATTTAATTCCTTGACTGCAAAGTCTCCTATACCCAAAAAAAAAAATAATTTGTATTTAAATGGGGTTGGAGAATAACAACCAGCAGATTAATCGCTCCACCTGACGTCCTTTATTTGGCAAATATTTCGACGCAGATGACATGCATCATCCTCAGTGCCGCGAGGATGTAATAGGTGGGCTTGGTTCAAAATTATTTAAATGCCTTAGGTTTTAATTGATTTTTCATTTCATGGGCAAATTTTTTTAAGACACGCTGCTGCAGGTGTGCAGGTGGTCTGGGATTAAAATTAGACGTTTCGAATGGGACTGCCAGCCTTCCTCAGCTCAGTTAAAAATTACATTATTTACAAACTTAGGTTAGTTTATGATATATTAACAAATCAAAATAAAAGAAGAAAATTGAAGGGGAATTTATTCTCAAAAAAGGAAGGGGGGGGGGGATTTAAGAGAAAGATTATTAGCAGGATAAAAATTTCATGTGATAATCAGAAAAGAGGAAATAATAAATCATAAAAAAAAAAAAATATTTCTTTTGATTTTTTTTGTTTTAAACTAACAAAAACCTATTTAAAAAATTTAATTTATGCCTTTCGAAATTTAAATGCAGAAAACACACACAAATAAATAAAATTCACTATTATTTATTTTAGACGAGGAGTTGGTTTATTCGAACACACACACACACATACACACTTTGATGTTAAAAATAAATGAGAGAATTAAAAAAAAAAAATATGGAACACGTGTAACCCAAGATTTCTATCAATATTTATAAATTTAAATAAAATCAATCCTTTCTTATTTTTGAATGATAATTTGCTCAGGGGCCCACATCTTGTGGGTACGTGGATGGCGACCACGAGCTACCCGAGCTGGGACTGGCAGCCCATATATTCTTTGCATGTTAGTCTCTTCCTTCCTCTTGTCAACCCTGCGACGGGCCGGCCTGTTCTATTCCTTTCCTGTCGCAAAAAACTCATGAACCGCCGACCCCGCACAGAAGGATTAAGGCAAAGATAGAAGAAGAAGATTTTTGAATGCTAATATATCGTTATGATACAAGTCCTGGGAATTAAAAAAGAAAAAGAAATATGAGGACGCCTTTTAGTTAGGCAACCGAAATGAGTATAAAAGGGAAAGAAAGCGCTCTAATAATATTCATTCCTCTCCCTCTTTTGATTCTAGTCACACTCACACAACCCTACAGACAGTCAACAAACAGTTCTGAATATTTTCCCTAGACAAACAAAATTATACGACCTGGGGGCGAGATTTTTGCAATCAAACACAAACTCATCTCGCAAATGAAAATGCCACAACTTTCGAAATCCTTTTGCTTGGGACACGATATAAATTTTGTATTCCATTTGTAGGAAAAATTTAATTTCATATTTATTTCGTCCTTAAAATAATCTAACATACGAAGGTCCGAATTTATTAAAGAATTATTTAGGGAATCGTATATTTCAAAAAATTTTGTCAATTATATTAATGGTTGTCAGAGGAATTGCATGGTATCAAAATTTTTTCTATGTTATGACCAAAATTTAAAATATTCTGTAAATTACCTCCTGATTCTCCAAATCGAAAAAATTGCGATATATATGACGTCAAGAACAAATATTCTATTGTTAAAAGGTCTTAAAAATAGAAGATTCTATTATAACATCTGTCAACCATCCTTTTCTAAAAGAGTTTAATTTTGACTTTATAATTTTGATTTCATCATCTGATAAAGTGTTGTCCAATGTTTTTAAATCCAAAAGAGTTATTTCATGGCCGTTAATAAAAATAATTTTTCTGCCCCCCTAAACCGGGAGTAAAAGATTTAAAATTGCCATTATCTATTGTTTCTAAAAGAGTGTTAGAGATCTCCTTTCTATGTAAATCGGAAGGATTTTTAAAGATGTTAGTTTTGGTTGATTTATATTTAGAAGTTGTCGAAAAGAAGGAGACCTGTTTATCCAATTTTGTGTCGGGAGGAATAATTTTTCCCTCCATTGATTTTAATTTTGGAACGTTTTTGCCCTCAACAATACCTTCAGATTCTGCCAAAATATCTTTGAAGGTATCATATACCCTGGAAGTTGATATGTAAGAAATTTCACTATTTTTCAAATTAATTTTCATTTGTTCCCAAATTTGTTCACATTTTCTAAAAATTTCATCAGATGATTGTTTTTTTTTTCAAAAAAGGGATAATTTTTAGGACAAGTGATTAACTGTAATTCGTCATGGACATCAACATCAATATGTTCAGTCGATTTACGCTTCCCTCTATTTAAAAAGAATGCAATTTGTGGATATGTTTGCAAAAGGGATTTTGATCCGCGCATGTACATGTATACAGATGCATACATGGATAACGATTACATTTTTCAAAACATATAGCCTGCAAGGGGCAAAGACTATGCCTAATTTCGATTTGGTAAAATAAATTTGGATCTTTTTGTGATTGGGCGTTCCAACAAAAAGGCAACAATTTCTCTAAACAAGAATCGGGAATTTTTAACCCACGTTCATGTCTTGAACAGTAATCGGGGGAATTGTTATGGGGTTCAATTTTTAATAATTTTTTATATCTAAAATTAAGATAATGTTTTTCTATTTCTAATAAAATTTTGACTAAATCATCTATTCTTTTATAGAATTTCCTTTCCATATATCGCGTTTTTTAAAATGTTGTGAAACGATTCACAAAACACATTCGTATCCTCATGCGCATGAGGATATCGTCGGTCCAACTAAAAAAAAAAAGCGATTTTTCAGGAGAGCCGATCAAAGTTTCTGCTTTTTCTTTCCTGCCTACGTTTCGATTGCTGAAATTTTGCACGAATCATCACCATCATAGAACTCCCCTTTAAATTTAAGGTTTTTTCCACTCTCAGTACCACTATTTTTTTTTCCAGCAATTTATGTGTAAAGCTCCAAGATGATCCTTTCTTGCCCGGAAATATTTCATGTTTTTTAAAGAGATGATTCCCTCTCCACAAATCCAAGATGGCTCACTTGCCCGCGCTCTTTCTAGGGGTGATCCACTAAGTTGTGTAAGAGAAGGATTTGCACAAAGATAGTGGAGGCAATTTCAAGATAATTTGTGCAAGAAACTCAAAAGTGCATTTTTCGAGTTAGACCAGTCTTGTACTGGGCCGACGATATATTGACTGGCTTATTTACAATCTATTCGAGCGTTGTTTGGAAATAATTCCATCTCTTTTCAAACAAAGAGCTACCTAGTTAAAATATTATATTATACTCTGCTTATATTATTAATATATCGAATAATTGTCAGTGAACGCACATCCTGAGGAAGAGAGTGATGCTTCCCAGAAACGTCAACGAAAATAATTAGTTCTTTATTATTTGCTGGCTGCCTGATCTACTCTACAGTCGTCGATCTCTTCGTTTTAAAATTTATAAAAAAATTCTCTTTCTCTCTCATTGTATGTATTTTATTTATATACCAGGCAAGAGAGAATTGTAAATAAACTTTGTGAGTAAATGTATGGTAAAATGCTTAAAGAGTTTAATTGAATTAAGAAGAAAAAAAAATCAATCAAAATCTTATTTTAAAAATTAATAAATGCCAAGCAAGAGAGGGGGCCTCGAAAAATCAGCATGTTGAACGTCCCCTGTGGCCATCGATCGAAACTATTGTAAATTGAGATATTTTGTTCTCAGACAGACACGTACAAACACACACACAGACAGACAGACCATGTCGCGAAAACCACTTTTTTGGATTCAGGGAACCTCAAAACGTGTAAATCCATCAAAACCTCGACACCGAATTTTTGACATGAATCCAATACTTTATAATAAAAAAAAACTTAATTTCTCAATGTGAAATGAAGTCATTTTTATATAAAAGACCTGATAAAAAGTAATTTATAAATAACAAATGATAATTTGTTATCATTAAAATAAATAAATAAATAAATTTTAGAAAAGTTTCTAGAAAGATAATAATTTAAAACATAAGGGAAATTATTAATGTGCATAAAAATAAATAATTATTATAAAATATGCATAAAATCAGTTTTTATCTCCGAAGGAAAGAGAACTTCAACTTATATAAGTTGCTTATCATTTTTATTATTATTGTTATTTTAACATGATAGTAGATATTTGCAAACAAAAAATGGCATCAAGGAATTCATCCTTGGATTGCAATTAAATGAAAAAGAAGGGGCCTGGCAACAGCCTCCAAAATCGTTGCAGTCAAGCAATGCCCAACAAGGCTCAAACTCGGGTGGGTGGTGCACCTTGCCCCAGGAATCTCGATAAATAGCCCTAAATGGCCTCAGGAGCAAACAGACTAAATTTAAATAAAAAATGTTAGTGATTTCGATCCTGCGTACATTTTGCTTACACTCTGAATTCCGTAGCTTCGAAAAGGTGAAGATTTTGGTTTAATTTTAATTTTAGTTGTGGCTGTTTAGTTGTATCAACGAAAGGTTGCATAAGCTGAGACTGGCAGTCAAAACTTTTTCTTTAAATATTTTATTGGGCCGACGTTTCGGCCCCGATAGAGGCCACTGGCCAAGACCATCCTCAGAGCTTGCAGGCTGTCAAATATCCAATCATATAACAGTTATGAGGCCTTGAGCGCCAGAGCGGCCTAACCCACATTTCACTTTTTTGGTTTATACCTTGGTATCTTTTAAATCATGAATTCCAGAGTAGTACATGTGCTGAAATCTAGCGATAAAAACGAAAAGGTTGCTTTGGACACTACGGTATTTTAAAATATAATAATGAATTTTTCATTATTATCACATCCCAGCCACAACCCAAAAGCAACTTTTAAAATATAAGTTATGAGGATAAAGTTAAGGCATAAAACCAAAAAAGTGAAAAATGTGGGTTAGGCCGTTCTGGCGCTCAAGGCCTCATAGGTAGTGAACATAAAAATTTCAGTTATATTAAAAAAAAAAAAAAAAAAAAAAAACAAACAAGCCAATGAGTACAAGCGGTGAAATGATTGAATATTTGATTGTATGCCAATATTGACAGACCGCAAGCTCTGAGGATGGTCTTGACCAAAACCGAAACGTCAGCATAGAGGGTCTTATGATTTTGGTTTAATATCTATAGGCCTATATATAATAGCGGAGTGTCCGTCTGTCTGTCTGCCGCGTTCTGTTTGATCAACTTTCCGTGAATTTCGAAATGAAAATTGACATGTTATGAAGAGTTCAGGAAAAATACTCGGGTCTCTAAATTCCCTAATGGAGAGGATCAAAAATTCCTGGAAATGAATTTGTCCATAGAGAAGCAGCGGGTTCTATCCCTCATCTCAATGTCAGTATAACCAATTTAAAACTTTTATATTTTGACTAGGATGAGATTAGCAAATAAACTTTTTACTGTTTTTTTTTTTTTTTTTTTTTTTTTTTTTGTGGCGCCAAATCCGGGTCCATTCCTCCCGATGGCTAAATTTGCTTTCCAACTGAGTTCATATCCCCGAATGCCGTGCTGTGGTCTAGTGGTAAGGGCACACTGAGCGCAAATCGGTGGATCCGTGGTTCAACTCCCGGCGGCACACCCTTATATCTTTTTTCGGGTACATGAAGGAATATCTAATTATATAAATCTTCGTTTCGCGGCTTACCTACGCGATGTATATAATATCTTAAATATTATATATAATTTCTTATTTATAAATTTTTTTTTTATTTATTATTCTGCATATATAATAAGAGATTATTAATAGGCCTATCAAAAATGTAAAAAAAAAGTAGTAGAGTAATCTATTGGGCTATTCGATAAATAAATAAGAGATAGTGCCTAGCTGGCTTAATATATTTCTAATTATTCTATAATAATAAATTATTCGAAAGTCCTTGGCATAAATCCCATTTAGGCTAATCTAATCCAAGATTCGATTTCATCGACCTGTCTGTCTGTCTGTCTTTTGTTTTAAAATAAGAATTGAAAAAAGAAAATTTTTATTTAGCTATTCATTTATAAAATCTTTTTTTATGAAAAGAAAGAAAAAATTTTCAATAATTTAACTGTTGTAAGAACAGTCTAAAAACGCAAATATTTATAAGAGCTTGAGAGAGTGAAGATGGCCAGCCCCCCCCCCCCCGACCCCAAGTAATTGCGCAAATTGAAGTCTGTTATAATGCATTGAAGAAATGAAATAGCAATGTTGGAGGTGGGGGGGGGGGGAGCAAATATTTAAATTAATAGCATCTCTAGCCGTGTTTACATTAATTATGCAAAGAATACATAAATATATCTCTAAGCATTTCCTAGTGAAGAAATCGTAACTTTAGGAATTAACAAGTCAAAAAGTTATAGGAATTTTGGGACGAAAATAATTTTGCTTTAATCCCTAGAACAGTGTTTCCCAACCTTTTGAAGTCTACGATACCCCATAGGTGCGTTGGGAATAACATAGGGCTGGACGGTAATGGATTTTCATTACCGACCTCGATAATGAAAAAAAAACCGGTTTTTCTCGAAAGTCGGTAAAAATTTTTTACCGCCCGCGAAACCAAAGTTTGCCGCCGCGGAACATTTTTTTTTTCGCGGAACCAAAATTTTTCCCCGTCCGAAAAAATATTTTACCTTTTTTTTAGAGACGCCAATTTTTTGCCGCCCGCGGAACAGAAATTTGCCGCCGCGGGACCAAAGTTTGCCGCCGCGGAACATTTTTTTCGCGGAACCAAAGTTTGCCACCGCGGAACATTTTTTTTCTCGCGGAACCAAAATTTTTACCGACTTTCGAAAAAAAACCGGTTTTTACCGAATTAGAGGTTCGTTACCGCGTTTTCGGTAAAAAATTTTTACCGGTTTTTACCGGTAAACCGGTTTACCGTCCAGCCCTAGAATAACATTACACAATGGCGGCACCCTTCTTTTTTCCCCTTGATTATTCCGCGCTCCAGGAAATTTTTGCAGCTTTCGTTTAAATCATTTTATGTTTTTTTGGCATAACTTTATTTTTTCCGGCTCTATTTATTTATTTATTTTTTGTTTTGTTTATCTAAATATCTCGCGGCACACCGGGGGGGGGGGGGGGACCGCAGTTGTAATAGTCCAAAGAAAAGTAATTTCAAAAATTCGTTCCCTATTTAACAGAGAAACCCCCCCCTCCCATGATTTTTAACAGGTATTTGTCGCTATTATGTATAAAAAGCACAGGATTGAGTTCCCCCACCCCCTCGCTGAAATTAATTAAAAGAGAGAACAATATTGATTGATCTCGGTTGTTTTTGTCGCGTGGCAGGCAAACATATTCTAATGCTAGTTTTATTTTTAGCGATGATAAAATGGACAGCAGCAGTCTGATAAGTTACACATATGCCGGGGGGGGGGAGGTAGAATAATAAAAGCAGTAGAGGGGCAAAAATGAAAACTTCTCTCTCCAAAATGGCCTTGAATTTTAAACGTCTAGCGATTAAGGAAATCAAAATTTGTTTTTGTTATTTTAATTTAGAAATAGAAAAAAATTCTCTTAATTAATGTTCATTTTAATTAAGAAAAAATAAGTCAAATTGAATATTTTGTTGTTGTTGTCGTTGTTGTTGTTATAAAGAATGACCTTTGGGGAGGGAGAGCCGGAGGTTGGAGCTCAAGTGGGAGGGGACGGGGGACGAACAGAGAGAGAGAGAGAGAGAGAGAGAGAGAGCTTTGACAGGTGAGGGACGCAGTCTCTCTCTGGCCACTTTCTTTCTTTATATTTATAAAGATGATCTCAGAACGAGATTTTTTGTAATTCCTACAGTCCTTGAACTTGGAAAGAATAGTCAAATTATTCACAAAAATATACAAATTACTAAAATGGTGGATAAAATTAAATAAAAACAATTAGAGAGAAAAAAGCAACAAGAAAATGCTTTCTTGAGTTTCAGTCCAAGGCTAACGTTTCGGTCCTAGGTGACCATCATCAGAGCTAAAAATATACATTTAATGAAGATCAACATCATTTACAAGCTTTTGTATTATTTTTATAAATTTATAATTTTGGAGTCGGGAGGAATAAAACCAGCGTTGTCGAACACCTTTACACTTTCATTCAAGCAGACGTTTCGGTAACCATAACGGTTGCCATCCTCAGTGCTAATCAAAGTTTCTTAAGGTGTCCCTGTCATATATGATAATATTATATAGTATAGGAAGGAAGCATCAGCCTGGAGCGCTCGGCAAGTACTTACTAAGTAAAATTATAAAAAATTGTTTAATTATCAAATTTCTATCGACATTTCGGTTTTCTTCAGGACAGATGTTGAGTTTGCTTGAGTGTATTATAGAATGAACCCTGTGGTTCTCTTGTCATGCTATTTGACATCTCGATGCCAAGAGGTTCACGACAAATTCAACATCTGTCCTGAACAAGGCAGGAAGAAACGGACAGAATTTGTTAAGAAGTTTATATTTTGTTATAAGAGAGTGGGTCTTAAAACAAAATATAAACTTCCTAACAAATTCTGTCCGTTTCTTCCTGTTGAATTTGTCGTGAACCTCTTGGCATCGAGATGTCAAATAGCATGACAAGAGAACCACAGGGTTCATTCTATAATACACTCAAGCAAACTCAACATCTGTCCTGAAGAAAACCGAAATGTCGATAGAAATTTGTATATTAAACAATTTTTTATAATTTTGCTTAGAGCCGCCTTACCTAAAGAAGAAATAGAGGGCAGTAGCTACATGTATGACTCTCTTAACTCACAAAAGTAAAGTGCCTCCCAAACATTTATTTTTGTTGTTTGTAGATGGCCGTAAGGAAGATCAATTTAATTATAAGGACCGTCGGCCAAAAAATAAATACTTTTTACTAGATTATAAAAATTGCGTTCATGGAATGCTCAGCTCGGCTATTTTGTCATATTGGATGGGAGAAAGTAAGTTGCAATTGCAAAACATCCAGATCACTGGGATCGAAATATTTACAAATAAACCGATAATATGCAAAAGTATTTATTTTTTGGCCGAAAGTCCTTATAATTTAAAAAAAATATATTTTTTATTTTCTCTTACCTATATAGGCTTATGTACACTCTATATAGAGAAAGTATTGGATTCATGTTAAAAATTGGATGACGAGATTTTGATCGATATACTCGTACATGTTATGAGGTCCCCTGAATCCAAGAAAGTGGTTTTCGCGACATGGTCTGTCTGTGTCTCCTATGGTTGTTCATGTTTTTTGGAATGGGTGCATAAGGTCCGAAGACCTATAATGACCAGTGGTCACATGCAGCCAGGAAGAAAATAATCACAAAAGAAGAAGCATAAAAGGGGAACTCAACTGCGGGAACTGAGAAGATACCTGTTGAGATTATACTTGAAAGTCTGAAGATTGTAGATATTGGGAAGATAGCTTGTTCCAAACACGGGGCAAAGGAAGATTGGAATTAACTAGTTCTGTTAATTGAGAGATGAACAGCATAGGGATGCTGGGACGGTGCCTCCCTTGTGTTGCATTGAGTGGAATAATTGATTTTAATTCGGCAGAGCATTGACCATGATAGTACCGAACCCTGGATTATACAAATCCAGAATTTTTTTTATTAATTGAATAGAATATAATGAAATAAAAGTCTCTGTAGGCCTCCAAGATGGTTTAAAGATTAACATGTACAATATTCTTTTTTGTATTTGCCCTTGGCTTGAGTCCAGTGTTTATTTGTTCGAAGAGAGAAGAGAGAAGAGAGAAGAGCGAAGCAAGCACTCTCAGTCGGCGTGATCTTCTCTCGGTTAGTGAACTGAACGTTAAGTTGTTAAGTTGTTTGGCTGCCAAGCCCTATGTCAATATGCACAATCAATGCCAAAATCAATTCGCACTTTTTGTCATCGAAATTTGCATTTGAACAAAAAAAAATAATAATTATTATCAATTTAAATTTTAAATATTTCTATTATATAAGAGGATTTATATTAAAATGATGTGACCTCCATAGAGCCTCTTGAGAAGAACAAAATTTTGTTTGTTTTGTTTTAAAAATTGAATTCACAGCTCATATTTTGTTTTTGTTTAGTAAAATTATTGTTTGTATAGTTGTTTCCGACTCTCTTGAGCTTGTTAGAATTGATTTTCCATTTATAATTTGACTACAAGGCAAGAGAGTGCGCAGAGCAACTTCCCAACAATATTGTTGTTAACGCTGACAGCGGAATAATTGCAACAAGATAACAAGATAGAATAATTAATATGTTGTTGGAAAGAAATTCCAACAAAATAAAAATAAAAAAAGACGAAACTCGATCACTAGGCAAGGCTATTCGTCGGAGTCGAAATAGGCAATATCTACAACACAAGAGCATCAACGTGGACGGAAGAAGAGAGGAACAAATTAAATAATATCTCCCTCTCACTCTGTGTTAACTAAAGCATAATGCAAAGATGACATGTGGTTTGATTTTGCCTGCAAGTTATGCAAGCCAAATGACCAACTCACGCTCCTTGTGCGTGCGTGCGTGCGTGCCTGTTAAATCTCAGGAAATTTGTACGCTAATAGGCCGGGTGGAAAAACAACAAAAAGGCATCTGGTTGTTAAGCAGTGCTGAACCCCGGGATGGGTGACCGCCAGATTTATTAAAATTAAAAAGGCCTCTGCAGCTACAAACAACATAAATAAATAGAATAAAAGATATTCCTTTTTGAATTAAAATAACTAGTGACGAGGTCTAAATGGCCTCAGATGCCGATTAAAGAGCGTAGCCCATTTTCCAATCAGAAAAGGCGCTTTTGAATTTAAAAGAAGTTGCTCGTTGTTTTCGAACTGTTGATATTTTACAAGGTGTTGAAGAAACATGCAACTAATATTAATTCCTTTGGGGTGGGTTGGGGGTGGTGGGGGTGGGGGTGGTTGTTTGTGTGGGGGGGGTTTTGTTTTTTGGGGGGTTTGGGGGGTTTTTTTTTGTGTGGTGGGTTTTTAATAGAATAAATTTATATAGGGGGATTGTGGAGGTAATTTTAGAAATATAGTGAGGTGAAGGGAAATGGAAATTTTGGGGTTGGGAGGGTTAGTTATTTGTTTTGTTTTTTTTGTTTTTCTTTGTTTTTTTTTGTATTGTTGTTTGTTTGTTTTTTTTTGTTGTGAATGTTGAAATGTTTGGGATTTTTTGTTGAGTTTTTTAGATGGGGTAATTTTGAATTTATTAACGTTTCGGACTCAAGTTTGGGGCCTTCGTTTAAGTATTAAAATAAAATTAATTTGAACAATAAATTGACTCGAAAGAACTCAATATGCTGTAGGCTCGAAGTTAAATATTTACAATTCTTGTGCTCTGAAGATGATGGCAATCTCGAGTCCGAAACGTCAGTTTAGAGTAATAAATTTATAAGAAATAAATAAAAAGAATGTCCTTCTCTAAGGGTCTCTAAGGCGGTTGAAAAAATTAAATTTTTTAATACGAGGATTTCGGGGCTAGTAAGCCTATATGGGCAGCCAAGGCGAAAAAATTAATCTTTTGTCGATTTTTCGAGTGCCGATCGCACTCTTCAACAGGTCAAACAATTTATGTCAAATTGTCAGGTTATTTTGACAGGACAGTGTAGCAACGCTTTTCAAATTTTTATTCTTTTGGAAAATTCTCTTTACCGTTTGGCGGTCGACCTGACATGTCAACTAACCTGACAATTATTAACAAGAGGGAGAAGAAATGAGAGATGCAGCTAAGGCTTTTTCTTTCTTTTATTTATTCAATTCCCACAGATGACGTTTCGGTTCCATGTTTGAACCATCTTCAGAGCTGGACACGGAACCGAAACGTCAGCTGAGTAAATTGAATAAATAAAAGAAAGAAAAAGCCTTAGCTGCATCTCTCATCTCTTCTCCCTCTTACTGTATTAATAACATCACAGCTATAAATTGCTTTGTGTACCCTGATAATTTGACATCAATTTTTGTCCTGATGAAGAGTGTGATTGGTCCTCGAAAGGTCGACAAAAAATAAACTTTTATTTTATTTTTTCGTTTTCGCTAACCATATATTACATCCTCTTATTATAATATTCAGCCATCAAGAAACAACGAATAAATGAAAAAAAAAAAAAAAAAAAAAACTAGTAATATTTTAAAATCTTGATTAATTAATTTAAAAACATTTTCTACTCATCGACAGACATCGATCGAATCCACAAAAGAAAAGGAATTTTTCAGTTAATTGTATTTTCTATGAAAAATATTTTTATTATGAAAGTAATCTCGAATTAGCATGAAATAATAAAAAAAAAAAAATACTCCAAATGCAAATGGGATACTTTTTTTTTAGAATTAAATGACGTCACCTGGCTAAAGTTAACATCTTCTTTCTCCTTCCTGTGCACTTGACAACATGCAAATGCATAAAGTTCAAGGGAAATAAAAAAAAAATATATATTATGTTGTTCTTGAGTGTTTTAATGAAATAATTCTTATCGCGATTAATAAACGGCGGATGAACTTGAAATTGAATAAAAAAAGCCTCCACCTTGACCTCGAAATAAATAAAATTGGGCTGGAAATGCACAAATGTATTCAAATGGAAGAAATAAATGAGCACGGTGGCATGTACTAATTTTGCTATTAAAAATAAAAAATTATCTTTTAATCTTCCTCTGCTACAAAGAAAAAAGAATATTTCGATCTCTGATTAAAAAAACAAAAACGAAATTAAAATTGAGTAAGTGGCTATGTTTAGAAACAAATGTACGAGTCTTGTTCAACTCGACATAATCGTCCCGATTAAAATAGGGAGAGAGAGAGGGTCTGGGCAGAGAATATATGCCAATATTCTCATAAGAACTGATGAAACGTTTTCTCTTGTACTGGGACTTCATTTGATAGGGGCTATCCTGCTTGGCTGACATCCTTTCTTCCCACGTGTCTAATTTTGAAAATGTTTTATTGAAATTAGCAGAGGCTCTTGGTTACTTTTCATCCATAATCCAGCCTCTGAGATGTGATATAGCAGTAACTTATAATTATATTTAAAGGGGGTTTCTTCATAGATTCTTCATTACAAGGGCAGCTACTTGACCATGGATGAAGAAACCAGTGAAACAATTTTTCTAGTTTTGTGTTCGGAGTAGTGACTGTGAAGCTATAAGATGGATAATTATGGGCAAGAGCAGCCAATAAATAGACTCTGTATGCAGGTCCCAATCACCAGAGACGTTTCGGTTCTTTTTATTTAAGAATAGTTTTTTCGGCATCTTAGGCCATATAGACTATACAATTTTAATAATAATACCATACCCAGGCACATTTGGTATCCAAATGATTTAAATAAATATTCATCGGATCGGAATCCGTGCCCCTTGGCTTTAAGTTTATCAAAATTGACCATTTGTCAACATCTCTAACCTCTACGCATGCGCCGGGGGTCTGATAGCAAAAAATATTAAAAATCTCTCTATTCTTGTAAAACAACTCTCAAATTATATCAAGTGAAGTATTGAGAGAGAGAGAGAAAAGGTTTTATTCGCATCTCTTGTTCTGTTAAAAAAAAGATTGCCTTAAGCCAAAATTATTAATAAAAAAAGATGCAACAAACTGAGACTAGTTCTAAGTAATATTAATAGCATTTATTAATACATGTACATTCAAAAGGAAAATGGAAATAGATATTGTGGAATTTGAATCTGCAAACCAAATAAAGAAAAATGAAATTTTATCCTTCAACGAATATTTGTAAGCAATTTGTAATTAGTTTGGCTCAAAAAAGCTCGCTATATTCTAGCATATAAGAATAATCATACTAAGAATATTACATGCGTTTTTTTATTATTTCTTTGCTGGAGAATAAATGAAAAAGAGATTTAGTTTGATTATATTTGCTTACCGAGATTTTTTGGCTGCACTTGTCATTTTAATTAACGTACGTATTAAATTGTACCTGATTGTTTGCTGACAAAAAGAAGATCCCCTCTGAGGATAGAACTACTCTAAAAGGCAACTCGGCAAAGGCAAAGAGGAGAGACCAAGCCAAGGGCTAACTAAGAGTCAAGGACACTCTCAACACCCACACACGCACTGCACTAATAATACTCTAATCTAATCTAATGGATTGGATGAGACACTATCCTCTCTCTCTCTCTCTCTCTCTCTCCTTCCCCTCTCTCTCTCTCTCTCTCTCCTCTCTCCTTCGCCTTGATCTGACCTTTGCTACCTGTTGCATTTTTAACAAACATTCTCCTTTTCATTTCTCCTAGAAAAAATTTAATTCATTTTAAACGTACATCCTTTCCATGTCTGTCTGTGTTGAATTTAAAGGATAAAGGAGGTTGAAATTTTATATCTGAGTTAGGCATCCCTCCAAGAGATGAAAATAAGCTTTTAATCAAAAACGGCCAAAGAGTACTAGTACTTTACTGATCTACTTTTTCAGTTTTTTTTTTTTTTTTTTTTTTTTTTTAATTCGCTCCAACGATTTTGATTAAAATTCAAAAATCAATTATTTTTGAAGATTCTCTTTAAAATGTATATTCTCATTTTGCCATTGAAATCTACTGAAGACCACTTTACTCTTGTACTTCATAGGAAAGATAGGAGAAATGGTTGCCATGGTAACAAAATATAAATATTTTTGGTAAAAATACCAATACTTGTACAAAAATAAATATTTTCCCATTTTCCCAATCTTGAATTCTAATATATATATCGGCGGAAAGCGACAGTCACACCAGATTTTTGAATTTTAATCAAAATCGTTAGGGCGAATTTTGAGGAAAAAACTGAAAAAGTACATCAGTAAAGTACTATTAATTTTTGGCCGATTTTGTTCAAAAGCTTATTTTCACCTCATGGAGGGATGCCTAACTTAAATATAAAATTTCAACTTCGTAGCTCTTTTCGTTCTTGAGCTATTTTGTTCACAGACAGACAGACCTATTTGCGAGACCCACTTTTTTGAATTCAGGGGACCTCAAAACGTGTATATCCATCAAAATCTTTTTTTTGACATGTTTTCAATACTTTCTCTATATATTGCATATATAGGATAAGAGAAAGTAAAAAAGTAAAAATAGAAATAATTTGAATCTTTCCCCGGCTGTAAATGGACTCAACAGTCGAGAGAAAAATGTGAAAAACTTGGATTGGCCCAGAACAAAAAGAGAGTTAAAAGTGTTCACTTCTACAGTATACTACAATTACATTTGAAATTTCTACAACTATAAAACGCATAGGCAATTGGGCTTAGCTTTGTCATTGACTGTGGGCTAATAAATTTCAATTTCTTTACTCTATGACGGAATATTTTTGAAAAAGATTCATTTGCTTTGTTAGGCTATTGACCTTTAAACTTTTAATAAAACGAGATAGTCAAGGTCACTTATGGCTAAAAGACTTGCTTAACGGGCTTCCAATACAAATATTATCAAATAAATAATTATGAAGTCGCTCTTTAGCAAATTTGGCGTTTTTGGGAGGGTATCTAGCCATCTGCCCGCCCCCTCCTGCCCCGCCAAGGACAATCGTCCTTCCTTATCAGGTCCTGCAATTCTTCAGACAATTTGTTTTGATAAACCCCTTCTCTTGGGTTTAAAAAAAAATTATCATTGTATTTGTTAAAATTAGGCCTATATTATTTTGTTTTATATATTGAATACTTTTTACCAATCAATAAGACAGACAGATAGATGGACACTTCGTAATTATATAAGTACGGTGAGCGACAAAGTCAAGCCCCACCCAAGCGTTTTCTACTTGCGATTTTAGATTCTCTTTAAAATGTATATTCTCATTTTGTGATTGAAATCTTCTGAAGACCACTTTATTCTTGTACTCCATAGAAAAGATAGGATAAATGGTTGCCATGGTAACAAAATATAAATATTTTGCCATACTTATAAATTTTACATCTTGAAAATCGAATGTACCCTACTGTCGGAAACTAAATACATGTCGACACAACAAATCTGGTGTGACAAGCACAGTACACGACTTTCGATTACCGAAGGTAAGAGAAAGTTGTGTGCTGTGCGCCAGTCACACCAGATTTTTTATAAAAGAAAATGAAAATCTTTATCAGAAATTTTCTAGACTTGAGCCATGAAAGTTTCCATTAAAAAATATATAATATTTTTTTAAAAACAATGAAATAATCACAAGTAGAAAAAGCATGGGTGGGGCTTAATATTGTCCCTCACTGTACATTGGTATTTAAATAAATATATATATATATATATATATATAATTCTTTAAACTATTTAAATTTAGAATTAATTCATCAGAACAAGAATTATTCTTGAAATATTATTTAATTTAAAAATATGGGAAAGATTAGAAATAATATAATGATAGGAAATTGGATAAAAAATAAAATAAATGAACGACGCATCGTTGGCAGACAGTGCGTCTCTCTCTCTCTCTCTCTCTCTCTCTCTCCCTGTTCACAAAGCAGTTAGCAACAAAATAATTGACGTCAAAAAAAAAAAAAAAAAAAAAAACATTCGATTATGTAACGACTGAAGCCATAATTGCCAAGAAATAACAAGAAACAATTAGACAATCAATTAGATCGCGCAGGTTAGGAGGGGACAAAATTTCAATTTGTATAAAAAATAAAAAAATGTGGCGTGGCAGGTCGCACAGCACACAACTTTCTCTTTCAGTGCGTGTCACGCCAGATTTTTAATTAAAGTTCTCGGATTTTTAGGCTTGTATTTATTTACACAAGGACTTTGTTTATAGAGCCAACTTATTTGTGGATTTTCTTTCAAAATTTATTTGATCAAAATTTTAATTTAGTTTAAAAAACAAAAACAAATGAACAAATATCAAGTGAAGTGATAATCATTGCTATCTACAAGCAAGTCGATAAATGCTTGGTATTTTTAACGATGACTGAATGAGTCACACACTGATATGCTCTATTGTACATTAACACAAATATTTATATCAATATCGAATGAATTAATTGAAATGAGGAAAAAGGAAGGATCTTCCTTTCCTTTAAGGGTATGAAGCAATATTAGAAATTTTAAATATACGGTATATTTTGAAAAACATAAAGAATATTTAATAATTCAAATAGGCGAAAAAGTTGGCCGATTTGTACTCAGCATGCGCCCAATTAGCTAGCGATATATCAAATTCACAAAAGGCGACTAGACTCTCTATTTGATTGGGCTATCAATAAATAAAAGATTGTGTAAAAAAGATTTGTTGTTTAATTCTTATAAAAAAAAAGGTGAGCATAAACGATTAATATTAATTGGGGAGCATTCTCTGAATCCTAATCTTTGACCATGGACAGACTCTCAGGGAGAGATGAGATGTCCCGGCACAAAGCTCTCGGCGGCCCTACACCGTGGGTGGACGGGGAAAACACCTCGAGATCTCTCTAATTAGAACGACCACAGCGTGCCATTTTCTAGGCTGTCTAAATTCAGATTCCACAATAATTGTTAAAATTAAAATTTGTTAATTTAAAAAAAAAAAAGCAAAGGATTTTAGCAAGTGCGGGATTTTTTTTTCTTTTTCTTTTACACGAGGAGAAACAATAACAATAACAACAACAATAAGAACAAGAACAAGAGCCACAAGCGCCAGATGGGAAGCTTACCTGAGGCGCGGTGGCTGCGAGATGGTGCTGATTGGTACAGCCAACGGCCGACCGAAAAACTGCTCTAGGCCCCCGAAGCTACAAGAACAGCCGCATCAGCATACAACAACAACAACAACAACAACAACAACAACAAAGTGCAAACCACGTGAATCTCCATCAAATAAAATCCTTGAATAATCAAAAGCAAAACCTCGTGATTTGTCAAAAAAAATAAAATAAATTTATTCGTTTTTGTTTTAGAACAAATCACAAAAGATAATCTCATCAATAGAAATTTATGATAAAAAAAAGGCAACGCAGAGACATTTGGAAGACGCCTTGGCAAAAAATGCGAATATATAAAAAAATCTTTTTTTTTTTTTTTTTTTAATAGGCTACCAACGAAAATATTTCGTAGCTATATGAAATCAAAGAATTTAAGCTCACTAAAAAGGTGAGCATTCAAGACTTTAGACAGTACTTTGGTGCTACTACTCATAGCGTGTCGGGAAATACAAAGTAAAAATTTAATTGAAGTTGCTTTTTTATTTCCAAACTCATTTGAGTAGAGTCACCCCCCCCCCCCTCGCCCCACTGTTCCAAAATAACGTTCCCCCATGACACAAACATATCGTTGTTACTATTTGGATATTTGTGCCACCTGTTCCAGGCATGCTTCCAAGTTTTCTTTTTAATTACCGTCTTTTTGGGCATTTACACCCAGTCTCTATTCGTATTTTAACTGAATAGCAGATGGATCGTTAGGTCTGAAGAGGTTATCTCTCTATCCGCACACGAATTTAATGATATTTTATCAAAAAATGAACTAGAGTATAAGTATATACACCCTGACGACAGATGAGAGCAACAGCCACCAAGATTGTTGCAGGTTTTTTCGGCTTGTATTTAGTAAATTTACAATATATACCAGTGGTACCAATGGCTACCGGGGGACGCTCCACACGCAGTCGCCCATCCCGAGCTTGGTGTTTCCAGGACATCGTTCCCGCGATCGTTGCAATGCCAAGGGCAGCGAAATTTCTATTATTTTATATAGACAAGTGTGAATGTGTGTTTTCATAAACGACTGATGAGGGGCCGAAACGTTTGCAGATAGAATGAGCATTCGAGATGCTTGTGTTCATTTAATGACAGCAATTGCTACGTTCAAATCTACCTCGTGGTATTTATTATAATTCTTCATTTATGAAATCTATTATATAATTCGCAAATGTCTGTCTGTCCGCCTGCCACCCTCTATTTGACCAACTAACTTGCAGTTGGGATTTTGAAACGAAATTTTATATGCATAAAAAGGACCTTCTAGGGAATACAGGAAAATTATTTTCATCCCGAAATTCCTATAACTTTTTGAGTTATTAATTCCTAAAATTACGATTTCTCTCAGAGGAAATGTATAGATAAATATTTATGGCCTGGGGGCTAGGTGCGAAGCCCGCCGCCGACGGGCGCCGCGGCTAGTATAAAATTAAATGGGAACGCGAACGCCTGCAAGTTGGGCAACTGGCACGTCTAGCGATCAAGATGAGAAGTGAGTCGCTAAGGGCTCTCTCCGCGCATGCGCATGCCTACTCCATGCCCATGCATCAAGAGCTTTTTCATTATAAATTATAAATTTTATTTAAAATTCGCAGGCTTTTCAAGAAAGCTTTGGTCGAGCTTTATTCTCCCTTTTTCGGCTTTCGGAATGTTGGCAACACAGAACGACGAAGGCGACGACGAGATTCTCACAAAATAGTTAATTTCCCTTCTTGGTTGGGTTCACAAAATAATATAAATCATTGAAAGAAACCTTTAAACCTTTGGTCATTCAAGGTTGAGGGGAGGACAAATTTATATTTTACATCGACGATTGCAAACATAATAAAAGAAATCTGGTGTGACTGTCGCACAGCACATAACTTTTATTTACCTTCGGTAATCGAAAGTTGTGTTCTGTGCTTGCCACACCAGATTCTTCGTGTCGACTTATATTAAGTTTCCGCCGATATATTAGAATTCAAGATGTAAAATTTTATAGTAGGCCTATGGGAAAATTTTGTTCTCCTATCCTTCCTATGAAGTACAAGAGTAAAGTGGTCTTCAGAATATTTCAATGGCAAAATGAGAATATACATTTTAAAGAGCATCTAAAAAATAATTGATTTTTGAATTTTAATCAAAATCGCTGGAGCGAATTTTGAGAAAAATCGAAAAAAACTGAAAAAGTAGGCCTACATCAGTAAAGTATTAGGTACTCTTTGGTCGATCGTGTATATGCGTCAAAATCTCGACATCCAATTTTTAATATGAATCCAATACTTTCTCTCTATATATATTAACATATATAGGGTAAGAGAAAGTAATAGAGATGGCATATTTCCAACAAAGTCAAAAAATAAAATATTTTCAAACCAAAAGTAGGATCTTGATAATATTGAATAGGTCAATTTCTAGCCTCTCCAGGGAGGACTTTGTGGCGGGGGGGGGGGGGTTCTCGCTTTTCACAAAGCTCTGGCCTGCGATTTTGATCTGTTATTTTTTCACTTTCATCACCACAAAGAGGGAAGATTAATTTGGTGATATCACATCCTGAGGAAGAAAGCAATTTGTTTCCGAAACGTCAACGTTCATTTACAAAAAAAAAAAAAAAAAAAAAAAAAAAAACTTCTCATTTGCGTTCCTTGATCAATTTCTAGCCTATCAGAGACTTGGAATTAAAATCTATCATAGCTAACTAACATAGATGAATTGGATTTTTGATTCTTTCCAAGTAATAAAGGATTTAATATACATAAATAGAAAACGTGAAAGAATTAAATTAAATATTGTTTTGATTCTAAAATAAAATCACAAAAAAAGGGAGAATAGAATGTGACTCTCCTTGAAACTTCCATCCAATCCTCATCTAAAAAACATTTCCTTATAACGATGTTGTTGCATACTTTGAATTTATTACTTGTTAAGAAAATCCACAAAAAGAAGAATTGCAACACAAAAACTCAAAAGCAAATTGAGTTGAATTGACGTTTCAGGGTAAAAAAGAAACGCTACTCTAGAAGCCAAATTTGCTGAAGACTGGAAAAAAAAAAATATTAGGCTACATCATACATATTTTCTCAACTTTATTTTGTTCACCTCCCCCTTTGAGAATCTGTTTTTTTTTTTTTTTTTTTTTTCCTAGAGCCCCCCCCCCCCACTTAATTTTTCTTATCACCTGTCGCGAATTGAAAACAGCTATTTGCACTATTACATTTAAACGTGTAATCTTATATCTTCTTTTAATCTATCTTTTAATAATATAAAAGACAATCTCTGTCTGTCTGTCTGTCTGTCTGTCTGTCTGTCTGTCTGTCTGTCTGTCTGTCTGTTTGTAACGCATAGACTCCGAAACTACTGGACCGATTTTCATGGAGTTTTTTTTAATGGGTAGGGAATTTTCCGGGGGTGGTTTTAGGCTATCATTATATCGAATTAGGGGTAGGGAATCCCCCCTTTTGGGGGTTATCAAATACCCCATAGCAAAGCATTGGCAAACAGGATCTAATTCGCTTTACGAAAAATATATTTATCAAATCTTTAAAATAAAAATCTGGTGTGACTGGCGCACAGCACACAACTTTCTCTTACCTTCGGTAATCGAAAGTTGTGTTCTGTGCTTGTCACACCAGATTTTTTGTGTCGACATATATTTAGTTCCCGACAGTACGGAACATATGAATTCAGATGTAAAATTTATAAGTATGGGAAAATATTTATATTTTGTTACCATGGCAACCAGTTCTCCTATCTTCCCTATGAAATACAAGAGTAAAGTGGTCTTCAGAAGATTTCAATTGCAAAATGAGAATATACATTTTAAAGAGCATCTAAAAAATAATTGATTTTTGAATTTTAAAAAAATCGTTGGAGCAAATTTTGAGAAAATCGAAAAAAACTGAAAAAGTACATCAGTAAAGTACTAGTACTCTTTGGCCGATTTTGATTAAAAGCTTATTTTTCCGGTCCCGGGAGATGTTTAACTTAAATATAAAATTTCAACCTCGTAGCTCAATTCCTTCATGCTTAAAATTGAACACACACCCACACACACACCCACACACCCACACACAGACAGACCATGTCGCGAAAACCACTTTTTTGGATTCAGGGGACCTCAAAACGTGAAGATCCATCAAAATCTCGACATCGAATTTTTGACATGAATCCAATACTTTCTCTCTATATATATATTACATATATACATAGGTAAGAGAAAGTAAAAAATAAAAACTCTTCCTCATAATTAATTAAAATACATTTATCTGGGCAACTCTTAGTCATATCCCGAGACGCCGCCCGCCAGGGCCTAGCGGGGTAGGGTTGCCGAAGGCAACTCTACCGCAGCTAGTCTCTATATATATAATAGCGGAGTGTCAGTCTGTCTGTCACGCTCTGTTTGACCAACTTCCCCTTGGAATTTTGAAATGAAATTTTGCAGTCTTATAGAGGACGTTATGGAGAGTACAAGAAAAATACTCGGGTCCCGAAATTCCTATAACTTTTAGAGTTATTAATTCCTAAAGTTTCCATTTTTCCCATAGGAAATGCATAGACAAAAATAAATATAAGAGGGAGTTGCTGTGACATCCCGTCCTGTGGAAGGGACGTAAAGAAGATTCCCTCTCAGTGATGCATTCTTCGAAAGGAGTCGGTGCTGAGGGAGTCCCTCCTCAACTAGGACATCCTCCATAGCATAGAAGAGGTTGGGTAAAAGGAACCAAAAATAAGGATTAATTAGTTCACTAGCTAGTGACGAAAGCAGGAGGAGGAACTAGAGATAGGAAATGATGTAGCTTCACGGGGTGCAGGTAGATGGCTACGGCCAGAGGCCGGTTGGGTTTGAGGTGTGTGTCTTCGTGCACGAAAGCACCTCGGGTAAATAAACGGGGATCCCGAAAGGAATTTCAAAAAAATAAAAATAAATAGTCTATACTCTAATCGATTTTAATCTGGAAGTTTACTCGAAGATCCTGCAGCTCTTATTCAGGAGTATCAAGACAAATGATTGTTTTAAATTTTTTTATTTATTGCTAAGCGACTGTATCGATTTAACAATTTCTCGTACAAATCCAGTTCTCTTTTAATAAATATATGTCGTGCCCTCGGGGCATGGCGTAGAGGTTAGCGTGCTAACCTCTTATACCAAACGTCGCGGGTTCGGACCCCAGGCAGTCCGATGATTTTATTTAAGCCAATTGGATACCAAATGGCTTAAATAAGAATGCCTGGACCCCATATATGTATATTTATTAATAACGGATATCGTAAAAAGTCTTATATGGCCTGAGTTGCCGAAAAGACTGTATGAATGTGTGTGTGAGTGTGAGTGTGAATGAGAAAAAAGTGTGAATGTTTTTTTTTATAAAAAAAAAAATAAAATAAAAATAAATATACTCTTTGCATTTGAATATTCTATGAATGTAAGCCGCAAAATAATCAATATAATCAAAGGATTATACGATCAAGCGAAAGCACGAGTGAGGGTTGATGGAGTCTGCACCGGGGCAGTTGACGTTACAAGAGGAGTACTACAGGGTGACCCCATGAGTCCGCTGCTATTTTCTCTTTTCGTCGCAGATATGGAGGATTATATGAGAGAAAGAGGCTGCAGCGGCATTAACATTGACCATAAGACAGATATATTGAATCTACTTTTCGCAGACGACCTGGTAATCCTTTGTGACACACCATCAGATGTAAACTTAAAACTTGGAGTGCTTTCTGATTATTGCGAGGAGAACGACCTAAAATTGAACACTAAGAAAACCAAAATAGTGATATTCCACAAAGGAAGATATACAGGTCAAAAGCAATTCAAATATAGGGAAGAAATTATACCTTGCACCCCTAATTACACTTATCTGGGAGTTATATTTTCCCAATCAGGATCGTTCGTTGAGAATGCTGATAACGCATTGAGTAGAGCTCGTTTGGCTTCCGGGAGAGTGTTGGGGATACTGGTCAAATCCAAATGCAATAACTGGGAATCTAGAGAGAAACTATTCTTCTCCATATCCAGAAGCACCCTACTTTATGCAGCGCCTATATGGTCACTGTCCCATTGCGACCTCATCGAGAGAGCTCAGCTCAACTTTTTCAGGAAGCTGCTCCACCTGGCTAGGGGAACCCCGAATTCGGTGGTTAGATTGGAGACGGGCTCGATTCATCTTTCCTACACCATAATAAGGTTGACACTGGGTTGGATCCTGAAATTGGCAACAATGCAGGGTGATAGATATCCAAGAATATGCTTTAACAAGCTTGCGCAACTTGAGGGCTCAACTGTGGTCAAATATAACTGGATAAGCCAGGCAAGGAAGCTTTTTGAACGGAGTGGAATAGAGATGGATGACTTTGGGGACGCCTCAAGAATTAGGGAGATGATGAAAGGACCACTAGAAGAATTCAAGAACACCCTGATAGAAAAAGACAGAGAGTTTGTTAATAACTCCATCTTCAACAGCTATTACAAGGAAACAACTCTCTTTAACGATGACTATGGCCCACGAGATTATCTCACCTGGAAAACAAGATTTGGACACCTCAGGTTGTACTCCCAGGTCAGGACGGCTGGAAGGTATATCTTAAAGTTAACGGTAAACTACAACACGTACCTAATAAACCAAAAAGAGATATGCTCCATATGTAACCTTAACCAGCCAGAAACTCTATTCCACATCCTCAATGACTGCCCAATATACCACCCCTTCAGAATGCACCATATCCCGGAGATAAAAAACTTGCCAACTGAAGTTGATGTCATAGAATATTTTAATGGCGAGGAGAATATTAAGAAATTGTATATTTTTGTAAGCGCTGTAATGAGAACAAGGTCTTTTGTAATCAATGAATAATTTTTGTAGCATGTATCTGTAGAAACATATGTACCTCTCTCCAAACACAAATGTACTTGAGTACTTTCAATAAATATTATTATTATTATTATTATTATTAATAACGGATATCGTAAAAAGTCTTATATGGCCTCAGTTGCCGAAAAGACTGTATGAATGTGTGTGTGAGTGTGAGTGTGAATGAGAAAAAAGTGTGAATGTTTTTTTTTTATAAAAAAAAAAAAAATAAAAATAAATATACTCTTTGCATTTGAATATTCTATGAATGTAAACAAATCCTCAAGCAGGCACAGGATTGGAATACGTAGTAATAATAATTTTCTTTTCATTTTTGGACCCTGTTACGCATTAGTGTGTCAAGCGCCAGGTACCGAATTTTGAGAAAAATAACATTAAAGTTTTTTTTGATTTAAATTGTTTTGATTGGATTATATATAATTTTTTTTGTCAATTGTGCAAATAACATTGAATATAAATATTTTTAGGTCATATTTCATAAAAAATACTATTAATTATAGCATTTGAAACAATATTCCGTACTTAACTCAATTTTTAATTTTTTTTTTGGTGCTTGACACACTAATGCATAACAGGGCCCAAATATTATGCCACATCGAGAAACTTTAAAAATGTCAGAAAGTAAAAAAGGAATGTTAATTTACTTTTATGGGAAAATTGCATAATGTACGTACATTGATTAAAAACATTTGCATACCAAGAAATAAAATCAAGATAGAGAATCAAAGAAGTCTTTCAAAAAAAAGAATTGAGATTGAAAAGAAAAAAAAAAGAAATTAGGCAATGTTTGAAGAATTTTTTCCAAGTATAGATTGATAAGACGAGAAGAAGAAAAAATGACTCATAATCAATTACGATTAGCCTATAAAATCAACAAATTCCATGCATGGCATTAAATCCTATGTGCGATTTTGATGGATATACACGTTTTGAGGTTCACTGAAACCAAAAATAATAAAAGTAAAAGTGGTTTTCGCAACTGTCCGTCTGTGAACAAAATATTTCAACAACGAAGAGCTAATAGGTTGACATTTTATATTTATGTTAAGCACCTCCCTGACGGGATGAAAATAAGTTTTCAAACAAAATCTGCCAAAAAGTACTAGCATTTTACTGATGTACTTTATAAGTTTTTTCGATTTTTTCAAAATGCCTTCCAACAATTTTGTTTAAAATCAAAAATCAAATAATTTTTTTGGATGCTCTTTGAAATGTATGAAATGAAAAATACAAGCAAGGAGGAGCTTGATGACGTGGGCCAATTAAAAACTGTGCCCGGGTTTAGTAGTTTCTGGCCAACCTTTGTATTTTAAAGGGTCAGCAACTTGTTGTACAACTTATCCCGACACAAAAAATCTGGTGGGGCAAGCATAGAACACAACTTTCGATTACCGAAGAGAACGTTGTGTGCTGTGCGACCAATCACACCAGATTTTTATTTCTTCCTTTCCCTTTCGATAAATCTCTGTAAAATAAAAGGAAATTTTTTAACTAATCAAAAATTTAAACAGATGACGGCCAAATTTTTCAAATTTATTCCTTAAATGAATGATATTTTTCCAAGAATCCCAGGGTCAGAAGTTTAATCACATAAATAGATGTTGTTGTTTTTACATCAAGTGTCCTTCCCCCCTCCCTTCACTCACAATCAGAGTTCACGAAAATAGGACATTCAAATGGCTTCACATTTTTGCCCTTTGCGGATCGCAATTAGTGCAGAGTGCATTCACTATAAGAAATTAAGATTGGTAGAGAAGAAAAATGAGCAGCTAGTTGTATTTCATTTTTTTTTATTCCCTTCACGTTGACGTTTCGATCCCGATTGGGACCATCCTCAGAATCGAAACGTCAACGTAATGGAAATAAAAATACAACTAGCTGATGATTTTTCTTCTGCTGTTTACCAATCCTGATTGAACTGCCAGCTTTAAGCCCTACGTATCTACTACAAAAAATAATTGAAGATTAGGAAGAGTAAAAAAAAAATATTTTCCATTTAATAATAACCATGTTACGGTTCTTATGCTTATCTTCATCAGGATATACAAATATATTGAAATTTGATTGGTATAAGATGAAATAGTGGCAAATTTATATTTTCCTAGCCTAAGGCTCAAACATCTAAAGAAAACTTCCTTTGGCCTGGGGGCTATTTAATCCTGTGTTTCGACGTCACTTGGATAAGCTGCTCAGTTAATTTCTTGAGCATTTGTATAAAAAGCTGAGACAAGTGATTCTGATGGTGCTGCGGCGTTCTTTTTAAGGGGGGAGGGGGGGTGGCAGAGCTATAGTTTTTTTTAATAATAATATTATTAGAATAAATAAGAATTCAAGTATAACTTTGAGCTCAGGCTCATGGTCATTATTCTATTCTATTTATAAAATGATAAAATTATATCATTTAGTCTAATATTGATAAAAGAATTTTTTACTTTCTCTTACCTATGTATATATGTAATATATAGAGAGAAAGTATTGGATTCATGTCAAAAATTCGATGTCAAGATTTTGGTGGACATACACCTTTTGAGGTCCCCTGAATCCAAAAATGTGGGTTAATATTTTATATTTAAGTTAGGCGCCCCCATGGGACATGACACGAAGCTTTTGAACAAAATCGGCCAAAGAGTACTAGTACTTTACTGAAGCACTTTTTCAGTTTTTTTCCGATTTTCTCAAAATTCGCTCCAACGATTTTGGTTAAAATTCATAAATCAATTATTTTTTTTTTTTAGATGCTCTTTAAAATGTATATTCTCATTTTGCTCTCAAAATTGTTTGAAGAGCACTTTATTCTTGTACTTTTTTTTTTTAAACATTCACCCTTTTTTCTCATTCACACTCACACTCACACACACATTCACACAGTGTTTTCGGCAACTTAGGCCATTTAAGACTTTAGACGATAACCGTTGTAATTAATATATATATTGTGGGTTGAGGCATTTCTATTTAAGCCATCTGGTATCCAAATGGCTTAAATAAAATCATCGGACTGCCTGGGTCCAAACCCGCGACTTTTGGTATACGAGGTTAGCACGCTAACCTCAACGCCAAACTCGGGGGCTTTTTTATATTTTAAAATGTAGGTATATGAATTTAGAATGAAAGTAAAAATTAAATATCTATTTATTTATTAAACTTTTAATTAAATATAAAAAAAAAAAAATGAAAATTCTCACACCAAGGTTAAATATTATTTTTTTATTTGCATGTTTCCTTCTCCCCCCCCCTGTTCTAACTTTCACTATTTTTAAAACGATGTATTTAATGAGAGCTTTTGGGAAATCGAATGCCAGCTGCGCCTGATTTGAATGACAATTCTACAGGGAGCGCCTCAATTCAACTTCAAGTTCCTCAATCACAAATGAATAAAGAGATAAAATTTCCTTTTCCAATGATTTCGAATAACCCTATGGCTTTGAAGATGGCCTAGACCTCAAGCCGAAACATCAGCATTTATTTCTTATCAAAGGCCAAAGAAACCAAAAACATTGGAACCCTATAGGTACTGTAACAGATAAGAGCACACCAGAGATTTCGTCGCAGCCGTTCAATTATTCAACATTATATAAGATAGGCTATATGAAATAAAATTGAACGGCAGACATGATTAATGTGTGAATAATTGGTGGTTTTGTATTTAGGTCGGGGGCTCCGTCAGGTGAACCCACCAACTCAGACAAAGGGTGTAAATAATAGAGTAGCGAGAAGGTAGACGAGGCCAATATACGTAATAGGGAATTCCCCCCCCCCCCCACCCACCCACTTGTCCCTTGTCCCTTCTCAATGCCCTAAATGCAAACCAAGGACCTGCCCTGGCTCGCCCTCTAAGTGGGGGGGGGGGTGCTGGGTCGATGCTCACTCCGCCCAATTCGGCCATTCACCTGCCACCCTACCCCAAGACAACAAAAATAAAAATTCGCCTATCTGATGGCCACGTGATTTGTTTTGTTTTTTTTTTCTTTTTTTTTTTGACCTTAGCAAAGTCAAATGGCTAGATGATGATGAAACCAAACAAAAGGAAATAATTATCTTGAAAATAGATAAATAAATATTTTAAATTAACGAGAGTAATTTCCATAACAAGTATTGAGTTTTTTTTTTCTTTTTTGAGTATCTGCCAAGTCGATGGAAATAAATAAATAAATAAATAAAATTAAATAAAACTTTTCAATGCCAAGAATCTGCATATTTGAAAAAAATCAAATTTTTGAAAGGTGCTCGTTAATAAATTGATGGCAATTTCAATTTAAGATCACAAGCCAGTCAGCGACGACGTTTCGATCAGCCATCTTCAGGGCCAACCTAGGGATCTCCTCATGTTGGGCATTATTATGTCCATAACAGATGCAACATATTTATACCAATATCTAATTAGATGGTATGCAGTCGGTGCCACAAGTGCCTGATGTAGGCCTACTCGAGAGTGGAGTCTTGAGCTTAGGCAACCAAAATGCTTAGCCTCGGACGTGTTGTTTTAAAAGTAGCTTTGCACATGAAGCACTTGTGGCGCCGACGGTACGTAGCATGGATAGAGAGTGAATGAATTAATAAGTGAGCATTTGTACACATTCCAATCTGACCAGACATAGAAGTCCGCCATGCAAGAAAATTGATCTTGTTAAGAGAAAAGAATGAATTTGCAGTTGCATAGCATCTTCATGATCCAAGGGCAAACGTTAAGAACGTGTTTATTTCAATTTTATCACCTACCAAATAATTGGAATAAATATGGATGCTAACAAAATGAATAAATGTGATATTCGTAAATGCATTTGAAGTAAATGGGTGGCCTTGAGCACATGACTTTATCATTAGATAGAGCGCAGCACACGCAGAACGCAAGCGACAACGCCTGTACAATAGGCAACCACAACATCCACATCTTTCTTGCTTTTCCTCTTTTTAGAAAAAAAAAGCGAATCAATGATTAATTTTTGTGAAAAGTAGTTCACGGTTGTTATAATATATTAAACGCAAATAATAAGATTCAATCGCATTGTATAAAGAGAGACCTTAACCCAAATATTTAGAGATTGAACGGATAAAATAGAATAAAGAATATAGATTTATTCAAAAACGATTAGTAGGAAAAATTTTCAAACGCCCCCCTCTCCCTCCCTCGATGAATCTCCGGATCCCGGGCTCTCTGAATGGGCCAACTTTAGATCCTTTCTGTAGCTCATGCCAAAATCTAAAGCAATTCCATCAAATAAAGATTTTAACAAATATAATGATAAATTTCTGTTTAGATAAATGAGAGCACACTCTAAAGAGAGCCTCTCGCATGTATAGGCCTATTTATAATAGGGGGAAGTAGCCGATTATCGGTGCCTCAATATCGGATCTGCATCGAAGCGAAAAAAATAAATTTTAAAAAATTGTAACTAGTAGGCTACCTCTCAGTTCTTCCATCCTAGAGCGACGTTAAGCGGACTTATCTGTTGTCAGGGCGAGTTGTGAAAAATATTTGTTTGGTTTTTGAATTTATGAATATTTCGGAGGAGGCACTTCACAGCAATTCTACAACTACTAAAAGAAACATGTTCAAACTTCTGGAGTGCTAATTACATTGGAGAAGAACGTTAATTTTAATATACACTTATTTGTTTTAGCTATGTGTTATGGTTTCGAGAATAGAATATATTGTGCATCGGGTATTAATTTATTAATATATATATATATATAGAGATTATACCTAATAATGTATATTAAGAATTATTAATAAAAAATCTGGTGTGACTGTCGCACGGCACACAACTTTCTCTTAACTTCGGTAATGGAAAGTTGTGTACTGTGCTTGTCACACCAGATTTTTTGTGTCGACATGTATTTAGTTTCCGACATTCGATTTTCAAGATGTAAAATTTAATTTTTTTTAGAAAGGAGAAGCGGCAGGTGCAGCCAAAAATAAAAGCCTCCGATTTAATACAATTCAACAAGACGTTTCGTGAGATTTTAATTTTATTTACCCATCTTCAGTCCTTCATCATTCTCACTTAATAAGTACGATGACCCAACTCGCCAGGACATATGATACATTTTTTAGTATTTAGATGTATTGCCCTCTTGACCGACTCCGGGACTTAAACAATTTTGAAGGACTGAGGATGGGTAAATACATTTTTGGCTGCACCTGCCCCTTCTCCTGTCTATAGAAAAACAGCCACTGGCTTATTTAATTATTTTTTTTTTTAATTCAAGGAAGGGTGCCTCTTGTGTTTAATGTTATTCCCAACAACAATGCCATCAACTTCAAAAGGTTGGGAAACCCTGCTCTAGTGGGCAGGGCCGTAGCCAGAAAATAATTTCGGGGAGGGGGGGGGGGGTTTGATTTGGTGGAACAGTAGAAAAACAAAATCGTTTAATAAAATAATTAAAATGGTGTTACTTATCAGTAGGTAGAGAATTTTGTTTGTAGTGATTGATTAACTATTATGTTGTGTATAACAACAAAGTAAGACGGGCGCACTAAAATAAATATCTTTTTTTATTTCGGGGGGATCAATCCCCCTTGATCCCCCCCCCTAGCTGCGGCATTGCTAGTGGGTAATGTTTCTACTTTCATGTATTAGATTGTAAGCACTTCTGATGAAGACAAGGAATTGTCGAAATACATAGCAAGTGTTAATTTTAAAATTAATAAAACATTTGAATCAAATAACCTAGTAATGAATTCGTATATTTAATGTTTCAACGAGAACCTACGGTCCAAAGTTTAAATCTAATTAGGTTATTTAGTTCTCTTAAACAAATTGGTCTTAGTATTTGGTTTTAAAACAACATTTTAGCCTGAAAATACATTTAAGGAATTAGACGACGAATAGAGGGTAGAGAACCTGTCGGGGTTCTCTGTATAATTAACAAAACATGAAATAAGGCCGCGTGTAGCCGTTGGGGTAACAATGAGATGCGTGTCCGATCGTTGCCAACTTCCTGATCACGCACCCTAAAGGGTCTCTACTTTTGTTCTTATTGGGCCTATCGATTAGCATTTCTCTCTTTCGTGTGTCCAAATAAATAGGAAGCGGAAGTGAATACAGAGAATATAATTTCTTTTTTTTTTTAATCCTCTGCGAGATACCTTTGCAGATGATCTTGGTCAAGTTATTTTTGTACAAATTCATGAATCATGTTGAAATTGAAACGTTACCTAAGCGAAATGGAATTTCATAATCTGAAAATAAAATAAATTAAAATGGAGAGAGAGAGAGAGAGTGATTACACGAAATTTGCGAACAACGCGTCGTGTTATTATAATTTTGATTCAATTTTTATTGTGCCGAATGAACAGAGAAACAGACAAGAAAGGGGAAAGCCATTTTGCCGACATTCGTACTCATACTCTTTGGCCGAATTTATATCAAAGGCTGTTGTCACAACTCAAGAGGGTCACACCTTAAATATAAAATTTCAACATAGTAGCCTTCTTGCTTTCTTTTGGACACACCCTCGGGATTGGTGTAGTCGGTAGCGCGCCTGCCCCCAAGGGTCGCGAGTTCGGACCACCAGGTGGTCCGATGATTTTATCTAAGCCATTTGAATACCAAATGGCTTAAATAAGAATGCCTGAACCCCAAAATATATATATATATATTCAAATAACGGTTATCGTCAAAGTCTTATATGGCTTGAGTTTCCGAAAAGACACTGTATGTGTGTGTGAGAGTTTAAAAAAAAAGAAGATATATAGGTAAGAGGTGGCAATAAAAGAAATCAAATATAAGAGCCTTGAAATATATTCCTGTGGAACGTCCCCCGGAGCCGGGGGAGATAGGATGGCCTCAGTATTCGAAAAGGGTTTTAAAAATTAGTTCCTTAGGGAAGGACTAAAACTGTACAAAATTTCACAGACACCTCTATGGCTTTAGAGATTCAGGAAGAGAACAAAAAATTGATTAGAATACATTTTCATTTAACGGGAGAGAGAAGCATGTGATTAAAATAGAAATATCTTTTGCTTTCCATCAGATGTCTATATCTAAAGGAAGCACGTACCATTGAACTAAGAATTAAAATAATAAATTTGGCCTGGAGTGTTTGCCCTTTATTAAACGGCGCATATCTACAATAGGCTATATCAAATACAAAAACATATTGTCGGATGCATCAATTTTGTTTTTATTATAAAAGTTATTTATAAATAATCAATATTGTTTACTTCCTGGTTTGACAAACAAATGTCCCAAAAGGAAATTAATGATACATTTTTAATGTCAAAGAATATCAATAATGGAAACCGAGAGAGTTCATTGACTGGCCAGGGGAGATGAAACAGAGTTGACCTGGAATAACCTCAAAAGGCTTATTTGTAAAAAGGCCATTTTAGTTTTAGTGTATGAATCTTTAACAATAAAAAAAAATTTGTATAAAAAGTAAGAATTGATTTCTTAGATAAATAAATAAAGAACAGAACTTGGCTGGAAATTATCTTCGTCTTCTCTCCTCAAGATTCAAGCCAAGAGCCAAGAGATTTAATTCCTCCCCCTCCTCCGCCTCAACAATTTGGAATGAAAAATTAAAGAATGGAAGCTGCAAGATGCAGCAGAAATTGATAAAAGACAGCGGTCATGTCACAAGAATTTCCTAGAGATTTAGCTGATAAATTTTCCCTCTTCTAATAGAGGGAGTCGTTTCTTATAAATAAATAAATAAACTTTGACTAGCCGGGGGGCCTGGCAACGGAGAAGAGTAACAGTCACCACAATCGTTGAAGTTAAGTGATGCCAAGCACGGCGAAAGCTCGGGATTGGTTGACCCCGAGCAATCAGCGAGTGGAACGCCCCCGGTACCCATCGCTACTTGTATTTAAAAGTTATGTAAATAAAGAAATAACCCCTAAATGGCCTCTGTAACAGAAAAGTTTTTTTAAGCGGGTCCCGCAAAATGGACTGTCTGTCAGTGACCAAAATAAAGTATGAAGGTAAGGTCGGCTCCCCTCTGGGACGTGACTCGAAGCTTTTAATCAAAATCGGCCATAGAGTACTTGTAACTTACTAATGCACTTTTTCAGATTTTTTTTTTCGATTTTCTCAAAATTCGCCCCAACAATTTTGGTTAACATCCATAAATCAATTATTTTTTTTGTATATTCTCATTTTGCTCTCAAAATTGTTTGAAGATCACTTTATTCTTGTACTTGATAGGAAAGATAGGAGAAATGGTTGACATTGTAACAAAATATAAATATTTTCCCATGTTTATAAATTTTACATCTTGAATTCTAATATATCGGTGGAAACTAAATATATCTCGACACAAAAAATCTGGTGTGCCAAGCACAGAACACAACCGAAGGTAAGAGAAAGTTGCGTGCTGTGCGACCAGTCCCTTTACTCGGAATATTTGTATAAAATTTGCCCCATAGTGGCAGAAATGTGCCACGATTGGTATGAGTGCCCCTTCAAGTGGTTCAAATAGTTAAATAAGTTTGGGTTAATTTAATTTTTAGAAAAAAGAGAATTTTAAATAAAGATATTTCAATCTTAAATATGGATAGTTATTTTTGATGCGATCTTTATGGAAAATATAAATAATAGGTGAATACAGGTGCTGGGCTGACTCAATACAATTGGAGTATAGGAAGGTGAGAGAGAGAGAGAGGGGGGGGGGAGTGTGGCGTGTTTGATGTGCGCATGCGCAGGCGCAGTCCGGGCCAGTGACCCCGACTACAAAAAGTAGGTCATTCGTTAGTTTGGCCTACCTGACCCTTTCTTGTATTCACCTCGGCGCAGCCCTGCAAGGTGAAATTCAATTCACTATAGGTCAATACATTTTTGTTTAATTTTGATAACTCGCTCATAATTTCTATTGATTTTGCGTGTCTTCGTATTTGATCCAGCGACTTTACACCAAAAGATTAAATCTCTCGGGCTTGCACTAACATGGATAAATAGATTTTCTACTTTTTCAAGAATTAATTCACAGGTTGTTTTAGATCTATCACCCCTCCATGTTTGCTTAACATTTCATTTAGATTAAAAGGTTGAAATTATCAAATGATTAATACTCAGGTGTTTGTGAATTAGCAATAGAACCCAAAATGCCTCAAGCAACTCGATGATTGTGTTAAGAGAAAACAATTATATAAAATAGCAGGCACAGAAAAAGGGCAAAATTGTGGATGGAGTATACAAAGACAAGATTTTGCTAATTAACAAATACAAAGATAAGTTATTCTTGAGATAGGTATTTTTAGAAGGGAGAGCAGCGAAAAACAAAAGAAAGCCAAATGGCCTTTCGGACGACGTTTTTTTTTTCGCTAGCCATATTTTTTTTATTTTCATTGAATGTTTTGACTAATTATGGTGAAATTTGGCATGGTGTACTTACTGAGGCAAATGACTAGTGGTAAAAAAAAATACTCTTATGGTATTTTTCAAAATGGCGCGCGCCCATTTGAAATTTTTCTATTGAAATAACTGGAAAAGTACAAAACAAATTAAAAAAAAGAAATGGTAGCTAGCGGGAAAACGAAGCATTTTTGGATCTATGCTATAAGGAACCTTTTTCTTTATTTGAATCTAGAAGTTTGGGAGCCTATTTCAGAAACCCCTGTATACGTGGAGGTTCAGGCACATTTATTTCTTTTGGTATAATTATTTAAATAAATATTCATCTGACTGACTGTCTGGGATCCGAACCCTCGCCCCTTGGCTTTTCACATATTGGACGTTTAATTTGCAAAATGAATGAAACGCCTTTTGATCTCTTCATCTCTTCATCCCCTTTCTTCTTGGTTTATTTTAACAGGAAATTGTCTCTCTTTAGGCACGTGGCATACTAAAAATACAGGAGTCTCTTCTCTTAATTATATTTATATATATATATATATATATATATTTATAAAGATAGAGAAAGGGGAGGGGAGGGGAGGGGAGGGGAGGGGGGGTGTCTAACCCATTTCGGTCCATTTCCGTCATCCACAGCAGGCGATGCGCGTCAATGCTCACAAAAAAAAAAGAAGATTAATTCAAGAAAGAAAAGTGAGACACGTGGATTATTTATTATTTTCATTAAATGTTATTTTTAAAGATGCTCAACGATTAATCAGAGGATCACTAGAGATGCTTATTCCATTAAAGACATAAATTCTATAATATAATAAGAGTATATGCAACATTTTTTTCTAATCGGTTTTTTACAATTTTATTTTTATTGGGCAGGAGAGTTAGAGATCTCAAACAGTTGGTCACCTGTTCATACGGTATTAGTGTAAATATAACCCTCCATGTAAATATCCAATAAAAATAACATAAATTCATAGTTTAAAAATTGATTAAAAAAAAAAATTGCATATATATGTATAAAAGATATTTAATTGTATGTTTTGGGTCCTGAGGAAGACCAGAAGAATCGACCGAAGCGTCATTTGTAATATTTATAATTGTTTTTATCTGGACGCCTGATTTCTTTCTTTTTTTGTTTTTTGTTTTGAAATACCACATAAAATGAGAGGGAGCATTCATTAAATGAAATATCATTTCGAGAGAAATGCTTCAAGCTGTATAAATAAATATATAAAAATTTTCTCTTCGTCAAAGGGAGATGTTGTAGCCATCTAGTGACAAATACGGGAATTAATTAATCTCTTTCCCCTCTCAACAGGTAGTTGATGCTTTGTTTGTCCAATATTTTATTGAATTTCTTCTGGTTTTTTTTTTTTTTTTTATTTTGCTCTTTTAAAATTCAGTTTAAAAATAAAATTTGACTGGATTATTTCCAAAATAAATAAATTTTACACTTGATTGAAAACATGTGGGGGAAATTTTCTAAAAAATAAATGCTATTTTTAATTAAAAGAGAGTAAGTAATTATTATAGAAAAAAGAAAAGAAAAAAGGCGCAGTTAAATCAAACATGATTCAGAAGTCATATCAAGGTCAAATTAATATGGCGGAGGAGGGGGGGGGGGGTGAGAAATTCCGTTCCTCTTGATCAGAGACAAAAAACGCTTTTAGCGAACCCCCTTTGGCAGAGTTTATGAATTTAGTCTCAAGGTCAAAAGGAATTTTAAATAGCGAAGAGAAAATCTAAATAAACTGGGAGAGAGGAGCTGATTCATTCCAACTCCTTGTTTCTCACTCTCTCTCTATTTATGTGAGTAAAAATAAAAAGGAAACAAAAGCAGAGCCGTTTGATGTCAAGTGTTTAGTAATTTTCCGTCCACACACACACACACACACCCTTCTGCAATCAAAGAGGAATTCTTCACAAGCCTTGATCTTGTTGTCAAATCGATTGGCAAACAAGTCATCAAATCTACTGTACATAGTAGTAGCTGAAGATTTCGAAGAGGAACAGTCAGCAGTCATTTCCCCTCTGATTGCAAGCGAATATCAACATTTTCTAATAAAAAAAAAAAAACAAGTATTTTGGAAACTCATATAATACAGAATTTAACGCTCTAAATCAATTGTTCCCAACCGAGGTGCCGCATGTTTGACAGAGGGGTGCCGCGAGATATTGAGATAAACAAAAAAAAAAAAAATATCTATACTTAAGCTAACAAAACTATTGATGTATTTTTATTCACTTTACTATAATATGTTATGTTGCTCAGGGGCCCACATCTTGTGGGTACGTGGATGGCGACCACGAGCTACCCGAGCTGGGACAGGCAGTCCTTTAGTTCTTTGTATGTCTGTCTCTTCCTTCCTCTTTTCAACAGGCAACAAGCTTGAATTATTTAAAGATTCGGATGGGTTGACATTAAAGAAAAGTAATAAAAAAAATCACAATCTTAAGACCTCGTATGTAAATGTCTTTTTTCGAATCCGCAAACAAAGGAGGGTTAATTTATTAAAGCCACAATGTTGGGAGAATGTATAAAAAACAAAAATGTTAGCTGTATGTTTGTCTTTGTAAATACCCTATGTTCAGAATTCTGAAGTAGGGAGGCGTTTAGACTCCGAAATGTCAGAAATAAACCAGACTTGAACACGAGCGAGCGTTATTATTAACAGCTACACCAGATAAATGAAAAATACAATTATATTGGGCAAATATCAATGTCCAGTATTTTGGACAGAATATATTGAAATTGGGTAAATAAAGGAGAGCAAAAACATTTGTAGACAAAGTAATATTTAAAATCAATATATGAACAATGATTGAAGTTTATCAAAGTTCAAAAGGAATTATCTAGTTATTAAGGGGGTTCAGGAGCGACGTCTAAACGTACTTTAAAAAAACTAGACTATTATAAGGAATCTTTCAATGCGGTTTTTTTTTAAATGAATTAAATTCATAAGAGATTATTGGGACGATCTATGATCTATGGGATCGAGCTATGATTTTTTTAATGACTTATTAAAAAATTATCGTAATTAATTTTTTTGTTATCAAGCAAATACAAAAAAACAATCAGTCGCAATAATCTTTAATTTTTTTTTAAATTTAAAAATGAATTTATTGTTATTATTAATTACATATTAATTAAGAAATTTTTAAAATAAGCTTAGATGATTTATTTAAAAATCAACTGTCAAATTAGTTCAGCATTCTTGCAATAGATAGCTACCATTCTGACATCTCTTGGCAAATTTTTGAATTACTTGATTTTTTGGGCATACTTTTAATGACACACAACGCCATCTTAGCGGGAAAAACATGCGAACACCTTCGCTCCTGCCCCGCCTTAAACTTCACTTGAGGGCAAATTTTCAAAAAGACTTTTTAATACAAGTGTAATTCATTAAATTGTGTAAAATTTTCAAATAACAAAAAGAGGATAAAGAAGCAACTAGAAATCTGGTGTTACAAGCACAGAACAGAACTTTCGATTACCGAAGGTAAGAGAAGTTGTGTGCTGTGGGCCCTGTGGTACACTCTGTAGTTGCTGCCTTCTTTTTATGTGCTAGGGATCTGAGAGGAAGGGCCTTTGATCCCTTAAATAAACCCAGAGAACTTTTTGGGAGAGTAAATTATTTGAAAATTGAAGAGATGAAGTGGCTGTTATATTTAACAATAAGAGGATAAAGGAGCAAGCAGCCCAGCCAGGTAGTTAGTCTCCACGAAATGGAACTCTCTGTTGAGGAAACAGTTTCGGTTTTAATGAAATACAACCATCATCAGCTCATTTATCGAGAGTGTGAGCTCAAATGACAAAGCATTGAGTCATATTGTCAGTAGATGTGTATTATACATAAATTATTTGTATAAAATAAAATTTTATTTTATTTTTGTAAATGGAAACTTTTGAGCAGCGTAAACAAAAGAATTAAAAAAAAAAATTTTGCAGGTATAACCAAAAGGTCACCCTAATGCGCGTAGTTTGAGATACAAAATTGTTTTGATTAAACAGATTAGTAGTAGTAGTAGCAGTAGATTAATCAAAACAATTTTGTATCTCAAACTATGCGCATCGTATTAGCTGATTGAATTGCTTTGTATTTTATACAAATAATTTATGTATAATACACATCTACTGACAACTCCGCAATATGACTCAATGCTTTGTCATTTGAGCTCACACTGATGGTTGTATTTCATTAAAACCGAAACTGTTTCCTCAACAGAGAGTTCCATTTCGTGGAGACTAACCACCTGGCTGGCTGCTTGCTCCTTTATCCTCTTATCGTCAAATATAACAGCCACTTTGTTTCTTCAATTTTCAAATAATTTACTCTCCCAAAAAGTTCTCAAAAGCTTATTTTCACCCTCTAGGTGGGCGAATAACTTTAATATAAGATTTCAAGCTCCAAGCTCAATTCCTTCATGTTTTAAATTGAACACACACACACAGACAGACAGACCATGTCGCGAAAACCACTTTTTTGGATTCAGGGGACCTCAAAACGTGTATATCCATCAAAATCTCGACATCGAATTTTTGGCATGAATTCAATACTTTCTCTCTATATACTTATACATAGTGGTAAGAAAAAGTAAAAAGAGTTTTTGTACTTCCCCCTGGGAAGGATAGCTTCAAATAAATTATTTTTTTTTACTGACTCTTGAGGCTAATGCCCTTTAAGTTATTTGTTTTAAGGTTTCCCTCTCTCTCGCTTTAGAATCCTTAAAGTTGACGATCATTGTGCAGTTAATTAATTGATTCATTAAAAAAAGCGAGAGAAAATAAATATGCTTATTCTTGCTGTCAATGAGAAGGGGGGGGGGGGGCTAAAGCAGCCTTACGTAATTCATTATACATTGAACATTGTATATCTACTTGAACAATACTGAAAATATTGTATGTATCCTTAACAATAACTTCAAGTAGTTTGGAAACAATTTGAAATTTTAAAATTTGGCTCTCAAAAAAGTACATAAAAAAAAAACTAACAATTTTTATTCTATATGGGTCTAGATAAAGAAATATACTGTATATCGGTCATTCTACAACTTTGGGGTCGAATTTAAAATGCACAATTTCTAACTTTGATTTCAATTGTTCGTAATGATTTTGATCATAGGCGTAGCCAGAAATTTTTGATGGGGGGGGGGGGTTCAAGAAAATTGTTTTAAATATTTGAAAAATTTAAGATTATTTTAGGGTGGTCTATTCTCTAAAAACAGAGGTTAAAATTTAAAATAAACAAATGTAATGTAAAAACAATCAGCGTTAAAAAAATGCTATTCTCTAAACAAAGTTTTAACAGCGACGTTGCGTAGTAGGTAGCGTGCCTACCTCCTATACCAAACGTCGCGGGTTCGGACCCAGGCAGTCCGAAGATTTTATTTAAGCCATATGGATACCAGATGGCTTAAATAGAAATGCCTGAACCCCAAATACATATATAAATTACAACGGTTATCGTATAAAGTCTTAAATGGCCAGAGTTGCCGAAAAGACTGTGTGAATGTGTGTGTGAGTGTGAATGAGAAAAAAGTGTTAATGTTTTTTTTGTAAAAAAAAAAAAAAAAAAAAAAACCGCGACGTTAACATATTGCTTTTATTTCAAAGCTATCAAAATCATAGCCTTAGTTTTTGGGTTAAGGACGCTATTTTTATTTTAAACATGACGTTAAAATATTAAAGACACCCCCTAGACATGGCATTAATTTTTAACACTATTTATTGAATGTTAACGCTTTGGCTTTAAAGTTTTTGTTTACAGAATAGCAAGCATGGGCGTAGTCAGGGAGAGGCAGGGGGGAGCGTTGCCCCCCCCCTGGCTTGCCCTAAAAATTGGAAAAAAACAAACAAATAAATATATATTTTTCCCATTGGGAATCATTTTTTTAACGCCCCAATCCACTAGATTAATTTAATTTTTTTTTTATTTAAATAAATAATTAATAATCTATGTATATATTAATCGCAACCCCCCCCCCCCCTCTTGCCCTAACAAGATGTCTGGCTACGCCCATGGAGGCAAGGAAGTGACACAGTCTTTTCGGCAACTCTGGCCATTTAAGACTTTATACGATAACCGTTGTAATTTATATATGTATTTGGGGTTCAGGCATTTCTATTTAAGCCATCTGGTATCCATATGGCTTAAATAAAATCTTCGGACTGCCTGGGTCCGAACCCGCGACGTTTGGTATAGGAGGTAGGCACGCTACCTACTACGCAACGTCGCTGTTAAAACTTTGTTTAGAGAATAGCATTTTTTAACGCTGATTGTTTTTACATTACCCATTTGTTTATTTTAAATTTTAACCTCTGTTTTGCAAAGCATCTGTTGATTGTACTGAGGATGATTCAATGTCACTGGAATTGAAATATTTATAAATAAACAGATAATACGCAAAAGTATTTATTTTTGGCCGATGTCCTTATAATAAAATTAATAAGTTGATTTTATTGTTAACATAAGCCAGGGGACTGACGCTCGGATCGAGGTACGCGACTTTGAAATAAAAAAAAAATAATGTAAATTTATTTAAAATCAAAGTTTATGACTTAACAATGCTTAATAAAGTATCTTAGATTATATCAATATGGATAATAATGATATATCATAAAAAATTTTTAAATTTGAATATTTATCATAGTACCCAAAAATTATTAACTTTTTCTATTAACTGATGTTTAAAAAAAAGTCAATATGTTTGGTAGTCACTGAAATATTTGCAATTACGCGAAGTTAACCTATTTTTGTAGAATGACCCATATATAAGTTAATTTTTAAATAGCGGAGTAGAGCTACCCTACAGTCAGCACAATCGTTGCGATTAAGCGATGTCAAGCACTGCGAAACCTCGGGTGAGTGACCTCGAGGAATCAGTGTCGGTATTATTAAGTCAAGTTTTCAAGTCGGCATTAATAATTAAATATATATATAAATAAATTAAAACCCTAATGGAAGCTGAAGTCCAAGAGGGTAATTTAAAAAAAAAACTTTTAGATAGAGGAAATAATCTAAATAAAAAAAAGTCTCTGTCTCACAGCGTGAGCTAACACGCAAAAACAATTTGAGTAGAAAGAAAAACGTACGAAAAAAATAAAAAGTGATTGACGCCAAAGTTCCGCTTAAAGACAGCATATTCTGCAAATATCATGGAAATGACTTTTTTATCTGATCAATCGTAAGGAAAATAAAAAAAAAAAATCTCTGAATCTATTACACCCTTCATTGAGACGAGAATTCCTTTTTGTTTTATCTAACTAACATCTTTACGAGAGCTTGCTCTGATATTGAACAAATTGTTTTGAAAAATTTGAGATAATCAAAATTCATTCTAACCTTTAATGGCCGGAATAGTTTATATTATTTCATTTTCAAAGAACTGAATTTGTTGATTAAAAAGAAATTATAACATCTCGAATGGCTTTATTTGTCTTTTATTTTTGTTTATATATATTATTTTCTATGCTTATGAAACAAAGGAAAAAAAATATTATCCATTGTTGCAAAATAAAAATTATTTTAAGGTTGTTCGGATAGTACATCGTAAGTCATAATAGAATCTAAATTTTTTTTTAAATAAAATTAAAAATTTGAATGCCAAAATTCCTTATTATAATTTAGTCGTGACCTATCATAGTTTATAATTGGATTAAGTTAATAATTTAATTACCAAAAATAATAAATGAATGACTTTTGATTTGAGCAGTTTTTCACGTAATATAGAACTGGCAACATTGCATTCATCAACTATCTATTTTAAATCTTAAACGCCTTAAATTTTATTTTATTTAATATATTACAATGTTTAATGCAAATCAGTTTAAACACAATGGACGATTTGCGAGAAAAAATATTGTAAAATTGAAAAAAAAAATGTATCTGACATAGAGATAAGACACTTATGTTATGCGACGTTGCCAGGCTGGTCTGACTCTCGAGAATTCATTATTTTTAAATATTAGCGACTGTCATTTTGGAGAATTTTTTGACTTTCTTGTTAAAATATCTTTAAAAGCGGTCGGCAGAAACTTTTGATTTTATTTTTAACATATTCCTCGGAAGTGAATTAATAAAATGTAAGTTTTTTTGTTTTTGTATCAGTTGCAGAAGGTGCCTATATAATTCAATATGTGTGAATTTCGTCGTTATTCCCCATAGGCTACATGTTAAATTTCAATTTTTTACAAATTAATTACACGATAACCCTGTGTCAGATCTGCTTCAAAATTTTATTTTATACGTATTTGATAGTGATTAATAACATTAAAAAATTAGCTTTTAATCAGTTAAAGTGCTTTAATGTCCGAACAACCTTAAATAAACATCTCAAGAATTTATTTGTAAATATCTCAACTTGGTGGGTTTTTTGTTTCAAGAAATGTCAAACATTTTTATATCTATATAAAAAAAATCACAAAAAAAACGCCAAATGAATATATAAACACCTTGATAACAACAAGAAAATAAAAGTCGAACAAACTTGCAAAAAAAAAAATCTCTATATAATAATAATTAACGCTAAACAACAAACAAAAAATTGTTTTCCAATAAAATACAAATTCTTGTCTTACTAATCGTTAGAAAAAATAATTAGTACGATAATTGTTTAATGAGAATTAAGAAATACAACTGCTAATGTTTAAGCTTATTTATATTTTGATTTATAAAATTCATAATAAAACAAAATATTTTAAATCACAAGGCTTATTTTTTCACTCATCTTTTTTTAAATTTGAAATAATTTTTGACAAGCCAGAGATCACGTGGTATGCGTTACCAACGCCATCTAGAATTATAATGAATTACAAGAGCTTTGTTTTAGTGTCGAGTAGATGGCACCACCTACCCAACATTTTATTTATTATGAATATGGTGTCATTAATTTAAATTTAAATAACCTAATTTTTATGGGCAATTAAAAGAAAAATTTGGTGCCATCATTAATAAAATAGAAAAAGTGAAAGAATTTATAGTGAGCTTAAAAAAGAGAATAGAGAAAATGCATGCATGCATATGGACTCACCTATCGGGGTCTTCTCCGGTGGCTGGAGGACCTGAGGTGGCAGCTGTAGCTCCTGAGGCGGCGGCGGCGGCTGCATCTTCAGGAATTGTCACTTCAGTTAATGTTTCAGTAAGAACTTGGACATCTTCGGCCTCAGCTTGGACGATTTGTCCTCCAATTAAAGGTTGAGTCTGTGTCTGTGGTGCTGACATTGGCATTTGTGGCTGCGGTTGTTGTTGTTGTTGCGGGGCCGTTTGAGGAAAGTATTGGGGTTGTTGTGGCTGTGATTGCGCTTGCTGCTGCGTTGCTGGTGTATGTGTCGATTGTTGTTGAGTGGCAGGAGGTTGTGAGGGTGCCGCTGCAGCTGCTTGTTGAGGAGTTGGCTGTTGTTGTTGTTGTTGTTGTTGTTGTGATGCTGTTGGGGGAGGAGGTTGTTGAGGTTGTTGAGGTGTCGTTTGTGGTGGTGGTGGTTGTTGTTGGAAGGTGCCGGAAGACATGTTTGGTGGATAACCTCTGAGTACTTGCTGCATCTGTTGTTGTGGCATACTCTGTGGTTGCTGCTGCTGTTGAGATTGAGACTGTTGTTGTTGTTGTTGTTGTTGGGGTGGTAAAGACCCCATTGGCATCGTCTGGGCGATTTGTTGTTGTGGCATCACTTGTTGTTGTTGTTGTTGTTGTTGTTGGAGAGTCTGCCCAGGAGAGACAGAGAAACCCTGTGATCCAGGAACTATTCCCATATGGGTCTGTGCTTGTTGTTGTTGTTGCTGCTGCTGTGCTAGGAGAACTTGCTGATCCATACTAATTTGTGTCTGTGTCTGTGTGGCCACAGCAGCGGCGGCAGATTCTTCATCTTCATTTGGCACTTGGTCACTAAGTACGGCTTGTTGCTGGTTCACATTATGGTCCAAATAGTCCATGCACATCCAGCGACCGCGCTTAAATGGTTCAGTAGATTCAATTTTCACCACCTTGAAACGTTCGTTGCGATGTGAATCACGCATTTCTGTATCAGGTTTGGCGTTCAGATTAATTACAGAGGTAACCGTTTCCGGGAGTGCTTCAGGATTACCGGCGTTTAATCCGGTGGTATTTTCAGGTGCTACGATTACTAACCCGTATTGGGAACTGGTAGGGATGACTGGAGCAGTGCCGATGGCCGTGGATGACTGATTAAAGAACACGTCCTCCTTGGAGAACGAGGTGTCCTCCGAGTAACTGGGCGTTTCGTTCTCCAGGTCGGTGACCCTGCTGTTGTTTTCTAGCGAAAGGTCGTCTGTGTGCGACTCATCCAGGTCGTCTGCTGAATCGTCACCGGCATCGTTGCTCATTCGACCCCCAACAGTGACACTCGTAATCTGAAACGACGGCGTCTTTTTTCGCTGACTGTTGGTCAAACAAGTAGGGTGAATCACAGCTGATTTGTCCGACTCACCAAGGCGCATAGTCTCGCTAGTTGTTCGATTTATTGAATTGTTATATTTCACTTTTTCATTTGATTTATTAGTACTTTTTTGGGTTAAATTGTCAGCCATGTTAAACAGCCCTTACACCCTGACACACTCTCCTATTTGTTATTTTCTCCAGCCACGGAGTAAACAAGTTAAAGCATCTAGGCATAATATGTTACACTAAATATTTCTTGACATTATTCACATTAACTGTCTGATAGTGTTTTTCAAACAAAGATATTCCATTGATTTCACCACATCATATTTACACAAGACTGGGATAATAAAAAGGCAATATGGCGGCTGGGCCAGTTGACTCATGGGAAGAGAGAGAGCGAACTAGCCTCGCACAGGAGGGCGCCTCGTACCCTCGCGCCATCATTCTCTTTTCATACCAACTGATGAAATAAAAAATTTCATTATTTGAAATTATTTTAAAAGATGTAAAGACCTTGGTAAAGAATATCTTATTTTAATTTAATAATTAAATTATTAATATAGAAAAAATATACCCTGTATTTACAAATATATATATCGCGCCAGATTCAAAATAAAAATGTTTCCATAAAGAATAAGAAAGATATTAAAATATACAATAATTCATATTTTATTCAAACAATTAGAATCTTAATTGTAAAATTTTTCCAAAAAATACGTATATATATATATATATATATATATATATATAATATTATAGTAAAAAAAATATAAAGTAGTTGGCAGCCTACAGATAATAAAGTTAAAAAATATTTTACAAATAATCTAAATAATATTTTCAAAGATAATTTATTTTAAAAATACAGAATGATTAAAACTGGAGTCCTGTGCAATAGAAAGATAAATGCCTAGGCAAAGGGAAAAATTTTTAAAACTGTAGTGTGACCCGCGATTATTTATGGCAGTGAGACCTGGCCTATGAAGAAAGTACAGGAAAGAAAGAAGGGATAGAATGAGGAATGAGAAGATCCAAGGAATGGCAGGTGTGGTGGAGGTATCCAAAAAAGAGAAATGAATTTTAAAGGTTTATAAAAAAATAATTGTGCATCAGCCGGGAATCGAACCCGGGCCGCCCGCGTGGCAGGCGAGCATTCTACCACTGAACCACTGATGCTTATAAATTCTATTATTTCTCTCTCTATTAATTGAATCTATATTTATATTTTGATTAAAACTTATTTTTACTCTTTTTATTTTTTAGGATATATTTTAATATTTCAGCTCAATGTTGAAAAGAAATATTTTATTTTGGGCTAGAAGCTTATCAATAGTATATTCCATGGCTAAGGAACAAATTAAAACAAGTGTTCGCAAGTGTTAAATTAGTAATTAATTCCAAATTAATTCTTCAAAATTAACAGCAAACAAAATAGATTTTATATAAAAAAAATTTTAAATAATAACTTTTATTTTTTTTATTTTTAAACAAAATTATTCAAAAAACTTTAAACTTTTTTTTCTTAATTACTATTTATTTCTTTTATAAAAAATAATATTTTGAATTATAAATGAAAACAAAATAAAAAATTAATATAAATTTTAAAAATTATTTTTTAATTTAGTTTTTTCAAGTGTTGGCAATGGCAATGGTTTATTTCTTTTTATCTAACTTGACGTTCCTACCTTCTGAAATTTGTTATTTCATGTGACTTGGCGTTTTCTTTTAATTTAAATTTTTCTTTAATTGTTTCAATTTTTACTTTATAAAAAATCCAATTCAAGATGCCCGGTGGAGGAGCTCTTTTTGGTAATTCCTCTTCAAGATCAGCAAGTAAAAATTTAGTTGAATTTAAAGCCGGTAAAATGTCAATGAAAGGAAAAATGGTCCATCCAGATAAGAGGAAAGGCCTCCTTTATGTTTATCAATCTGATGACTCTTTAATGCATTTCTGCTGGAAGGACAGGCAGACGGGGACCGTAGAAGATGTAAGTTTCTTTTCAAAAAATCTATATACCCGTATACGAAATTCGGCTAATGTTCGCCTGTCACATTTTGACCAATTTTTCGCTCAAATTTCAAATTTTTAGTGTATATTCTATCACTTAAAGGAACAGTGATTCTGGTTTTATTTCATGGTATAATATTTCATAAATCAATTAAGTCAGTGGCTGTTTATCACTAAATTTCCAATTGTTTATCTCTTTCGACTTGCAACATCGTCTTAACAAAATCCCTTTTCCAATTCTTATGAAATTTTGTATTTATTTACGATTCTATATTGTGTATAAAATGTCCAAATATGAGATTAAAATTTGGAAAAATAACCATAGTTTATTTCAAGCAGTCAACATTTAAAATGCAAGTTTGAAACTAAGGTGCTATGGGAAACTAAATATATCTCGACACAAAAAATCTGGTGTGACCAGCACGGTGCACAACTTTCTCTTACCGAAGGGTAAGAGAAAGTTGTGTGCTGTGCGCCAGTCACACCAGATTTTTTAATCTCTAATTGAGCCCTCGGGCCTTGGTGTAGATAGATAGTTTAAGCCATTTGGATACCAAATGGCTTAAATAAGAATACCTGGACCCCAATATATATTAGGATGGTCCTTATTTATAGAGGTCAACAATTTTTTTAATTTTTTTTTTTTAAACCCAAAGATCTAGACCGAACTCGAGAAAGCGATTTCGACATTCAATGTCTTTATTAAATTTGGACTTTTGTTTGAACAAAGTCTTCTATTGTTTTTAAAATCTTGTTAAAACTTTGATAAATCAAAGAGGATGGCCCTAATTAATGTATTCTTAATAAATAAAATAGATATTAAACAATAAAATACATATTGGAGTCGGGAGAAATATGACCAGCGTTAAGTCGAACACTTTAACCAGGGCAGACGTTTCGGCAACATCCTCAGTGCCAATCAAAGTGTCCCTGTCATATACAACAATAAGAAAGCTTTCTACTTTTGGTGAAATCATTACATTTTTATAAAACAATTTGCTAAGATACTTTTATCCTCTTATATAGGGTCCGTGTAGTCCATTCAGTCTGTAATTCACTTCCGAAGATGACACATATGGTGTCGAAATGCGTATAAATTGTTAATATTAAATAAATATATCATTGAAACAAAAAACCCTGTGTACTTGAATTTAATTCTCCCATTAAAACTTATATCCTCATTTAGATATCAAGAGATTATTACAAATATTTTTCAATGATCTTATTTATAATATATTTTTATATTTCTTTAAATTTTTTATAAGAATAAAATTATTAAATGGAGCAGCGACTACCGATGCACGCTCCATGGGCATTTAACCATCATAGTGTTTAGCTTTTCGTGACCTAATTTTGATTGTGTTCGGTGTTTTGAGCTTCTTCCAATAAACACTTCATAAATGCTATGAGCTTCCAGTAATCAGACTTCAAATTTGCATTTTTTAGTGCAGACAATCGATGTTTCCTAAGATAGAAGGTAAAACTGAAAAAAGCAAATGATAATATCACATAATTTTTTTGTTTTAGGATCTTATAATTTTCCCTGATGATTGCGAGTTCAAGCGCGTAGCCCAATGCACTTCAGGGCGCGTTTATGTGCTGAAATTCAAGTCGTCATCAAGAAAATTCTTCTTTTGGGTACAGGAGCCACGCACTGACAAAGATGATGAGAATTGTCGACGAATCAACGAGGTTCTGAATAATCCTCCAACGCCAGGATCACAGCGCAGCGCTGGGGGCACCCCAGGTAGCAACTTTTACGAGTTTCCTAAAAATTGCATTGCAAAATGAAAACAATTCTTTGTCTTAGATGGGGAGCTGCACAATCTTCTGACAAACATGTCCCAGCAACAGCTGATGCAGTTATTTGGAGGCGTAGGGCAGATCGGAGGTCTCTCGTCCTTGCTTGGTACTATGAATCGGCCTTCGTCAGGCAGCTCCCGGTCGGCATCCACTCCGCCTTCGAATGCCTCCCTGACCACCACGGGAACTGGCACAGGCACAGGCACAGGTGGTGGAGGTGCTGGTGGCGGTGGCTCTTCAGATGTCGCCTATGCTGAGGCCACATCAACAACCACTGCTCCGAAACCAGCATCTACGACTCGAGCATCTACGACTACTGGTGGCAATAGTTCCGGTTCAGCAGCCACCACGACTCCAGCAGCAGCTGCAGCATCAGGAGGATCCAATCCACCAACTATTCAACTTTCCGATTTGCAAAACTTCCTCTCTGGTCTAAATGTGCCCGGTGCAGAGGTGCCGCGTAACGTGGATTTATCGGCCGCTCTGACAACTGAGAATTTGGAATCCCTTCTGGGCGATGTCGCCCTTGCTCGGGAATTGCAACAGCATTTGCCATCGATCGGCCAGCCAGGCAATCCACCGGCGAATGCCTCCGAACAGCTCCGTGCTACACTCACATCGTCGCAATTCCAACAGGCGCTATCTATGTTCAGCACTGCTCTCCAATCTGGCCAATTGGGGCCTGTGGTGCAGCAATTTGAAGTGGGCCAAGAGGCTGTCAACGCTGCCCAAGCTGGTGGGTATCCTTCCCCTTGACATAGAAATATATTTATAGATGATTTGTTGCCATAACCTCCTATGAAGTACAAAGTAAAGAGTAAAGTGAACTCCAAACAATAATAAGGCCAAAATGAGAATAATAATACATTTAGAAATTCTTTGAAAAAGTGCGCCAGCAAAGAAAGGTACTAGTACTCTGGCCGGTTTTGTTCAAAAGTTTCGCTTCGCGTCACGTGCCTAACTTAAATATACAATTTCATCCTCCAAGCTCTTTTCGTTCTTGAGATATTTTGTTGAAAGATAGAAAAAGAGAAGAAGAAAATGCTCCCAATAGGGTTTGTTTATTGAGATTCAGCCCACGGCCAACGTTTCGGTCCTAGGTGGTCACCATCATCAAAGCTACAAATATTCATTTAAAGAAGATCAAAACAATTTACATGCTGTATAATTTTAATTTTATTATAATTTTAATAATAATAATAGTGATTTATACTGTATAAAACAAAAAAAAATACCTGGGGCCATATACGAAGTTTTCTGTTTTTATATAAATCACTAAACAACTAACTTATTATACCTAAAAGCTTGTAAAATGTTTTGATCTTCTTTAAATCTGATGATGGTCACCTAGGACCTAAACGTTGGCCGTGGGCCAATCTCAATGAACAAACTCTATTGGCAGCATTTTACAACAAAATACTCTCAAGAACGAAATGAGCTAGGAGGTCGAAATGTTATATTGAAGTTAGGCACCCCCCTGGCACGTGACGCGAAGCTTTTCAACAAAATCCCCCAAAGAGTACTAGCACTTTAATGATGTAAATTTTCAGTTTTTTTTTTGATTTTCTCAAAATTCTCACTAAAGGTCGATTCACACACATCAGTCCCGTCACGTCTCCGTTCCGTCAGTTTCGATTAGTAACACTCACAAAAAATATGTTTTAATGTAATCTAAGTGGCGCAGTCACTCTCAGTTCTCCTATCTTTACTATGAAGTACGAGAATAAAGTTGTCTTCATAAGATCCCAATGGCAAAATTAGAATATACAAATTGGAAACAGGAACGGGAGCCTTCCCAGGAACAGCAGCCAGGATAAATAAAAAACTATATTCCGTTGCCGACGTTTCGGGTGCAAGTCGCACCCATCCTCAGGGCAAGCAAAATTGTCAAAATTAAGTACAGTAAATTTTGACAATTTTGCCTGGCTGCTGTTCCTGGGAAGGCTCCCGTTCCTGTTTCCAATTTGTATATCTACAGCCATTCAACTCAAGAAATTAGAATATACATTTTAAAGAGCATCTAAAAAATAATTGATTTTTGAATTTTAATCAAAATCGTGGGAGCAAATTTTAAGAAAATCGAAAAAAACTGAAAAAGTACCTCAGTAAAGTATTAGTACTCTTTGTCCGAATTTGTTCAAAAGCTTCGTGTCACGTCCCAGGAGGGTGTCCAACTTGAATATAAAATTTCACTCTACTAGCTCAATTTCTTCATGCTTTAAATTGAACACACACACACACACAGACAGACCATGTTGCTCAGGGGACGTGAAGATCCATCAAAGTCTCAACGTCGAATCTTTCTCTCTATATCTTAAACTAGTCGCAAAGCCCGCCGAGTTTGTTGCCAATTTAGGATATTCAGGGCCTGCAATAAATACAACTCCTCTTTACCATATCACACACAGAACACATATTACAACATTACTTGTTTTTTAATTAGAGAAAAAACTTGTCTTAAAAATTAAAATACATTTTACAAAAAAATTTTTTACCTCAATTTTAGAAGATCCATTCAAAGATATTTTCAATCAACTCAATTACCCAACAGATGGTAAAAATTGTTTGTATATAATATTATTTGATCTTCAGATTTTAAACTAGCTAAAAAAATTTTTTGTAAGATGTATTTTAATTTTTTAGACAAGTTTTTTCTGTAATTAAAAAACAAGTAATGTTGTAATATGTGTTCTGTGTGTGATATGGTAAAGAGGAGTTGTATTTATTGCAGGCCCTGACAGGACGAAACTTCGATTGCGCATCGAGTTGGCCGATAAATTTTAATAAAGAATAAGAGAAATTTCGTTTTCCATATTTATCCATCTACCTAAACCTGGAATCTGCGTGAAGCTTAGATTGAATCACCTGGTTTGAGATCCTATGAAATTAGACAATATTACAATGCGTTTTCTACTTGTGATTAATTCATTGTTTTTAAAAAAATATTATATATATTTTAACGAAAACTTTCAAGGTTCAAACCTTGCAAATTTATAAATATTTCCATTTAAAAAATGAAATAATTACAAGTAGAAAACGCACGGGTAGAACTTGATAGTCGAATGGAATGAATCATTCTTTAGAAATGATGATAAAGCTAAAAGAGCGATAACCCAAAAATAAACGATTAAAGGATTCGAAAATTGTCGATTTCTTTGTGAATCAAAACTAGGGCTCGGATTTATAGGCACTGAAAATTATTAAAATAGGCACTTAAAAGGCATTATTTAAGAAATAATATTAAAAATTTTAAAAATTGATGTCTTATTTTTGGTAATCTGGTGTGACTGGTCCCACAGCACACAATTTTTTTCTTAATTTTGGTAATTTAAAGGCGCATTCTGTACTTGTTTGCCAGAATATAAATACAAATCAAATTTTTAAGTACTAGTTTTTAAAATTTTACATTCAAAATAATTTTTTTTTCGAAAAAAAGTATTTTTTTCATATCTCGGGGGGGGGGAGTAATTACACCCTTTCCCCCCCCCCCCTCAAATATTTTCTTGATAATTCAAAAAAATTTTAAATTTAGGCTATGTATAGCTCGTAAAAAATTGAAATTGGCTATTTGAACTTAAAATAGGCACTAAAAAAGGCATTTATAGATGAAATAGGCACCAAAACCTAGAATCGGCCAAAATAGGCATTATAGGCAGTAACAAATGCCTCTTATTTTATTCAGAATTTCATGAAATGTATAAATATCATATTGGCCTAAATTTTAAGCCATAAATTAAAAAAAGGCAAATAGGGCGAAATCCGAGCCCTAGTTATAACCTTTCCGGGTCTCTCCCAAACACACACAAAAAATCGGCCGTTTAGGAGGTAAGAGAAATGACTGAATTCAGTCTTCTGAAGGGTAATTGTGAATATAGCCGCTATATCGACTGACGACGGTTCTGATTTGGAACGGTGACTCATGAGTGTGAATCGACCTTAAATACGATTTTGATTAAAATTGGCCCGGGAGCCGTGGCTCAGAGAGAAGACACTAGCTTCTCGTGCCGGAGTCCCGGGTTCGCTTCCCGTCCCAAGCGAGAAAAATTTATTTCATTTGATTTGACTACAAATCATTTGAAATAAATAGGGATGAGGTCTAAATGGCCTTAAAAAAAAAGAGATTAAAATCATCTCGCTCATGAACTTGTTAGGAAAGAGAGGAAGCCATGGTAACAAAATTTAAATATTTCCCCTTGTTTATTTATAAATTATACATCTTGAATTCAAATTGTCTGGTGTGACAAGCGCAGAACACAACTGATTTTAAGAGAAAGTTGTGTGCTGTCACCCCAGATTTTTTAATTTTTATTTTAGATATCCAAATTCTCAAATAAGAAATATTTCTTTAAAAGATTGTTTTTATTAAAAATGAATCATTCTTTAGAAATGATGATAAAGCTAAATGAGCGATAACCCAAAAATAAACGATTGAAGGGAAACGAAAATAATTAAATAGCTGAATAATGAAATCATTTTTGTTTTCTCTTTAAAGCAAGAGCAGGAAACGATAATAATGGAATGTTTGTGTGTTGATGTTATTGGAAATCAGAAAGGGGACTGTAGACTAATTTCAAGATAAAGATTAAATAAGTTTACTTTCGTGTTAGGATAAGATTTTTACATTTTCATTTAATATTAATATAGTGTGATTGTATGCCAAAGAAACTCTATCGGCCCCAGAGTTTGTTGAGTTGTTTTTCCCTTCCAAGGGGCTTCAGGGGGGGGTAATCTGGTGTGACTGGTCGCACCACCCTCCCCCCTCCCCCATTTTTTGTATCCACCCTTGTTCAGAGGGGCACATTGAATCTTTAGTCCGAAACTACTGAGGCATTTTAAAATATTTTTTATGCGGTTTTTTTAAATTCGTGACAATTTGACATAATATTAATATTGTAGAATGATTTTTTATTTTTTTAATTACGATTAAAAATATTTTTTTTATATTTATAGAAAATGCAAAATTAAAATTGTAATTTATTTTTAAATCCAAAAGATGGCAGGCTAGTCTAACAGCCGGCATTATCAGATCACTCATAAGCCTATACGGTATTTATATATTTTTAATGCTGTTATAAATGATATATAATAATATTTATAAAATATTCATTATTAAAAGATGAACGAAAATCACATGAGATTAAATTTAGCCAGGCCTACCATCCTGCCATCTGTTGGCAAATGATCTTTTTAAGATCCCTAACGGCATCGCGCCTCCTGAAGGGCCTTAATAGAAAAATGTTGATCAATTTGCAGGCAACATGGAAGAGTTCGTGAAAGCCCTTCAAAAGGCGAGCATCGATTCGAAAGATTCGGATCAAAGTGAAGAGAAAGCGTCGCCATCAAAGAAAGGGGACTCGACGTCAGGAGCAGGGAAGAAAAAGACGATGACGATGACGAGGGCATGTCCATCGACTAGCGCTCTTACAATTCCCGAATCCGCCGTTGCTGCTGCCTGCTTATTCAATTAGAAGAAAAAACTCCGCTTTAATCTCAATTAATTTTGCAAAATACCTAATAGCTTTATAAAAACACCAACCAAAAAATATTGTACAAGTCGATAATTATATATTTATTTTCTTGTGAATAAATAAATATATATTTATTTGAATTTTGAAAAAAAAAATAAATAAATAAATAAATAAATATAAAAATAATAAAAAGAAAGAATTTTTCGTTTATTCTTGTAGGGAAAATGGGCTGAGTTTAATATTATTATTATTATTTTATTTTATTGATTCCATTTTTCGCCTTTGACCATTTTGGTCTTCAGGCTATACATCATCTATCTATATATATAAAAATGAAATGGGAAAAATGTATGTATGTATGTAAATATTAGGAACCGACCGAATATTCGGTTTCGGTTACGGTTTCGGCCAGTTTCGGCCAAAAATCATGGTTTCGGCCGTAGTTTCGGTTTCGGCCAAAAAGTGGCCGAACCTTTCGGCCGGCCGAAACCAGAGTCTGAAAAAATGGGATGAGACTCGCATGCAAAAAAAAAAAAAAATCTGGTGTGACTGGCGCACAGCACACAACTTTCTCTTACCTTCGGTAATCGAAAGTTGTGTTCTGTGCTTGTCACACCAGATTTTTTGTGTCGACATGTGTTTAGTTCCCGACAGTACGGAACATATGAATTCTGATGTAAAATTTATAAGTATGGGAAAATATTTATATTTTGTTACCATGGCAACCATTTCTCCTCTTTCCTATGAAGAACAAGAGTAAAGTGTGCTTCAAACAATTTTGAGGGCAAAACGAGAATATACATTTGAAAGAGCATCTAAAAAATAATTGATTTTTGAATTTTAATCAAAATCGTTAGAGCGAATTTTGAGAAAATCGAAAAAAACTGAAAAAGTACATCAGTAAAGTACTAGTACTCTTTGGCCGATTTTGATTAAAAGCTTATTTTTCCGGTCCCGGGAGGTATTTAACTTAAATATAAAATTTCAACCTCGTAACTCAATTCCTTCATGCTTAAAATTGAACACACACACACACACACACACACACACACACACACACACACACACAGACAGACAGACCATGTCGCGAAAACCACTTTTTTGGATTCAGGGGACCTCAAAACGTGAAGATCCATCAAAATCTCGTCATCGAATTTTTGACATGAATCCAATACTTTCTCTCTATATATATATTACATATATACATAGGTAAGAGAAAGTAAAATTTATAAGTATGGGAAAATATTTATATTTTGTTACCATGGCAACCATTTCTCCTATCTTTCCTATGAAACACAAGAGTAAAGTGGTCTTCAGAAGATTTCAATTGCAAAATGAGAATATACATTTTAAAGAGCATCTAAAAAATAATTGATTTTTGAATTTTAAAAAAAATCGTTGGAGCAAATTTTGAGAAAATCGAAAAAAACTGAAAAAGTACATCAGTAAAGTACTAGTACTCTTTGGCCGATTTTGATTAAAAGCTTATTTTTCCGGTCCCGGGAGATGTTTAACTTAAATATAAAATTTCAACCTCGTAGCTCAATTCCTTCATGCTTAAAATTGAACACACACACACCCACCCACACACCCACACACACACAGACAGACCATGTCGCGAAAACCACTTTTTTGGATTCAGGGGACCTCAAAACGTGAAGATCCATCAAAATCTCGACATCGAATTTTTGACATGAATCATATACTTTCTCTCTATATATATTACATATATACATATGTAAGAGAAAGTAAAAAAGGTCAAATAATTTTTTCTTGAGGGAGAAAAAAAATTTTAGTCTCCCTAAAAAAAAGGTAAAATGATTTTCACGGGAGGGAAAAAAAAATTCAAAAATATAATAAAAAAAAACTTTTAAAAAAATCTGGTGTGACTGGCGCACAGCACACAACTTTCTCTTACCCTTCGGTAAGAGAAAGTTGCGCACTGTGCTGGTCACACCAGATTTTTTGTGTCGAGATATATTTAGTTTCCGATAGCATCTTAGTTTCAAACTTGCATTTTAAATGTTGACTGCTTCAAATAAACTATGGTTATTTTTCAAAATTTTAATCTCATATTTGGACATTTTATACACAATATAGAATCGTAAATAAATACAAAATTTCATAAGAATTGGAAAAAAAAATTTTAAATGCCTAAAAAGTTCTAAAGGGGACCCCCTTTTGAATCGAAATTAACATACAAATCCCTATAGGAAATTAACATTAGGCCTATGCGAAGATAAGGTGGAAAGGGAATTTAAAAAGAGTAGAGACAGGCGATAATGTTTGCAAGTGAGAGAGAGACATATATGTTTTCTTTGAAACAATTAAAGACACAAATAAATTTAAAAAAAAAATGGGAATTTAAATAATAATTGATTTTTAATCTAATAAAAAGAAAAAGATTTAAATTCCGTTACCATGGCAACCATTTCTATCTTTCCTATGAAGAACAAGAGTAAAGTGGTCTTCAGAAGATTTCAACGGCAAAATGAGAATATACATTTTAAAGAGCATCTAAAAAATAGTTCATTTATGAATTTTAAAAAAAATCCTTGGAGGGAATTTTGAGAAAATCGAAAAAAACTGAAAAAGTACATCAGTAAAGTACTAGTACTTTTTGGCCGATTTTGTTCAAAAGCTTATTTTGAGATTCTTCAAAGGTACCTAAGTTAAATATAAAATTTCAATCCGGTAGCTCAATTCCTTCATGCTAAAAAAATGGTTCCACACATACAGACACACATACATACACACATACACACATACACACACACAGACCAATTTGCGGGACCCACTTTTTTGGACTCAGGGGACCTCAAAACATGTATATCCATCAAAATCTCGACATCGAATTTTTGACATGATCGCAATACTTTCTCTCTCTATATATTTCATATATAGGGTAAGAGAAAGTAAAAAAATGGGAATTTAAATAATAATTGATTTTTAATCTAATAAAAAGAAAAAGATTTAAATTCCGTTACCATGGCAACCATTTCTATCTTTCCTATGAAGAACAAGAGTAAAGTGGTCTTCAGAAGATTTCAACGGCAAAATGAGAATATACATTTTAAAGAGCATCTAAAAAATAGTTCATTTATGAATTTTAAAAAAAAATCCTTGGAGGGAATTTTGAGAAAATCGAAAAAAACTGAAAAAGTACATCAGTAAAGTACTAGTACTTTTTGGCCGATTTTGTTCAAAAGCTTATTTTGAGATTCTTCAAAGGTACCTAAGTTAAATATAAAATTTCAATCCGGTAGCTCAATTCCTTCATGCTAAAAAAATGGTTCCACACATACAGACACACATACATACACACATACACACATACACACACACAGACCAATTTGCGGGACCCACTTTTTTGGACTCAGGGGACCTCAAAACATGTATATCCATCAAAATCTCGACATCGAATTTTTGACATGATCGCAATACTTTCTCTCTCTATATATTTCATATATAGGGTAAGAGAAAGTAAAAAAATGCTTTTATTTAAATTGAACTAAAAAGAGAGAAATAATTTAATTGTTCTTGTTAAAATTGTTTAATATTTATGACTTAAAATAAAAGCGTGGGCGCTCATTGATACTCGTAGCTTAAGGGAAGCCTCGGAATAACTTCGAAGCGCCCACGCTTTTATTTTAAGTCATAAATATTAAACAATTTTAACAAGAACAATTAAATTATTTTTCTCTTTTTAGTTCAATCTAAATAAAAGCATTTTTTTAAAAAAGTTTTTTTTTTATTATATTTTTATTTCAAACTTTTTTAGTCTTTTTTATTATAGATAGAGTATTAAATAAAAAAAGAAGGCAGGAAGCGGGAGGCATCAAATAAAGTACCACATTAGTTTGGACTATTTTGATAAAAAGCTTCAGGCAATTGTTGTCATCAAAAATTACCCTTAAATATCAAATTATACAACTCTAGTTCACTGGGAAGTCTTCAAAATAGATTAATTCGTGTAGGGTTTCAAATAAAGTATCACATTAGTTTGGACTATTTTGATATAAATATCCACATCATTGTTGTCACCAAAAATGAGCTTTAAATATCAAATTTCACACCTCTAGCTCATCGGGAAGGCTTTTGAAAATAGATTTGTTTGCGTGAGGTTTCAAATAAAGTACCACATTAATTTGGCCTATTTTGGTGAAAAATTTTTTACAAGGGTGTCCCTAAAAATGAGCCTTAAATATCAAATTTCACACCTCTAGCTCATCGGGAAGTGCCTTAAGCAAAGACTCAAAGTTGGTGACCTTGAAAGAGTAAGTTAAATAAAAGCATTTAAAAAAAAAAAAAAAAAGTAAAATGAAAAAAAAATTTTATAGGAAATACAAGTTTCGGTTTCGGTTACGGTTTCGGCCGAAACTAAGGTTGAGGCCGAATATTCGGTTTCGGTTTCGGTTTCGGCTGAAAATCTTGTTTCGGTCGGACCCTAGTAAATATGTATGTATATGTTCTATAGAAATCCACAATTTTCAATTAATCCATTTGAAATTAAGTACACATATAGTACATGGACCAGGGAGTAACGTAGTAATAATTTGAATCTCTTAAATATTTTGGAAAATTAATTATAATCAAATTTCTTCAATATGAGAACACAAAATCAACAAGTTGGCTAGAAATTAGAGAGCGTCCTATGTGCTGTGTGAACCAGCTTCTTACCTGACTATGGGCGGAGGACGGAGAGAGGGCGCAGGTGACTGACCCTTTAAACAGTCATAAACAGACCCTTTTGTGCTGTGCCCAATCGGTCAAAGTGGTTTCATGTGTCGCTTGAATATAAGATAATTCCTTAACATCTTAACACTTGCATTGCAACAAGAAATCTATATATATATCCCAAATCGGGAATAAACTTTCTCGCCGAAGGCGAGCAAGGGGGTCCAGGGGGCGCAGCCCCCGGCTAGGCGGAAAGCCCGCCGAAGGCGGGCTTTGCGACTAGTTTAATATACATTTCTTCTACATAACAAAACATCAAAAAAACAAAAATCTTAATGTACTTCATTTTTTCCATTTTGGACAGCAACTCGATCATATTATCCTGCATTATTCCCGATGTTAATTTGCTCTCCAGACTTCCCTGTCTCTTCCCTCTTGATTATTGTAGATATTCCCACATCTCGCTCGCGCCCAAACTTTCTTCTTCCAGTCATGGGCACACCCAGCGAGGGCCAGGGGGGGGCGGCTCCCCCCTAGAAGCAAGAAAAAAATTAAATGCTTATAAAGTGATGAAATGAAACAAAATTAGGTAGGGCGATAGCGACGGATACTCGTTAGGACTCGAGGGTTTTTATGCCTTTAATTCGAAGGCTTTTCCCATATATATATATATATATATATATATGAAAAAGCTATGTCACAATCTGGTCAGCCATGATCTGCCCCTCCCTGGACGACCATGATCTGCCCCCTCTAGATTTGATCCTGGGTACGCCCTTGCTTCCAGTCTTGTTTGAACTTCCTTCTCTGGTCCCGGATCTTTCTTTATTTTCTTATAGTGGGGGAAGTAGGTGGATCTTCCACTCCTCTCCCACTGTATTTGTATTCCTTGTTCCTTCTTCCATTCTGTTGGTGATTTCCTCCTTGTTCCATTCTCCCAAATTCCTAGCCATTCCAGGTTCCTCCCATTTTTCCCACCTTTGTTTAAAATTTGCGCCCCATTTCTAATATTCTTAATGTGTACTTTCCAATTATTTTGGTTTGGCGAATGACCATTTGATTTCTTCCAGTCTCCATTTTCCAAATATAATTTGGGGTGTTTCTTGCGAGTCGTAATATCATTTGCCTTGTATCTTCTCCACTTCCTCTCTCTCTTGCCATCCTCATATTTCTACACCATAAAATACTATAGAACTAAATAATTAGGGCTTCAAAGAGGTAAGATTTTTTGTTGAAATCATTGCTTTTACTTCTTTTCAGGGCTGAGTTTAATAAGCGAATCTATTAATAGAATTCGCTAATGTCTGTCACGCTCTCTTTGGGCAACTTCCCGAAATTTTATATGCATAAAGAAGATATTCTAGGGATACGATTTCTCCCATAGAAAAATATTTATGTATTCTTTGCATCTACATGTATATACCTTCTCCCAGGTCTCGTAGCAATTGCACAGCCCTTCGCACGCTGCTATCAATTATTTTTTTCTTAAATTTGGAGAAATAACCTCTCATTTTTTTGACAGTTGTATATTTTAACGCTCCACGAGTTACGTCATCATCATAAACATCTATCAGGTCACGCGATTTTTTTTTTTTACGATTATAGGGTCATGTGACACATCGATTCACATCTATTTTTCATTTCATATACAGTGAGCGCGCGCCCCTTTGAATTTACTACTGTAAATTCTTTCCTACTTTTTAGTATGTCTTTGAGAGGGCCCGGGCCCCTCGGGACTCAGGTGAAAACGGAAAAATGATATATGACAGACATTTTTAGGAAATTTTTCATTATCTTCATAATTATCTAAATCTTCTGGTGACATTTGTATATCATTTCTTTTTAGAAATAAACGATATCTCAATCTGTTTCCATAAGATCATCTCCGCCAGGCATGAAGCGATTACTCTCCAAATTTTTCTGATTTACATTTTTTACATTTACAATTTCTATCCCCTAAAAACTTTCTATTTATTTTGTTAAATGCGAGGCGGATTTTTCGTCCGTCACGTTTCCCCAGTGGCACACCAGGGGGACCTTTCTTCTCAACATCCTTAAAGGAGGAGACCAAGAGAGGGGTGCAATATAATTTCTTTAATAAATCTTTTTTTCAAGCTAACTTATTTTATATAATTAGATATTACTTCATGTACCCGAAAAAGATATAAGGGTGTGCCTCCGGGAGTCGAACCACGGATCCACCGTTTTGCGCTCAGTGTGCCCTTACCACTAGACCACAGCACGGCATTCGGGGATATGAACTCAGTTGGAAAGCAAATTTAGCCATCGGAGGATATATATGGGGCATTCCACGCCAACTCGACCACTTCTGAACCCGACCATTTTTGATTTGGCTGAAACTTTGTCATCTTTTTGTACCCTATTGAAAACGTGTTTGAGAATTTTTTCAGATTTTACGACCCAGCCAAAAAAAAGTTATAGCATTTTCAAAAAACATCGATTTTTTTTTAAATAACCGTAAACTGTCAAAAAATAACTTATCGGGACGATTTTTTTTTTGAAATTTTTGTCTTTAAATGTACTTTTCAGAAAAAATATGAAAAAATTTTACAGATTCATCTTGAACGTTTTTTTTTGACATTTTCTAAAAAAACAAAAATTTCCGGGATGAATGACACTTTTTTTTTTAATTTTTTTTATTTAAAAAACTTTTGATTTTTCTACAATTGCTCTGGAAATTTCAGAGTGGGATTATTTTCGCTTTCTATTTTTTTTATTTTTTGAAAAAAAAACATTTTTTTTCTCCGCTTATTTATCATGATGGTGCTCTTAAATGCTTCCAGGATTGACTGAGATTCTAGAAAATTGAAGAAAAATAATAATAATAATAATAGTTAGGGGTGATGAAAATCGAAAGAAAATTCCATTTATCCTGAAAAAATTAAAAATTAGTTGTGTATTCAACTACTGAAGAGTATTTGAAGCGTCAAGTAAAAGCTTAGAAACATGGGCGTAACTAGGGGAGTGCTAGGGGGGGCCTGGCTCTCCCCAGAAAGCTCCTTGCCCCAAGAAAAATAGAAGGGGGGGGGCCATGGGACCAGCCATCTTCCGGTGGGCCTGGAAAGCCCCATATTTTCTCAATTTTTCTTGGGGCAAGGAGCTTTCTGGGGAGAGCCAGGCCCCCCTGGCACTCCCCTAGTTACGCCCATGTTTCTAAGCTTTTACTTGACGCTTCAAATACTTCAGTAGTTGAATACACAACTAATTTTTAATTTTTTCAGGATAAATGGAATTTTCTCGATTTTCATCACCCCTAACTATTATTATTATTATTTTTCTTCAATTTTCTAGAATCTCGGACAGTCCTGGAAGAATTTAAGAGCACCATCATGATAAATAAGCGGAGAAAAAAAAAATGTTTTTTTTTCAAAAATAAAAAAAAAAATAGAAAGCGAAATAATCCCACTCTGAAATTTTCAGAGCAATTGTAGAAAAAATCAAAGTTTTTTATAAAAAAAAAAAATTAAAAAAAAAGTGTCATTCATCCCGAAATTTTTGTTTTTTTACGAAAATGTCAAAAAAACGTTCAAGATGAATCTGTAAAATTTTGTCATATTTTTTTCTGAAAAGTACATTTAAAGACAAAAATTTCAAAAAAAAAATCGTCCCGATAAGTTAATTTTTGACAGTTTTACGGTTATTTAAAAAAAATAGATATTACTTCATGTACCCGAAAAAAGATATAAGGGTGTGCCTCCGGGAGTCGAACCACGGATCCACCGTTTTGCGCTCAGTGTGCCCTTACCACTAGACCACAGCACGGCATTCGGGGATATGAACTCAGTTGGAAAGCAAATTTAGCCATCGGGAGGATATATATATATATAATATCTTAAATATTATATATAATTTCTTATTCTAACTTATTTTCTCACAAATAAAATGTATGGGATAAAGTAGTGTTAGTACGTACTTTGAGTTTAAGTATACTTGCAAGCTTGGGCCGTGGGCCGATTTATAGGTAACCAAGTGCCAAACATAGGTAAAAACAGTACTAACTTTACTTATTTTCTCATTCTTGATTCTTATATATGATATTCAGGGGACTATTTCAAGACTTTTTGTAAGCAGCCAAACCAATCAGAGCGGCCAAACATCCCCCCAGACACACCTGAAGTGTCGCTATGCGTCTGAGCGCGAAGATTTCTTGGTCTATGCCGTTATGCTAAGATGGAGACGTGAGGTTTGCATTTTGATTCAAAAATTGAACAAAAATACAAAGTTCCGACGGTCTCTTGAAGTCATCGGAGCACAGAAGCTTTTTATTTCACCTGCCTGGCTGCTCTTTCCTGTCCCAGTCTTCTAATTAAATATCTACAGCTATTCAATCAAAATCGGTGAATCCGCGCTGGCGGCCCTCGTCGTAATTTTCTTCTCGGCCCCAAACGCATCACGCATCAGGGTGGCTCTTAGCTACTACTGGTTTTTACCCACTTTTGATTATTTGTTTCACGAATTAATGATTTTTGGAAAGCCAAACAACTATAGGATATCGTAAATATATGTTTTTTTGCATTCAGGGATCAGAAAAATTGAATTAGGGGTGTCCAAAGTAAAGAAAAACTTAAAAAATTCGATTTTTCTAAACTTTTATGCGCTTGCTATCTAGATGACCTCGGATTGGGCTGCAACTTGGAATTTATATGTAATTCATCTATCCGCGGGCAGTGGCACCGAACTAGGGGGTAGCGCAAAAAAATTTTCGACTTTGAAAAATCAGAGCCACCCTAATGCTGTATATAATTTCTTTCTTTATAGAGACTTGCACAGTTTTGTCCGAATTTTGTTTATTAAAAAAAAATCCAGATAAATTGATCCCGAGGCTCAACGGAATTGAATTTTCAGTTTCTATTCTGTTCGAACGCCCGGCGTTTCTGCTGCCAGAGGCAAATTAGCGATTCTAGTCGAGAGATTGAGAGCTCTGTCTTTTTTTGCCTGTTTGAATTAATAAATATTCGAAGGAAAAATAATAAGCGGGGAAATCAAAATGATAATAATATAGATAAAAGAATTTTTTTATTCTCACTTAGTTTCAACAAAAAATTAAATTTATTTTAAAGATGGAATAATTAGGAGAGGAATAAATAACATGTTTATTTATTTGTTTGTTTTGTTGCTTCTAATCAGGATAGAGGAAGAAAGTTTTGTTTTTACACCTTGTTGAAAGCTGCGATGTCTACACTCTGGACCTGGGAAAAAGAAAAAAAGAAAGTTCAATTATTGATTAGGAGATAAAATGCCCGTCTGCGGCCTGCGGACCCTCCGCCTCGCCTCGCCTTGGATACTCGTATTCCATTCCAGTGCCTGCTTGAGGGTTTGTTTACATTCAGAGAATACACAAATGTAAAGAATATCTATACAATTTCCTATGGGAGAAATCGGGAATTAATAACTGAAAAAGTTTTTTTTTTTTTTAAAAACATTCACACTTTTTCTCATTCACACTCACACTCACACACACATTCACACAGTCTTTTCGGCAACTTAGGCCATTTAAGACTTTGACGATAACCGTTGTAAGTATAATATATATATTGTGGGTTGAGGCATTTCTATTTAAGCCATCTGGTATCCAAATGGCTTAAATAAAATCATCGGACTGCCTGGGTCCGAACCCGCGACGTTTGGTATAGGAGGGAGGCGCGCTACCTACTACGCCAAACCCGGGGGCAACTGAAAAAGTTATAGAAATTTCGGAATGAAAATAATTTTCCTGTAATCCCGAGAAATCCTCTTTAAGGATATGAGCGTGACAGACAGACAGACGTTAGCGAATTATATAAATAGAGATCCGATTTTCAACATCGCATCGGGCCAGTGAATTTGCCCTCTTGAACTAAATACTTTGAAGAATATCAATAGCCATTAGAGACCAGAGGAGATTCAAAGAGGCTTTAAAAGGACTCTTTAAATACATCTACGGGGCCTTCCGAAGCGACTTCCCCCTTCAACCACTTCAAGATTCGATGACGTGGACGTCTGAGCTCTGAAGGCTGCAGAGGGTGCGCGAGACCACGTCAGGAAGCGATTTCTCCTCCGAATTTGGGACTAAAGATTCAAGGCGCCATCCTCCTGAAGCCCGTTAATTATATTCTTTTCCCTTATTTTGTGTTTCAAAGAAAGGAAATGAATTTCTACTTACATAATCACTAATCTCCTCGATAGTTTCTTGCAACAAATCGACGGACACTTTGTCGTCTTCGACAACGCAAGAGATTTGCAATTTGTGAATGCCATAGGCGAGAGGAACCAATTTGCTCGCGCCCCAAAGGAGACCATCGATTTCAATCTTGCGCACTGCCTGCTCCATTGCCTTCATGTCCGTCTCATCGTCCCAGGGCTTGATGTCGAGAATAATATTCGATTTAGCAATCAGGACTGGTTTCTTTGATTTCTTGGCATGATAGGCGGCCAATCGGGCTTCCTTTACACGCTTCGCCTCCTCGCTCTCTTCCTCAGATTCTGAACCGAATAGGTCAACATCCTCATCATCTTCCTCTTCTTTGGCTGCTGGCTGAGCTGCTTTAGCTGGCGCCGGCACCGGCGCTGGCGCTCCCGATGGCACTCTAGTCGTCGTCGTCGTCGTCGTCGCCGTCGAGGGATTTGTCTCCAAGACTTTCACTCGGGTATCCAATTTTTTAACAAGTCCTTGGAGTTCATTTAATACTATAATCAAACGAAGAAAGAAAACACTCTTGTGAATATTTAAATAAATATTTAGAAATTAAAAATCTGGTGTGACTGGTCGCACAGCTTATCACACCAGATTTTTTTTTGTGTCGACATATATTTAGTTTCCGCCGATATATTAGAATTCAAGATGTAATAAAATTTAGAAACATGGGAAAATATTTTTATTTTGTTACCATGGCTTCTATCTTTCCTAGTAAAGTGTGCTTCAAAAGATTCCAAGGGCAAAATGAGAATATACATTTTAAAGGGCATCGAAAAAAATAATTGAAAAAGTACATCAGTAAAGTACTTTTTGTTTTAAAGCTTATTTTCACGCCTCAAGGGGGGATTTCAACCACCTAGCGCAAATCCTTCATGCTTAAAATTGAACACAGACAGAGCATGTCGCGAAAACCCCTTTTTTGGATTCAGGGGCCTCCAAAACGTGTAAATCCATTATTTTTGACATGAATCCAATAATTTCTCTATATATGGACATTAGGGTGGTTGGAAAAAACTGAAATTTAAGCAGGAGGCCAGGCCACCCCCTAATTTAGTTCTATTTGGTAATATAAATAATTTCCCGAAATCTCAAGTTGATTCATAAATAAGAACGCAGTGCTCATTAAGGGTAAAAAAGTTAAAAATAAAATTTTTTAAATGTTGGTAAATAAAATAAACACAATTGTTTACTTGTAGATACTAATATTTATTTTATAACTTTTATATTTATATTCTTAAATTATAGTAAATGTGTAAAGGTGCGTACACATCTGCGCTCTGCTCTGCTCGCGGCTCGTGTTCGTTGCTCGTCCCATGTTCGTTGAAATTATTTATTTTGACGAACCCGCCGCGATCCAAAGAGATGGATCGCGGCGAGCAGCTCGCAAGCAGCTCGTGAGCATCTCAAAACAACAAACATGGTGCTCGCGAGCGGAGCAGAGCGCAGATGTGTACGCACCTTAATATTAACTGCTTAAAAAAAAAACAACAAATTTCCTATTAACACTGTACACGTATAATCAGCTTTCGTATTGTATTTATATTTCCTCTGTTCTTTTAAAGTTCTTTTCTTCTATTTCCCTCAAATAGCCTGAAACAAAAAATATTAAAAAAAAAAAAAAACGTTTATATTTGGCAAAATTTTCAAAATTAACATAGATTGAGCACTGCTTTCCATTTGTCGTAGGATGCTGACATTTTGTTCTATGTTGGAACAAAATTAGGGGGTGGCTTGGTGTATTTAAATAAGTTCAGTTTTTTGGACATACTGTATATAGGTAAGAGAAAGTAAAATCAAAAAGCATCTCCCTGTGCTTGATCAAGGCCATTTAGCAGACCTTTTGCCCCCTCGCGCTCTGATTCTTACATTTCTTTAGATCGGCGTTTTCCCTTTCAAGAGCGTTCACCCGATTGACGAGTTCGACGTTATTGTTTTTCGCGATTGCCTCAAGTCCATCCATCTAGATAAAAAAAGAAAAGAAAAAATCTCTCTTAATAAAAGACAATTTCAATTCAGAATTTATATCATGCTCAGGCTAGGAGGAAAAAAGGGGAGGGGAGAAAGAGAAATGGCATGCAAGAAGAAAGGGTTAGAGAGATAGAAAGGAGAGAGGCAGCGAAATTTGTTGTTGTTGTTGTTACTCACACATTCGAGTGAGGTTTTTATATGCTGCCTGACTTTAGCCACTTCACCTGCGAGGGAATTTTTGAGAGGGTTATTTGGCGAGCCCTACACCAAAAAAAAAAAAGATCAAAATTTAGATGACACTTGTGAGATGAATCAATTTTTTTTTTTTTTTTTTTTTTGCTCTCAACAAAAAAACAATCCTCAAACAATATCAATTCAACAATCAACAATTCTTTTAAAATTAATTTCTTGTTAGTCGAGAAATAGCGCAATTTGTTTTGTATGGCGAAAATAGCATCTACTAGCGGCTAGTGCCGTCCGCCTTGGACGGGACGAGTCGACTTAGCCTTTACCCCCTGGACCCCCCCCCTCCACCCCCCGCGCCAAATGCGCCTGTTTGGGGATTTGTTTACATTCAGAGAATACACAAATGCAAAGAATACATAAATATTTCTTTAGATGAAAATAATTTTCCTGTAATCTCTAGAAGACCTCGGGGCTTGGTGTAGACCACGCTAACCTCGTATACCAAACGTCGCGGGTTCGGACCCCAGGCAGTCCGATGATTTTATTTAAGCCATTTGGATACCAAATGGCTTAAATAAGAATGCCTGGACCCCTATATGTATATTTATCAATAACGGTTATCGTCTAAAGTCTTAAATGGCCTGAGTTGCCGAAAAGACTGTGTGAATGTGTGTATGAGTGTGAGTGTGAATGAGAAAAAAGAATGCCTGGATCCCCAATAATGGATAAATTAATAAATAACGGTTATCGTAAATGTCTTATGGCCGAGGTTGCCGAAAAGACAGTGTGAATGAGAAAAAAGTGTGAATGTTTAAAAAAAAAAAATCCCTAGATCTTTTTTAAGCATATAAAATTTCGTTTCGAAATTCCAAAGGTAAGTTGCCCAAACAGAGCACGCCAGACGGACATTAGCTATAGAAATATTTATGTATTCTATGAATGTAAACAAATCCTCATTGGATAAACTGACAGAATTCCGGCCTCGAGGAAAATATTATTGAATTTCAATCAGGATTTTTTGGCCTCGAGGCCGCTACCACACACGTTGAGGATTTCCTCGAGGCGAGCACTATTCCGGCCGGGCCTGAGGAAAACCGGATGGTGTATGGGGCCCTTTACCAAATGGCTTTAATAAGAGTGCCTGGCCCCCAAATATATATATTATTAAATAACGGTTATCGTAAAAAGGGGAAAAAAGTGTGCGTTTAAAAAAATTTAAAAAAAGGAACGGGGGGGGGGGGGGGGCGAAGCTCCCAAACCCGTCCGAGGCGGGCGGCGCGGCTAGTATAAAATTAATAGTAGAATGTAAACTAAGATATTAATTGATTGGAGAGATCAGAAGGATTACTCGTAATTATTTGCAGATGGTAGTGCAGGAATAAAAAATTCGAAGAATTTTATCGAGGATATTTATTTGGCATGACGACTGACATTGCAATTATTCAGTTTCGGTCAAGGTTGACCATCTTCAGGCCTGATGTCAGTCGTCATGCCAAATAAATATCCTCGATAAAATTCTTCGAATTTTTTATTCCTGCACTACCATCTGCAAATAATTACGAGTAATCCTTCTGATCTCTCCAATCAACTAATCTTTCTCGTGCTGTTTCTTCTTCTTTCTAAGATATTAAATTGATATATTGTTTGAGGAAGAAATTCATTTTTTTTTTTAATTTTTGCATGCAAGTTTCTTAGAATTAATTAAAAATAATACATCTTCTACTTGATCTTGTCGAGACTGAAAATTTAATAAAATTTCTTCTTGTATGCAGATAAATGGAACCAAACGAAAAAATCAGGTTCAATTTCTAAAAATTTTCGTTAAAAACAAGTTTGTTTTTTCAATCAAATCAAAATCTCAGTCTAGACTTATTTACCACCACTGATGAGATGAAAATTATGCAAATAAATAATTCTTTACAATAAAGAAAAAAAAATACAATTAGCGCAGGCCCTGGAAGGAGTTGATGATGCAAAATTTGAGGACAGGAACCTCAAACAAACAAACAAACAATGGAAGAAGCCATCTTCAATTTTGTTCAATTTTGTTCTATATATAGTTCTTTTTCGCGGGGACATTATGAGCATGAATTCGATTCGGAGGCATGGAAAGGAAGAGTTTAGCAATTAAAATTCTTTCTGAAGGTCTAGAGAAGTGAAAAGTTGAAAAGCCTGAGCATTTGTAGCCAAGAGGGAAAATCCTCGTGATTTTTTCACTATTTGTTAGATACTCCTTCCCCAGCTGCAGCATTTTAAGGGCGAAATCCTTTCCCAAACCTCTACAAATGTTCATGTTTTTGAACTTGACACTTCTCCAGACCTTTTTTGAATGTTAAGAGATTCCTTTTCATTCCTTCAAAATTCACGAAATGTGATGGAAATAAGCGGAAAGTTCTCCCCGGAAACGGTGGGCGATCGGGGAAAACGGAGGTCATTTTACGTTAGAATCAGAAAAAATGATCATATCATTATGTGAGCTTTTCTTAACTAAAATTCCTTGAGGAATTCGGTCCTCACATTTTGCATACTCACTTTCCTCTAGCGACCGGTCTAAAAATAAAAAAACACAATATTTCTAAAAAATAAAATAAAAATAAAAAAATAGGATGAATTTAAGTTTTGCAATCAAATAGCTTATTATTTTAACTTTGCTGCTGCTGGTTGTTGCAAAAGACACAAAATTTGTATATTCAACCATTTGTTGTATTTAACTTAACAGACGAGATCTACCCTCGGGCTTGGTGTAGTTGGTTGGCAGCGTGCTAGCCTTCTTTACCAAGGGTCGCGGGATGATTTTATTTAAGCCATTTGGATACTAAATGGCTTAAATAGAAATGCCTGGACCCCTAATAGATATTATATCATATATAACGGTTATCGCAAAGTCTTATATGGCCTGAGTTGCCGAAAAGACTGTGTGTGTGTGTGAATGTTAAAAAAAAGAAGACGTTATCTGTTTTCGATTATTCTAATAATATCATTGACCTTGGTAACTTCGGGGCCACCATCAAATCAATAAAACAAAAATTTTTTTTTCTCCTTTCTGGCTGCACCAGCAATCTTTCTCTATTTACTGAATCATGATTAAATTAGATTCATCCTATTTTATTTAACAAAAAAAAAAAAAAAAAAAAAAAACTAAATAACTAAAAACAGGCGATGCTCTAATAATGTGCGAAAAAAGAAACAAAAAAATAATCATTGTGAAAGGTAAACTTGGTGGTTGTTTTCTTCTCTTGTCCTTTTTTTACCTTATTGTCATCTTTGATGATGACTCGTTTATTATCTTTGTTCATCAAATCCCTTTTGCGTTCTTTGCGTTTCTCTTTCGCTTCCTTTTGTTTAAATCGCTTTTCCGTGTTGGTGTGTGTCGGATTAACGCCCTGTGCGGGCATAACGCACACTTCTCTCATTTCTTTGATTGTCACCTCAACGACCTCTTTCAATGGCATTTCAACAGCAACATCCTCAACAGGGGTGGGCGGTGGCGTCAACGTCGTCAGCGGTTTGACAACCTCAGGGGGCGACGACGAGTTCCATTTGCGATTATTGATTGCATTCTTCGCTATCTTAACTGACGGCTGTGGCGTCGACTTGACCATCTTCACGGTGCTCTCCGTATTCCTTAAATGCAGCTTGAAACAAAAGCTCCGCTTTCTTTAACCACTTCTCCGTTGGGACCAAAAAAAAATTAATATAGTTTTGTAAAGGGTCTTAAAATCAATACAGAAATACAGAAATGTCACTTTTAGGTTAATTTTATCTAAAATTGTAAAAAAATATTGGCTGAAGAATTTAGAATATACAAATTCCCCTTTTTTCTTAACATTTTAAAACTTTCACAATTTTTGTATACGTATAGAAATAAAATTAGTTAATTATATGATTAGAAATTTATTTTTTCAAAACTCAATAAATTTACCTTTGATAATTTTTCATAATATTGTCGCTCGGCTTCATCGTAAACATTTTTCTCGAGCCAGACTTTTTCGTGAATAAGAGGACAGGCCATCTAAAAAATAAAAATAAACCAATTTATTATTATAGAATATAAATATCTAAATGACATAGAATTATTGTCTTATTTTTTAATCTCAAAAATAAATAATAAAATAAAATTTTTATATTGAAAAAAAATTAAATTGTCACGTGTAATTTATGACAGATGTTTTAAAAAGTTAACATTTGAAAAAAAGATTTATTTAACAAGTGAATTATAATCTATTATTATTATATATAATTCAAAAAATTAAACTCACCTTAATTTTATGTGATTATTTAGTATAAATGGAGAAAAGTAATTTCCAAGTTATTCCTCTCTGCAGATCAATGCTTGAAGAAAGAGAGAGAGAGAGAGCAAGAGATCGATAAACGCTAGCAACCGACTTCAAAAGAACTACTAAATAAAATTTATGAGTTTTTAATTAACAAATTCAAAATTTAAGAAATCTTTTTTAATTATTTTAATAAATAAATGAATATAATTTGGGCCTCAGATAATTATTCAACGATTATTCCTTTGGATATAATACCCGGTATTTTTTAAATAAGATAGATAGATTAAAATATTTTTTTTTTAAATAATATCCTTTAAAATTGCTTGTTAAATAAAGTTTTAAATAAGAAAAATTCTGTCAAAAATATTTATAATTTTCTAAATAAAAAATTCAACATTCGAAATCTTCGGGTTTTTTGGAAAACTTGGTTGGCTACAATGATTTATTTATCGTTTATTCCCTGTTCCCTGGCTACTATTTACAAAAACAAAAAACCCAACACATGTTTATAAACAAAATTAACAAACAAAATATGAAATGGCGCCAACAAATGTCAATGAAAAACTTAATGGAACCGAATTACCTTTAAATAGAGTAAAAACTATTATGAAAAGTTCCCCAGGCGTTGAAAATGTTACTCAAGAATCCTTACATTTGGTCACAAAAGCAACAGTAAGAAATTGATTTATTAAATCCTTTGTTCTATTAATGGATCTATTAACCTATTTTCTTGTTTTATAGGAATTATTTATTAAAACTCTTGTAGTTAATGCTTATTCAAAATGTAATGGTAAACTTGCAGATTATGATTCAATAGCAGAAGTAGTTTATGAAAGTGATGATTTGGAATTTTTAAGAGGTAAGTAAAAAACGAAGACATCTTTTGTTATTTTTCATTCTTTCCAAGATCATTTTAAATCATAAGTTAAGCATATGAACAGATGATTAGAGGAAATTTAACAAATAATTTTTAAATTCGAACGTCAAGCAAATCCAAACAAACTAAAAACTGTTCTAGTAAAAGGCCAAATAACATCAAATTATAATCAATGATTTACATATATATATATGGGGCATTCCACGCCAAATCGAACGGTTTGAAAAATTTTAATTTTTGATTTCCTCCATTTTTTGATATTTTTTAGTACACCTTAAAAAACCCCTCCTGATAAATTTTGAGATTTTTTTGATCGTCGGTTCAAATTTTGAAAAAACCTCTTTTTTTGGTTTTTTGCTCATAACTCTTACAAAAATGTTCTAATTTCCAACTTTTTTTTTCCTCTTTTGTGTAGTTTTCAAAAAAAATACAATTAATTTTTTTGAATAATTTTTCTGTGTCATTTTCAAATTTCAGAATTTTAGTCTTTTTCTGAAAATCATGCATACTTTGTTACAACCTTTGTTACAACTACGTTTGCTACGTATTTCCACCACTTCTCAGGTCTTTCCGGTCGTGGGATCTCTATGCCTACTAATTTTTTTCGATTTTTGAAAATTTGAAAAATTCTTTTTTCATATTAATAATTTTTAATTTTTCTTCTCGTGACCAGTAGGATTTACAAGCTTAAATAAAATTCATTTTGTTACAGAATTGATACCTAAAAAAATAACCTATCAAGAATACATGAATAAAATGTCGAAAAAAGGAATTAGCCACGTTAATAGTTCCGAAGAAAATGATTCTGATGATGATGACGATGATGAAGATGAAGAATCAAGTGATGAAAAGATATTTTAATCTCTACATCTTGATTATTTTGTACATTAATTGCTTTTATTTTATTGTAAAATGTTGCCATCAGAGTCTGCACGAAGAATGACACATCTTTTGTCATATTATTATCAATTTCAAGCTTATTTATTGGCAGAAGAAATTTTTTTTTTAGAATCGCATATTTTTCCTTTATTTTTTTAATCTAAATAAGTCATAAAATCGATTTTAACATCCAAAAATATTATTTATTTTTTTAATTTATAATAAAAATTTTTTTAATTATTTTATCAAGTTGTTTTCCTTTTTAATAAGATTTAAACTTTCGACCGTTGGTTCTCGTTGAAACATTTTGTAAATTAAAATTAAATATACAAATTAAACACTAGGTTATTTGTTTCAAAGGTTTTATTAATTAAAAATTAACACTTGATACGTATATATATATATATAGTATATGCTGTATCTACTTTCATGTATTAGAATGTAATCACTTCTGATGATGACAAGAAATTGTCGAAATACGTATCAAGTGTTAATTTTTAATTAATAAAACCTTTGAAACAAATAACCTAGTGTTTAATTTGTATATTTAATTTTAATTGTTTTCCTTCTTTAGTAGCTGAAGGTTTTTTTACCCTGGGCAGAAGCCAATTTTCTCCTTTTTACTTTCTCGTATAGAGAAAGTATTGTAATCTTAAAAAAATTCGACTTGGAGATTTTGATGTTTCTCCACGTTTTAGACCTCCCTGAGTCCAAAAAAACCATTTTTGGCATTATGTCTGTGTGTGTGTTTGTGTGTGTGAACACGATTGCTTAAAAACCAAAGCAGCTAGATGGATGAAATTTGGTATATGCTCCTTACACTAAAATTGTAGATTTCTATCAACTTTTGGAGTAAATACGTCACTTGGAAGTAGTACTTTACTTAAAAAGTTTTTTCAAAAATTTTGAAATATTCAATTTTTTTGTTATATTATGATAAAATACTCTATTTTAAAAAGTTTTTATTCTTTGACATTTTTACGAAAACTGAATAGTTTTGGAAATAATCACAGAAGAAATAGAAAATATTCGTTAATTTTGATAAAAAATCAAAACAAAATCATACAGGTGTCATTAAAAAAAGGGTAAATATAAACAAATTCATTAGTTTCACAAATTCATTCAGAATTCAGATTCACCATCCTCCGCGGAAAAATTTGTTGCGCTGATGTCTGTATATCCCTATATATGTATATGTGTTTGGGAAATTTTTTTTGGGGGGGGGGGGGGGCCGGGCCCCCCCCCCCCCTTATATACGCCCCTGCTCAGAGGCGTCGATTGGTCTCTGAGAGCTGGAGGAAGGTTTGTTGTGTGTAATTGTGTTCGGTTTAGATTGACTACGGGACCTCAATCCAAGGGCGGATCCAGAGGTGTTTCTCGGGGGGGGGGGGGGTAATCTGGTGTGACTCGTCGCATAGCACACTATTTTTTTTTTTTAATTTCGGTAATTTAAAAGCGCATTCTGTACTTGTTTGCCAGAATATAAATACACATCAAATTTATTATTACAAGTATTAATTTTAAAAATTTTACATTAAAAATAAATTTTTTTGCGAAAAAAAGGTATTTTTTCGAATCTCGGGGGGGGAGGTAATTACCCTCTTTCCCCCCCTGTATCCGCCCTTGCCTCAATCTGCCTACTATCTGCCCTAACTTCTTTCTCTTTAAAATGGCTCCAAAAGGAGAGCCGAAACGTATATACAGTGTATATCTTATATCTTATTTATTCTTAGTCTATATACTTTTCTTTTTCTTATTTTATTTATTCTTATTCTATTCTATTCTTATTCTTATTTATTCTTTATATTCTTATTCTTACTTTCTTTTCTTCTTCTTCTCTTTATATATATAATTCTTCTGTGTATGTGACTGAACTCCTCCCAAGCGACTGAACCGATTTAGATGAAATTTTTTGTGTTTGTGTGTCCCGGACAGGTTATGATTCACACAAAATCATAAGTTAATGAATAATTAATCGTTAAAATAAGAAAAAAATAAAGATAGGAGAAATAGTTGCCATGGTAACAAAATATAAATATTTTCCCATGTTTACGATTTTTTATTTACATTTTCAAAATATCGGTGGGGAAACTAAATATAGTGTAAATTTTATATGCATGTTTACGAGAGTCCCGGAAAGGCGGAAAGCCCGCCGAAGGCGTCTCACGTCAAAACAAAGGAACAACCAAAACGCCCAAAGCTTTTGGCGATTAGGTTTCGTAAAATTTATTCCCTGAGTTCAGTTTTTTATTTAAATGTCTCGCTAAGGCTCGGTAATAATTTTTATTAAAATTCAAAAATCAATTATTTTTTTTTTTAGATGTTTTTTAAAATGTATGTAATTGCTGCTAGAATAATAAATTATCAGGGTATTATCTCTAAAATGCCACTTATTTATTTAATTAGAAACAATATTTTCCGTATCACATTCCATAAGATAGGTAGAATACTTTACTTCTGTCAAAAAAATAATTCCAAATTTCATTCAAAATTTCCTCCATTACATTACCAGGGCTGCCAACATTATTATCGTTAAATAGTTGCTAATTTAATTATAGATATACTCGTAGACCAAACATGTGCTTTTTAAATCTCTAAAAAATATTTATACCAATTTATACATACAATTTGTTAATATAATTTATATTATAATTATGTCTCGTTTAATAGTCAAAAATCTTCCAAAAAGCGTAAGTTCATTTTTCTTTCATTTTTTTCTCATTTTTTTAATTCACTTAATTTTTCAGATCTCAGAAAATTCTCTGAGGAAATTGTTCTGTCAAAAAGGAAGAGTAACTGATATTCAATTGAAATATACAAAAGATGGAAAATTCCGACAATTTGCTTTTATTGGCTTTAAAACAAATGAGGAAGCCTCTCAAGCTGTCGAATATTTTAATAATTCCTTTATCCAAACACATAAAATTTCAGTACAAATTTGCTCACAACTTGGTAGGTAAGTCTTAAATTTAAATGTTTTAATATTAAATTAATTTGTGTCAAATATTCAGGTTCAGAAGATAAGCCGAAATCTTGGAGTAAATATTCATCAGATAGTTCAGCTTATAAATTGAAACAGGGAACAAATACAAATACAAAATCTGAAACAAATCAAGAAATCTTAGAAGAAAAAAATCAAAAGCCTAAATCTAATAAAATAAAGGAAATTCTTGAAGAGGTAATAAAATTCTTTCAAAGCTCTTTTTCTTAATACTTGAATTCATCAATTATATCTGTAATAATAATAGAAAGGCCAATAATTGTGAAAAAACCATCTGTTAAACTAACAAAATAATCTTTAATGAGAATTTTTGTAGGAAAAGAGAAAAATAAGAAGCAGAAACCACAATGCTTTTTAGGCCATGTTTTATTTTATGTTTAAATTAAATAGGGGCGGCCTCCGATGCCGAAAATGACCTTAAACAAATTAAAAAAAAAATGTCCAAATTATAAACCAATAAAAATAGCATGTGGGTCACCCGATCTCCCAATATATATATATTTATTTATTTGCCAAATTAGTTTTATGTGATTTTGTGCAAGTATTGGGCTGTTTGAATTCATAAATATTGATTATAAACTGTATTTTAAGACATTTTCTCCATAGATCTTTATACGGCATATATATATGTACACTAAAAACAAAAGAATTTCAAAATTGTCTCCTTGAACCTTGATACGTTTTCCTGATCGCTTACGGGTGTTGTCGACAATGCTCACACAAGGTTTTCACAATCGAGCCTCTCGACGCTCGTCAGCTGCTCAAAAAGGATCAGCAGAAGACAGCAGCAGCTAGAGCCATCGGCCGCGCCTCCGGTTTGTCGAACGGAACAAGATCAACGCCGCCAGCAGCCAGCTACCAGCAGTGAGTCCTCCGTGACGTACTGGACCCCGTGGGCGAAGCAACACTTCGGCGTCGGCGCTGACAATCGCTGTCTGTGAAGAGCTGTTTCCCGGCAAAGATGTTTGGCCGCCAAACTCGCCGGATCTCATTCCGATGGACTACTCCATTTGGTCGATTCTCAACAACGATACGCAACGGTGGGTCGGCTGAACGAGCGCTGGAACAGTGTGCGAACATTGTCGGCAACCTCCGTAAGCGAATAAGAAAACGTTGAAGGAGGCAATTTTGAAATTTTTATCTTATTGTTATTGATCTAATAAAAGTTATTATTCGTCAATGATACTTTCTTGTTGTTATGCCCTTCTCACTGGATGTTAATCACCACTGGGAAATATTTATCCAGGGATTAGAGGTGTTTCTCTTGTTAACTATTTTTTTTTTTTTTTTTTGATTTCCAGCACAAAAATGATCCTTTATTTGATGAATTTATGGAGCTTCACCAAAAAGATAACACATCTAATTGGATTCAAGATGAAACAGACAAAATAAATGATTCTTTGGAAGTAAGTGAAGAAGACAAAAAAACTTCCGATGAAGAAGAAGAAGAAGAAGAGGAACGAATTGAAAATGAAGCAAATAAAAAAATTTCTGATATCGAGGTATAATAATTCATTATTCCTTTTTATAGAATTCAGAATAAATAATACCCCAGGTCTTTAACATTATCTATATATGTATTAGCGGAGTGTCCGTCTGTCACGCTCTCTTTGAACAACTTCCCGTTGAAATTTTGCCTTGTTATGTAGAGTCCAGGAAAAATACTCGGGTTCGCAAATGCCTATAACTTTTTCAGTTATTAATTTCTAAAGTAACGACCTCTCCCATAGGAAATGTATGGGGAAATATTTATGTATTCTTTGCCTTTATGTATTCTATGAATGTAAACAAATCCTCAAGCAGGCACTGGATCTTCGCTCTCCTCAGGCCAGAAGAAGTATGTGCAGATAGAGTCCCTTCTCTCAAACTAGGATATCCTCCAGAGCATTGAAGAGGTTGGGTAAAAGGAACCGGGTGGGGCTAAAAAAAGGATTCATTCATTAGCTAGAAATTAATTAATAAAGTTAGAAAATGGTGTAACTTCATGGGGGGGGGGGGGGACGGTAGATGGCTACGGGAGGGTGCACGAAAGCACCTCGAGTAAATAAACGGGGATCTGGAACGAATTACAAATAATTAATAATTTATTATATTATTCATTTTTAGTATTTTAAATCAAAAATAATAAAAAATCCTGAAGAACAAGAGACAAATGAAGATAAAGAAATAAAGAAGACCACAAGTAAAAAAAAAGAGAAAAAATATTTTACTATCAAAGTCAGAGGTCTTACAATGAAAACGAAAAAGAAAGATTTAAAAGAATTTTTTAATCCATTGAAACCAAGATCATTTAGATTTCCACCAAAAATGAAAGGTTTCGCTTATGTCTGTTTCAAAACCCAAAAGGAATTGAATCAAGCTCTAGCAAAGAATAAAAGTTTTCTCGGTAAGTAAAAAAAAAAAATCGAGCTTCAAGGGAGGGTAGGAAATGCGAGAAAGAAAACTTTTTTTGTTTTTTTTTCACACTTTTTTTCTCATTCACACTCACACTCACACACCCATTCACACAGTCTTTTCGGCAACTTAGGCCATTTAAGAATTTGACGATAACCGTTAAATATCTATTGTGGGTCCAGGCATTTCTATTTAAACCATTTGGTATCCAAATGGCTTAAATAAAATCATCGGACTGCCTGGGGTCTGAACCCACGACGTTCGGTATAGAAGGAAGGCACGCTACCAACTAACCAAGCCCGTAGGCAAAGAAAACTTGCTGGGTAAATTAAAAACTTTCTTTTTGGTTGGGTAGAATAAAAAAAGTAAAATCTGTTTAGAATTTTTTTAGCCACCAAATGACACTCAGTTTTAGCAGGCTTTAGGCCTCCAAGAATACAATTTAATTAAATTCCAAATAATATGCATAATGACCATAGGCGTAGCCAGGGGGGGGGGGGGGGGTTTGGGGCTTCAAACCCCCCCCCCCCCCCCATGGGACCCAAGCCATGACTAGATATTTAATACAAATTGTATTTCACATAGGGTAAGAGAAAGTAAAATTTAATAATTTACTCTAGCTAAAAAAACAAACCAAAATGATTTATAAAAAACCCTAAAATAATCTTAAATTTTTGAAAAAAATTTCTTGATCTCCCCCCCCCCCCCATCAAAAATTTCTGGCTACGCCAATGATAATGACTGAGGAGCTCCTCTATCTATTCTCTTTATTCTTGATTCTATGCCGGCCCCAATCATCATCTACCGTATAACGAACAACCTTGAAGCTTTTATAACGTTTTTTCTTCTCAGAATCTCTTTTAATTTTATTTTATTTTAGCTGGAAAAAGAATCTTAATAACTGTAGAAGATGAATCCAAAAAGAACAAAGACAATTTACAAAATGAAAAAGATTCGAGTAAATGGAAAAATCAAGAAGAAAATTTAAAAAACGAAGAAACAATCACCGAGTCTGGAAGAATTTTTTTAAGAAATCTCGCTTATACGTGCACTGAAAAAGACATTGAGGATTTATTCAAATCATTTGGTAATGTTGATAAAAATAGAATATTTAATTAAAATTGGATGTCCCTCCCTTCACTCTGGTGGGGGAAGCGCAAATCAAAATTTTTTATTTTCTAAAATAAGTTTTAACAGCGACGTTAACATGTTGCTTTTATTTCAAAGCTGTCAAAATCATAACCTCACTTTTTAGGTTAAAGACGCCATTTTTAAATAGGGCACCCTGGACATGACGTTATTTCTTAACACTATTGTCTAAATGTTAACGCTATGGCGTTAACGTTTTTGCTTACAGCAATTTGAATTAATGCTGATTGCAGATTAAAAGATTAACTTTTTTGCTTAGAGAACAGAGGCCTGTATCAGATCTCACTCTTTTTTTCTATTTTGTTTTTATTTAGAATTTCAAAATTTCCCATTTTCAGGTCCATTAACGGAAGTCTCGATGCCCATTGATAAATTCACAAGACAAAGCAAAGGATTCGCAATGGTGACGTTCCTGATGCCAGAACATGCGGTCAACGCCTATGTAAAATTAGATGGCACAATATTCCAAGGAAGGATGCTTCATTTATTGCCAGGAAAAATTAAACACACCGTCGATGAACTATTAGAAAAAGGTAAACAATTCAGTTGCTCCAAATTCAAAACATTCAAAACAATGTTTGGCGTTAAGGGTCTTAAAAAGCCCAACTATTACGAAAATTTGCCAACAGATGGCAGGATGGTAGGGCTATATTTAATCTTTATTTGATTTTCGTTCATCTAGCCATCTTTTGCATGAGTGCTCAACTATTTGTTCGTTAATTTAAGAAAAAAAATACGAAATTAATTTCAATCGTAAAATGAGTATATACATTTAAAAGAGCACCTAAAAAATAATTGATTTTTGAATTTTAATCAAAATCGTTGAAGCCAATTTTGAGAAAATCGACTGAAAAAGTACATCAGTAAAGTACTAGTACTCTTTGGCCGATTTTGTTCAAAAGCTTATTTTCCCGCTCCAGGGGGTGTCAAAAATCTTAAACATAAAATTTCAACCTCGTAGCTCAATTTCTTCATGCTTAAAATTGAACACACACACAGACAGACGGACCATGTCGCGAAAACCACTTTTTTGGATTCAGGGGACCTCAAAACGTGTATATCCATCAAAATCTCGACATCGAATTTTTGACATGAATCCAATACTTTCTCTCTATATATATATTACATATATAGAGGTAAGAGAAAGTGCAGTGCACTGCGCGATACTCAGTCACACCATCAAATAAACATAAAAGAATATTAAAAAAAAATCTATTTTCAGATGGCCTTTCTTACAATTCCTGGAAGAAGCTGAAGGAGAAGGCTCAATCCGGCTCCTCGCATAATTGGAATTCTTTGTTCCTCGGACAGAATGCTGTTGCTGACGTCATGGCACAAACTTATAACTTGTCCAAAGAGATGGTAACAAATCTCAAAAAATGAAAAAAAAAAAGAAAAGAAAGAAAATCTTTTTTATAAGCGTTTTTCTTTATTTTTTAGTTATTAAATGCCAAAGACAAAGAAAGTCTTGCTGTTCGTTTGGCTCTTGGTGAAACACAAATAGTAACACAAACGAGGGAATTTTTGGAGGAAAATGGAGTTAAATTGGATGCCTTTAATCAGGTCTGTTTTTATTCAAGAAAATCATCTATTTATTTATTAGTAGGCGTTCTTTTGCGAGTTGCCTGGGCATTTAGGCGTTTACTTTTTATTTTACTTATACTGTATCAAAGTAAACAAAAATGATGGAAATTTATTCTTTGAACTAAAATACACTTTTATTCTATTAGTATGAATGGAAACGAGCCCCGCCCCCCCCCCCCTTATAGATAATTATAACTAATTTATTTATTTATTTATTTATTTTCAGCTGCCTAAGCAGAGAGCTAAGAATATAATTTTAGTAAAAAATCTGCCAGCGAATACAAAACAAGAAGAGATTTTAGATATTTTTGAGAAATTTGGACAATTAGGGCGAGTTCTTTTACCACCTAGCGGAGTCACTGGTATTGTATTTTTTTAATTAACAACCCACCCCCCTTCCCCTTCATGTTCAAGAGAGAGAGAGATAGAGAGTTTGAAGTCTATATGGCCTCAGAAGCCAAACGACTCAAAAAAATTAATAAAAATCATAAAAGACAATAAACAACTAAAAATGATTTTTCAGTGCCTTCATGGCAGATATCAAAAGAGGCTTTTTCCAAAAATAAAAAAATGTTGCAAAGGTACCTTAGTCAGCACCTCCTAATATGATCACAACTTATTACCTTTGCAATATTTTTATTTTTTTAGACAAAGCCCACCTTGACGACACCAAAGATGTTGCACGTTATGTGATGCGAAATATTTGACAAATAAAAAGGACTAAATGGCCCATTAGCACGGTGATCGGTAAATTGTGGCTATATCGTTGCACTTTTTTAAAGTTTGGCCCTGCAGTAAAGTGAAGGGCTTATAAGGCTCCAATTTTAAAATATTTGCCCACTGATCGCTAATTGTATACAGGGTGTAACGATACAAAGTTAGGTTTTTTCAAAGGAATATTATTGCATATTTGGATTGCCCAGTCAATTTTAGTGGGACTTTTTTTAAAAATATAAATAATGTACAACGTTTCGACTGCTTCTTCTGCTGCCTTTCTCAAGTACTATGGGTGTGTGAACTTGCTCCGCAAGGGAACTAACCTCTAAGGAACGTGCATTTTATATACAACGACGTCAGCGCCATCTACAGTCATTCCAATGAAGTTGGACACAATCATCAAAGCAAGTGTTTACATAAAAAGCATGATGTTACAATCAGTTTTTTGAATTTGACAGTCGAATCGTTATTTTAATAAATAATTAATACAAAATGTGGTCTACAATTTAAAGCTCCCATAATAATACAAAGCACAAAAGCTTTAATAAACGCATTCGTGATAAATATCAAAATAATTTTAATCAGAGGTTTCCAATCTTTTTATTTCTCTACTTTCTCAATTCCGAGTCGGGGCATTTATTGAACATTAATATCTTATTTAAATAAATAGATTTCGAAAACTAATCATTATTTTCAGCAATTGTTGAATTCCTGGAGCCATACGAAGCTCGGAACGCTTTTACGAAGTTGGCTTATAGTAAATTCAAACATTCCCCATTATATTTGGAATGGGCGCCAGCGGAAACATTTGAAACAACATTTGATAAAACTAAACATGAAAAAGAGAATAAAAAAGAAGTTGAAGGTATTTTATTTCTTTATTTATTTTTTATATCGGTTTTTAATACTTGAATTTTCTTTAGAAGAGACAGCTGATAAAGAAAGCGAAAAGAAAGTTGAAGCTGCGTCATCTGAGGAAGAAGACGAGCCCCCAGAGCCTGACACAACTCTTTTTATCAAGGGACTCAACTTCTTAACAAAAGAAGAAACAATCAAAGAAGTAATTTCTTTTTCTATTTTTATTTTTTATCAACTTTATCAAATATACCAGGTGTATTTATAAATTTTTTCCGGTTTTTTTGGTAAAGAAAACACTTTGGCTAATTTTCAAGGGAAACTAATTTTTTTTTATTCAAAATATTGGTCTTCGGCTTCTACATATTGGGCCAATCTTTCAGGCAAATCATGAATATCATACCATTGGTCGACCCATTTTCCAACTTGCTCGAAATTGCTGAAGCGCATGCCCGAGGTGCCAGTTCTGGGGAGTAGAGCGGGTGCAGAAGGTTTTGCCGTCTGAGTTGGCGATGTCGTGTAACAAAATCACTTTGCCATGTCTTTTAGCGCATTCCGATCGTTCCCCATTGCTCATAAATGTCTGCTGCTGTTGCGTGTGGCCTACTAGTGCACTCAGCACTTTTAAATAGTCGAAAGCATGTCTCACATGTTCTAATCGATGAAGCCTGTTCACCATATGTTTCTACGAGCAAACGATGATTTCCAACAGCCTGATGGAATAAGAAAATCAATGCGTGCCGCGAATGTTCTTTTTCCACATGATCACAGAACGATAAAACAAAAAGGGCTAGTTTTTGGCGGACTCACTTGTGTGTGCCTTTGTAGGTTAATGTCAGACGAACAAAATTGCGTATCTGTCAAATTACGATAATTCGATGCTGGAGCCATCTCTTGGTTAAACCGGAAAAGACATGCATACACCTGGTATTTTATTTCTATCGGGGGAAAGCTTGGTCGTCAAATAAATGCAAGAAAATCATCGCCATATTCCTCTTTAAAATAAAATATAAAGGGTTTGACAAAGACTGATCTGATAAAGATACAAAGAAATTAATAGCAAATATGAAATGTTTATATAGAGATTATAGTTCTTTACATATCTCGATGTAAATGCAGACTCAGTCTAGGAGTTATCGTTTTTGGCTTGACGCCCAGGTGCTTAGAGCATGCGCAGCATCCCCGAGGGAGACAAACCTAAACAATTTCCTTTTGTTTGTTTTTTTAGCATTTCAAGAAATGCGGCCCCATCCATTATGTTTCCATTGCTAAAAAGAAAGATGTTAAAAATCCTGGCCAGTTTTTATCTTTGGGCTATGCGTTTATTCAATTCAAACAGACAGAGAGTGCAAATAAAGCTCTCAAGACGTTGCAGCTCAGCAAGATTGATGATTTCTCAATAGAATTAAAGCGATCCAATCGCTCTTTGATGTGAGTTTTTTGTTTGTTTTTATTTTTCGTCTTTTGAGGCCAGTTCCTTGTTTAACGATACGATTTATTTATGTTTTTAGCAATGAAGTTCCGTCAAATAGAAAAACAGCCAAGAGAACAAAACAAAATGGAACAAAAATATTAATTCGAAATATTCCTTTCCAAGCTACTAAAGAAGAATTAGAGGAATTATTCAGGTTGGTTTTTTTTTTTTTTATTTACCGGAGGTGGAAAATGAAAAAATGATTTGCGAAGATCCTCTTATTTGCATAAATTTTAAATAATAAAAACAAAATGTAAATGAAATATCGAAAAATCTCACAAATAGAAACGAATAAATTACAAATTGCCAGGGGGGGGGGAGGCGACCTTTTTGGAAATTAAATATTTTCAAGATCGATTTATTTGAATAAAATATACCTCGATTCTGACTTTAACTGGCAAGTGAGTCATGGATATATTTAGCAAAAGTAGAAGTGTTTTTTTATTGGCGAGTCCAAACTCCCCGGGAATCGAACCCAGGATCTCCAGCCTTTTCGAGGCATAGGCGTACTGTCCATTGCCCGCTGCCTTAAATTGTTCGGACAGTAAGTCATAATAGAATCTAAATTTTTTTTATATAAAATGTAAAATTTGAATGCATAAATTCATTATTATAATTTAGCGAAGTTTATCTTTGGATTAAGTTAATAATTTAATTACCAAAAATAATAAAAGAATGACTTTTGACTCAAGTATTTCTTTGCTTAATATAGATCTGGCATTTAACTGCTGATTATGTTGATCTTGTATAGCAGCGTTATCCAAACTGTGAGGCGCGAATATTGGCCACCAAGAACAATTTTCCAAATGATTGCTAGTATAAATAAAAAATCTGGTGTGACTGGTCGCACAGCACACAACTTTCTCTTACCTTCGGTAATCGAAAGTTGTGTACTGTGCTTGTCACACCAGATTTTTGTGTCAACATATATTTAGTTTCCGACAGTACAGTACATTCGATTTTCAAGATGTACAATTTATAACTATGGGGAAATATTTATATTTTGTTACCATGGCAACCATTTCTCCTATTTTTCTATGGAGTACAAGAGTAAAGTGGCCTTCAGAAGATTTCAATCACAAAATGAGAATATACATTTTATTGAAAATCTAAAAAATAATTGATTTTTGAATTTAAAAAAAAATCGTTGGGGCAAATTCAGAGAAAATCGAAAAAAACTGAAAAAGTGCATCAGTAAAGTATTAGTACTCTTTGGTCGATTTTGTTCAAAAGTTTCGTGTCACGTCCCATGGGGGGTGCCTAACTAAAATATACAATTTCAACCTCCTAGCTCTTTCCCTTCTTGGGATATTTTGTTCACAGACACAGACACACACACAGACAGACCATGTCGCGAAAACCACTTTTTTGGATTCAGGGGACCTCAAAACGTGAAGATCCATCAAAATCTCGACATCGAATTTTTGACATGAATCCAATACTTTCACTCTCTATATATTAACATATATAGAGGTAAGAGAAAGTAAAAAAGTATTTTTTATATAAATTTATAGTTTTTATCATTAAAAATTATTGTTTTTGTATTATTTTTTAAAATGGGGGGGGGGGGGGGTAGGCGTCATACGATTAAATCTTTTTAACGGAGGCGTTGTGACACAGAGCTTGGAAACCACAGTTGTATTTTATTTATCATATTACAATGAGTAATGCAATCAGTTTAGACACAATGGGGGATTTGCCAGAAAAAATTATTTTATGGGACGTGCAATGGACAGCACACAGATGCCCCGGAAAGGCTGGAGATCCTGGGTTCGATTCCCGGGCGTTTGGACCCGCCAACAAAAAACACTCACACTTTTTGAAAAAATGATTATATTCACTAACAAGTAAGATTTGTTAAGACCGAATCGAGGCATAGGTTGTTCATTAATAACTGGTTCAAATAAATATTGTGGGTCGCCCACCCCTATGAAGGAATTTGCAGCTTGCACGATCAAGGGAAGAGAAATTAATGAAGGCAAATCACATAGCGTATCTAAAAATGACAGTTTTGTACTTTGACTACTAATCGTTTTTTATTTCTGTCTTTTTTTAGTCCATTCGGAGGAATCAAATCTCTGCGATTGCCGAAGAAAATGGCAGGAACGGGATCTCATCGGGGGTTCTGTTTTGTTGACTATTTTACTAAAAGGGATGCAAAGGTAAAGAAATCCTTCCTAAATATCTTGGGATATTTTGTTCACAGAAAAATGCTTAAAAATCTTGAATAAAAAGTTGTTCAATAAGCATAGAATTTGAAAAAAAAAAGCATCTCATAAGCATCTTCCACTCATAAGTAAAGGGGGCATTTACCCCCCCCCCCCCCCACTCCCGAGATTTTTGAAAAAAATAAATATTTTTTTAAATTTATTAACGTCTCTTTTCGGCATCTAAGGCCATTTAGACCCAGCATGCCTATGATTGGTAGCCAATTCAAATGAAATAAATTCTTCTCGCTTGGGACGGGAAGCGAACCCGCGACCCCAGGCACTAGAAGCTAATATCTTCTCTCTGAGCCACGGGTCACGGGCGAAAAATATTTTCCTTGGAAATTAAATTTTATTATTTTATTAATATAAAATTTTAAAAATTAATACCTAAAAATTTTATTTGTATATATTTTCCGGTAAGCAAGTACGGAATGCAACTTTACATTACCGAAAATAAGAGAAAGTCGTGCTGTGCGGCCAGTCACACCAGATCACTCCCCTCCTCCACCCCCGGATCCGCCACTGTGCGGAACAGACGATACAGTCCGGTCTCTACTAATAAATATCAAATTAGTATTTTTTTTTTTTTGTATTCGGCTTTTACTTGTCATTTAGGCACATTTTAACGTTTTATTGAAATTAAAATTAAATTGAACACAGAGAGAACGTAATGGATTCTTACAAGGTCTTCATCCCCAACAGCCAAATATTCAGCAATATTTAGGGGAGACTATTTAACAAATAATTTTTGTTTTCTTAATTTCAGACTGCTTTCCAAAATCTAAGTCAAAGTACTCATTTGTACGGGAGACGCTTAGTGCTTGAATGGGCCCAAGAAGAAGAGAGCATTGAAGAAATTCGTAAAAAGACAGCTAAATATTTCAAAGAAGGTAAAAATAAAATATGATAAAATTATATCAATACAATAAATACCGTAGGTGACTTCTCTACATACGAGTAATGACCTTGACGATTTTGAGGCACTTGTCAAGTCATTGCAATTCCCTCTTCCGCCGGAGACCTGGGTCCATCCAATATGACTTGTTCTGACAGGCACCGACCGTCCTCGCAGTGCTTGTGAAACCCAACAGCTTTCGAACATCCTCCATATAGTCCCGACCTGACTCCCAACTTTTTCGGCAAGTGAAGAAAAGGCCTGGAGAGCAAAGAAAGACACCAAGACAACTCAGGGCATTGCAAAGAGAAGTCACCGAATGTATTCTGCTCTGTGATCTCATTCCACAGAGAGCCTCTCGTAACGTTTTCTCAAAATTCCCTGAAACTTAAATACAACACTTTGCAAGCATTTCGATTGTTACGAGGCACAATTAAAATGCCTTTAAATTATTGCTAGGCTGCTGCCAAATTAATTAAAACTGCACTGTCCCTCGAATGTTGGCAATCTAAGAGCATTTGAATTTCGACAAGTTTTTCTCCGCACATGCAGACATAATTATAGATTACAGTTTCTAATTTATTTATTTATTTATTTTAGCCTCATCGAGTAAAAATTTCAAAAAAGGCATTTTTGGTATGGAAGAAGATAATGGAATGGAAATTGAAGGAAATATGTAACAAGAATAATTAAAATAATAAAGAAGAATATAAATTGAATGAATAAATAAACAAAGAGACGATACACGAATTTAAATATCATCGGAGAACATCTATCTTGTTCCGAAATTGCCCTCAAGCGCCCGCGAGCCAGCAAGAAAAGGACGTGTCGAATGTATTTGAAAAAATTGCGTCATTGTTCTAGAGAAGAGGCTTTTCAATGAGTAAAAAAAAATACTTTTTAATTTGGAACTTGGAAATATTAACTAGCATGTTCAAAAGAATGGGCCAAATCAATCTTTTTCAGTTCTTGTTAATAAAGCAATATATTTTATAGAGTTTTCATAATAATAACAGGGCTGTCGGTGTCGGCAATTTTTCTCCCGACTTGGTTGAAAAGCTACCCCAAATGCATTCATTGCCTTTCAAGTTGTCAATTAGATCGTATTTTACCCATCAAGTCCGAGTCAAATTTCGATGCAAAAGTTGGCATGATTTCCTTTCATTTTAGGTTTTACGCCTAAAAAGAAAAGAGTTAAATTATCGTTTTCGCGATCTTAACTTTAAACTCGTAAGCAGAAACAAACAGGCGCCCATCGGAGGGAGATGCCTTTATTAAGAACCTCAAGGAGAAACGTCTTTTTTAGAACTATGTATATAAATTTTGTTATTTCTTGTATTTTAAATGTAAATAGAAGCAAAAATATATTTTTATTTATAATGAATTCTAACGAATTTGTTATTTTGGTCACCTGTTTGTACAGTGAGCGCCACAATTAAGTCCCCAACTGATAGCCTGGAGCCTTAAGAATATGAATGAAAAGGTAAAAAATAAAATCATCTCTACCAGATTTTACGTTTTACCTATTCGGTCATTAAATCTATTTCACTATACACTATACCAGCGGTCCCCAACCTTCCCAACTTTTTCCGTAAAAAAACCGCTCAGGCCTAATGTATATGTAAACCTATATATTCCCGAGTCAAAACATAAATTCCTATTTAAACCTCAAAATCTTCAGTGAGGTTTTCGAGGGTCAGTTTAATTTTTGGAGAGAAGGTAATCCCAGTCTGTTTAAATCAGAACTGCAGAATCTACTGGTTTGAACCTCAAAAACTTCAAAAGAGAGTTTCGAGGTTATAGTTAGGATTTCAAAATCAATCGATAATTCATATTTAAACCTCATAGAGTTTTGAGTGTTAAAGTAGAGTGTTCTCTCTGAGCGGCAAATAAAACATCAAAAGAATTGATGAGGCTTCTGAGGTTGAAACTAGAATTTGTTTTTTTTTTTAGACTTGGGTTTAATATAATTTAGCAAATGTTCATCGAGACCGAAAGTGAAATCCTGACCTTCTAAGGTCAAGGGACGAGACCTCTACCTCTGCGTTAGGCCTTAAGAGGAATCAGAGACGTTTTTACAAATCTTGCAATCGATGCAGAATATAGTTATGGGGCATGCAGAGCCGCAGCCAGAAAATTTTTTCGATTTGGTCTGTGAAAGTTGTGATCGAGAGAAAATCCCCGATATTTTAGAATTCAAGATGTAAATAAAAATCGTAAACATGGGAAAATATTTATATTTTGTTACGATGGCAACCATTTCTCCTATCTTTATTTTTTTCTTATTTTAACGGTTAATTATTTTTTTAATTATGATTTTTTGTGAATCATAACCTGTCCGGGACTCTCACAAACAGACACATAAAATTTCATCAAAATCTGTTCAGTCCTTTAGGCGTTCAGTCTCGTGTTCATGCCAAGACGTGGACATGGGGGACGTGACTTAGGCGGTCGGCAGTTTTACTTTCAAATTGAATTGACTTTGCAGCTTCTTCGCCTAAGACGGATGGTCTTGTACAAGGCAGTTGACCAATAATAACTAAATTTAAAATAGAAACAACGTTTTTATAATTTTTTGACCGACCATCCGTCTTAGGCGAAGAAGCTGCAAGTCAATTCAATTTGATAAAAATCTCGTCTGAATCAGCATATGAATAGTTTTACTTTCTCTTACCTCTATATAATGAGAGAGAAAGTATTGTGATCATATCAAAAATTCGATGTCGAGATTTTGATGGATATACACGTTTTGAGGTCCCCTGAATCCAAAAAAATGGGTCCCGCAAATTGGTCTGTGTGGACATTTTTGACCATTAAGGAAATGAGCTAGGAGGTTGACATTTTATAGTTAGGCACCCCCCGAACTCGTGTTAATAAGCTTTTAAACAAAATCGGTCAAAGAATACTAGTACTTTAATGATGCACTTTTTCAGTTTTTTTCGATTTTCTCAAAATTTTCTTCAAAGATTTTTTTTTTAATTCAAAAATCAATTATTTTTTAGATGCTCTTTAAAATGTATATTCTCATTTTGTCATTGAAATCTTCGAAATCTTCTGAAGACCACTTTACTCTTGTACTTCATAGGAAAGATAGGAGAAATGGTTTCCATGGTAACAAAATCATAATATAAATATGTTCCCATACTTATAAATTTTACCTCTTGAAATTCGAATGTACCGTACTGTCGGGAACTAAATATATGTCGACATAAAAAATCTGGTGTTACAAGCACAGTACACAACTTTCGATTACCGAAGGTAAGAGAAAGTTGTGTGCTGTGCGCCAGACACACCAGATTTTTTTCATTCAGGGGACCTCAAATCGTGTATATCCATCAAAATCTCGACATCGAATTTTTGACATGAATTCAATACTTTTTCTCTCTAAAGGTCTATTCAGAGTCTATTTTATATTAACAAAGAAAGTAAAAATATGAAATAGCTGCTAACCTGTTTTTCAGGGGTTTGGTTATTTACAACGACTTAGTGTTATATCGCTTATTTGGGTTCTTAATATTAGGAAATAATTCAGAGAGGATTTTAGATAAATATTTTAATCGTTAGCAAAAACAACAATAGGAAAAAAGAACAATGTACATATATAAGTCTGAGCCATCTAGATAATAACATGCTTAATAACTATACAACATCTTCCCTCGCAAAATTTATTATCTAGGTGGATCATAAGATTTTAATTTCGAGTCAATGGAGAGTCTCTGAGGTCTCACTGGAATCCGGGACGACCTCCGAGGCATTATAGTTGATTGTTGTGATGCGATGTCATCGGGACCTTCTGCTGGTGGTGGCGGATTTGCTCCACTGGCAGGATCACCTTCCACAGTAGACGAATCGGATTCATTTTGGATGACAGCATTTTCGGTGTCCTCTCCTCGATCTCTACTTAGTGGGATTAAATAAAAATTACTGAATAACTCATTTGCATTTTCTTTATTTTTCGTATGTCGGTTTCGAAGGTGGTTGACATGTCGTCGCCATATCTCTTCCCCGACATCGACGTCATAAATTACATTACCTACTTAGTTATTTACTAGTAAGTAAAAAACCGTGTAATTTACTCGGCTGTAAATGACTTGCAGACTCTGCTTGGGTGCGAGGCTACCGAGCCGGCGCCGGTGAGGGGGCCTGGGTGCGAGGCTAGCCTCTTGGCTCTTTGGCCATCCATCAGCCATCTTGGAATATACGAAATTTTCATCAAGTGAGTAATTTGATCAAATACGATTTTTTTAGAAAATCACAATAAATTTCTTTATATTCCAAATTGTGTTAATTATTTATATTACATAGAGAAGACTTTAAAAGTTTATTTCATCTTTTATTTTAATAATTTCAAGGTCACATTTTCTAAAGTATAATCAAATATTTTTATTAATCAATATTTTCTTTTCAGCTTGACATTTGAGCACAATTTATTTTCACTTTATTTTTTATTTATTTAAATCATAATGTATTTTGGTAATTATTTTACTTTTTAGATTGATTCAGATTATTTTACGTAATCAGCCAACGCACACCTTTTTTTATCTCAACTTTTTCCTCTTATTTAGTGATAATTTAGAAAATCTTCTAAACTTTTTATTTCATTAATTATCAATAATTTTTTCTTATTTTTTATATTAAACCGACTCTCCTTTAAGAGATTTTTTCTAATTCTAATTTTAGATAGATTTTAATACTTGAGTAAGATCAAAATTGAATTGTTTTCCCAATTAAAAATTTTTCTTAAGGTAATTTAAGCCCATATTTACTAGAGTTTGGTAAAAATACCTGGTTTCCTCGCTTTTTTTATATCATTTTATTTATTTTTTTTAAAAATGTAATTCGATATTAGTCATTTCATTTGTGTCATTCACTGTGACAACTGCAGAATTAGATAAATTTATTATTTAGTTTGTGGTCTTTTATCATCTTAGACTGGTTTTGTTCTATCGATTTGACAAATAATTATGGAAAAATAGCTGTTTATTAAACAAAAGATACTATTCATGCAATAGGCAAAAAATAACAATGTTTCTAACCTCAAATCTAGCCTCTGGGCCTTGGTGTAATGGTTAGCGTGCTGGCCTCCCCAAGGGTCGCGGGTTCGCATCCCTTCAAAAGTTCATTTCAATTGTATTGGCTAGCAAACAATTTAAATAAATAGGGACGGGGTCTAAGTGGCCAAAGATGCCGAAAAAGACCTTAAAATAACCTCTAGCAAATGATCTCTAAACTGTTAACTTTTCAAAAATATATATAAATTTTAAGCCTCATTCTGAGTGAAATCGTTTTGGTAACCCTCAACATAATGTATTTAATAAGAGGAATATTCTGCCAAGAAAGTCGAAAAGTGCAATTTTATCGACAGCTGTGCACAAGGATCCCCGGTTTCGGTGAACAAATCTTATTTTTAAAACATATATTTCTGACATATGCCTTTTGCCAGGCATTACGTTCTATGAATAAATATTGACTTCAACGAAGGGAAACTTCCATTTTAGAGAATTTTACAAAGATATTCTTTCCCGAAATAGGTAGGTTAATTAAATTTAAAAATTAATTAAGACGTCAGATAGATTAATATAATATAAAATTTAATCTCTTGGCGATATATATTAAATATCTGACGTCTTAATTAATTTTTAAATTTAATTAACCTATTTCATCAAGATATAAGATTGAGTGGCTGTAGATATAGTTGATACAGGACCAAGGGAGTAGGCAGCCAATAAGTGAGCCTCTATATTAAATAAAAACTCTCAAGTGTTGAGACGTTTCGGCTTTATTCTGCTATGACTGATGATGGCATTAGCAGAATAAAGCCGAAACGTCTCAACACTTGAGAGTTTTTATTTAATATAGAGGCTCACTTATTGGCTGCCTACTCCCTTGGTCCTGTATCAACTATTTCATCAAGTACACGTCAGAAATAGAAGAATATATTCAACATATATTCTTTCCCTTTTTAAAAATATTATAAACTTATACATAAATTAAAAATCCAAAATTAACGTGGAGAACATACCAATATTTTTCCGACCTCGAATTTTTCATACAGGACCATATAAGCCTAGATGGATATTAGAAAAAAGTGATGGCGAGATTAAAACAGGTTTATTAATCACGATTTCTGTTGATTGACAGAATGTTAAAAAAAATAACAATATACATGTAGATTATAGCCACAAACTTAATTAGAAGAGGGTCATTCCACGTCAGTTCAACCAGGCCATTTCACCCATAATCTCAGATTTTTATGAAACTTGGTATGTTTGTTCTATATATAAAGATAAGTAACAGGACCAAATTTCAATTTTTTATCTCACTTAGTTTTCGAGTTATGGCACTTTAAAGTTTTGATTTTTTCACTTTCCGCGGCTTGGCTAATGTCAAACAAAATGTGACATGGAAGAGAAAATCATTTCTCATTTGCTTATTTGACACCCAATCTTGATGAAATTTTTTTGGTATGTTCTTTAAACAATAAGGAATTAGAAAAAAAATATATCACGAATCTAAGTTAATCCTAAAATATAAAAAAAAATTCATATTGTTGATTTTTTTTTAGTTGTGAAAACGCAAACATGGTTTAGCGCTAAAGCCGATATCTCCAAAAGGGAATGAGATATTCAAGAAATTTTTTTTTCTAAATAATCTGCATGAAATGAGCTTTAATTTAGTAAAATAAAAATTTTGTGTATTTTGTTCCCTCTATTTCTAAAGTCCATTGCAAGTTTCAATATATAGTTTTACATGTTAAAAAGGTTTCAAGGCCAAAATGAAAATATACATTTTAAAGAGCATGTAAAAATTAATTGATTTATGAATTTTAATAAAAATCGTTGCAGCAAATTTTGAGAAAATTGGAAAAAACTGAAAAAGTACATCAGTAAAGTACTAGTACTTTTTGGCCGATTTTTTTCAAAAGCTTATTTTGAGTGTCCGGAAGAGTACCTAACTTAAATATAAAATTTCAACCTCCTAGCTCAATCCTTTCATGCTTTCAATTGAATTGATTGTGTTTTCGTCTGTGTTCAGTTTTAAGCAGACACACACACAGTGTCCATTTGAAATCATGAAAGGATTGAGCTAGGAGGTTGAAATTTTATATTTAAGTTAGGTACCCTCCTGGACACTCAAAATAAGCTTTTGAAAAAAATCGGCCAAAAAGTACTAGTACTTTACTGATGTACTTTTTCAGTTTTTTCCAATTTTCTCAAAATTTGCTGCAACGATTTTTATTAAAATTCATAAATCAATTAATTTTTACATGCTCTTTAAAATGTATATTTTCATTTTGGCCTTGAAACCTTTTTAACATGTAAAACTATATATTGAAACTTGCAATGGACTTAAGAAATAGAGGGAACAAAATACACAAAATTTTTATTTTACTAAATTAAAGCTCATTTCATGCAGATTATTTAGAAAAAAAAAATTTCTCGAATATCTCATTCCCTTTTGGAGATATTGGCTTTAGCGCTAAAGCATGTTTGCGTTTTCACAACTAAAAAAAAATCAACAATATGAATTTTTTTTTATATTTTAGGATTAACTTAGATTCGTGATATATTTTTTTTCTAATTCCTTATTGTTTAAAGAACATACCAAAAAAATTTCATCAAGATTGGGTGTCAAATAAGCAAATGAGAAATTATTTTCTGTTCCACGTCACATTTTGTTTGGCATTCTCCAAGCCTCGGAAGGTGAAAAAATCAAAACTTTAAAGTGCCATAACTCGAAAACTAAGTGAGATAAAAAATTGAAATTTGGTCCTGTTACTTATCTTTATATATAGAACAAACATACCAAGTTTCATAAAAATCTGAGATTATGGGTGAAAATTTTTTATTTTTTTGGTTGATTTGACGTGGAATGACCCAAGAGTAAAATGAATAAGTTCAAAGTCATGGCTTTTTGTCAAAGTTCTGAAAGAATTTAAAGAATTAATAAATATTAAATTGTAAAAACGAACTTGAAGAAGGAAAACGAAACTCTATGGGATTTTGTAAAAAGAAATGTTCCTCGACGACCCGCTTCTCAAGTATTCTCTCCCGTGGAGGAGCAACGCTTCGTATTTACGAGTTAAAAGAACAGTTCTTTCTCTAAAAGCAGTGAATGATATGTCAAGCTAATTAATAGCAATTAATAGAAAACTTTCATGGGCTAATAATCGTTGAGGTGAGACCAAAAGCCATTCGTTGTGAGCAGGAGGCATTTGTATCTCGAATGTAAAAAAGAAAAGGAAATATCCACAATTATTTTTACTTTTTTGTATCTTTAAATAAATATTGTTATTTAATTTCTAGTTTTATTAAATTATTTCAAAAAAATTAAATAATTCCATATCAAAGATAAGAAGTCGCCGCGGGCGCGCGCCAATACTCTCAAGGGGGGTAGGGGGCGGTTAATGCACTTTGAATGATGTAAAATTTATTTTGCGAGTCTTTTTTAATAGAATCAACAACAAATTTCGATATTTTTTCACAGGGGGGGGGGGGGGCAAATGAACTCCAAATGGGGTCAAACTTTATAAAAAAAAAAATCGAAAAATAAGGGACACCCTTATAAACGGTATATATTCCCCTAAATGGCCTCGGCAGCCAAGAGGCAAATTAAAAAATAAAAATAACGATTGATGTAATGGACCGGCAAACGGAATATGTCACATGTTTTATAAATTTGATCTGATGATGGTCCTGTGAACGTTAATGAAAAATAATAAATAAGTTTCTTCTTATTTTTTCGACTCTTGCCTTCCATCTGCAAACAATTTTAAGACGTCCCGATTTGTCAGGCCAACCGGCAGGTGGGACGTGTAAAGGCCGGCTGGATCATCCAACCTGTAAGCCCTGACAAGTGGGCGAACCATCAAACTGCCTACCGCCCTACTCCCTTCCCTTCCCCTTATATTCCACGCTATGGCGAGATTGCCCTTGTCTGTGGTACATAGAGGACACGGACTCTTCTAACAGGGACCGATGAAATGAATTATTACAAATTTATAGCCTCAGCGGGAATCAAAGCTACACCTATTTTTTGAGATAAGGAGCCATTTAAAAGATCAATTCACACCTCAACCACTTGTCCAAGGCTGATCTCGTGGCGGTGGTCGGGTCCAACTTGTCAGGTCGGCCCGTCTTTAGGGCTCTTTAAGAGTAAACTTCGAGAATATTCCTTTTTATCTCTATGGTCTGGTCATTTGGACTACATATATATAATAATATATAGATATAGATTATTAATAAGTCATTAATACTCTGTGCACTTCCTAATGAATTCACAAATAAATTTGACCCGAGACGATTCAATATTTCTTTCTTCTTTTTTTTTAGAATGGCGTTGGCAAATCGTCTAGCGAGTTTGCTGGCACGCAGGCAGTCGATGATCCCCATGCATCATTCCCAGCTGGTTGCTGCAATGAGCAGCATTTCAAAAATTGGCAATCGAGAAGTCGTTGGCTTTGGTTATAATGGACAACCCAATTATATGGACCGAGCGGATTTCCCAATGCCTGCTATCCGATTCAAACCCACGACGCCTGATGTCCAAGCACTGAAGGAAAAGGAAAAGGGCGATTGGAAGAAACTTTCGATTGAAGAGAAAAAAGCTCTCTACAGGGCGAGTTTTTGTAAGACATTTGCTGAAATGAATGCACCAACAGGCCAATGGAAATCCATCTTTGGCTGGGCTCTCTTCTTGAGCTCACTTTCCATTTGGATTTATTTGGCTATGAAAATATTTGGTAAGAATGAAAACGATCAATTTATTTATTTATCTACTCAGAAAAGTTTTGAATTATTCTTTTTTTGTGAATTGATCTTTAAGCAATATAGGTATGGATGTGGAAGGGGCTGTGATTAACGATCGAAGAGGTCTCTCTTCTCCTAACAATTATCAACATATTAATAAAAAAATGAAATGTATTTAAAAAATACGACGGTTAAAAATATATAAAAATTAACATTTCCCTACTTTGGATACCAAATGGCTTAAATAAGAATGCCTGGACCCCTAATATGATGGCCTAAGTTGCCGAAAAGACTGTGTGAATGTGAAAAAAAAAGTGTGAGTGTTTTTGTAAAGAAAAAAAAAAAAAAAAAAAAATCCCTACAGTGCCGGATTATTTTGGGCTAATCCTCAGTATTTGGCTAGCTCTGATTGCAATCGCTCCAGTTTTAGAGCAAATTAAATTTTAATAGAAAAAATCTGGTGTGATCGTCGCAGATCTCTTGCCTTCCGTTGTGTTCTGTGCTTGTCACACCAGATTTTTTGTGTCGACATTATACTGTATAAGTGTGCTTCAAGGGCAAAATGAGAATATACAATTGTACATTCAGTAAAATACTAGAACTCTTTGGCCGATTTTGTTCAAAAGCTTCGTGTCCAGACCCAGGGGGGGGGGGGAGGTGCCTAACTTAAATCTAAAATTTCATCCTAGTAGCTCTTTTCGTTCTTGACTACATTTTTACTTTCTCTTACCTCTATATATATATATATGTTAATATAGTCCTAAAGAGAGAGAAAGTATTGGATTCATGTCCATTCATTTTGATGGATCTTCAAGTTTTGAAGTCCCCTGAATCCAAAAAAGTGCTTTTCGCGACATGGTCTGTCTGTGTTCAATTTAAAGCATGAAGGAATTGAGCTATGAAGCTGAAATTTTATATTTAAGTTAGACACCTCCCTAGGGCGTGAAAATAAGCTTTTAATCAAAATCGGCCAATAAGTACTAACTAGTACTTTACTGATGTACTTTTTCAGTTTTTTTCGATTTTCTCAAAATTCGCTCCAGCGATTTTGATTAAAATTCAAAAATCAATTATTTTTTAGATGCTCTTTAAAATGTATATTCTCATTTTGCTCTCAAAATTGTTTGAAGGCCACTTCATTCTTGTACTTCATAGGAAAGATAGGAGAAATGGTTAACAAAATATAAATATTTTCCCATGTTTATAAATTTGACATCTTGAATTCTAATATATTGACGGAAACTAAATATATCTCGACACAAAAAATCTGGTGTGACAAGCACAGAACACAACTTTCGATTACTGAAGGTAAGAGAAAGTTGTATGCTGTGCGACAGTCACACCAGATTTTTTGTTTCATTTAAGCGTCTCGAGAGTTTGAGAGGTATAGGGGGGGGGGGGGGGGGTGGAGACCACAATTTTGAAGCTATTGACATCAATTTATTTTTTTTAATTAAAGCTCTTTAAAATATCTACAACTTATTGGGATCTATGGGAGAGGCGTGGCTTCACCTGGTGGCAAAAAATGAACTAGCGATTGTAGGATTGAATGGCTGAGCTGATACGCAAGCACTCGTGTTTTATTAGACAAAAAGTTTAATTAAAAATAAAAAATGGGTGTGACGATACAGGAAATTTGTAGGTTTTCTTCTGCCACACTTACTAATAGAAATTTTATTTGTGGAGACAATATTATTGATCCTGGTCATGTTTTAAAGTGAGTAATAGTAATGACAGTTTCAATGACAGACCAAATTCTTGCTTTCTGTTTATAAACAACAAGTTTACGAGAAGAATTTAATGAAATAAATGATCAAATTTTATAATAATAATAATAACAATTGGGATGGATGCTCGTATAAGGCTGGATTAGGAAGTACCTGCAAGCGCATTCTGTAACCGCTATTTATATCTGATATGATGTTAGCCAAAAAGTGTTTGAAATATTTTATTGTAATAATAAATACAAGATAATTAAATGATAAATTAACTAAAAAATTAATACCGGTAATTAAATATAAAATTAATAATTTTTTTTTTTTTTGTACTTACAAAAATAATTTAGAAGATTTAAAAAATATCACGTGTACAGACAAAAAATGTGTTTGGAGTGCACCACATAAATCAGCTCTTAAAAAAATACGATATGAGAGGCCTTTGCTCGAGCACAATTGTTTTGGAGAAAAACAAGAAAAAGATAGAGGCAAAAATTAAAAAGAAGGCTTCTAAATCTGATAGATTGATTCTTCTACAATAAAATTATTTATAATTTTCACTATACTGTCTTTTTTTTTGGAAAAGAATGAAATCGAACTGTTTCATGCTTAGATGCATGACTTTTGCACCCATAAACACAGAGTAGATACACATTGCTTTTATTTTTATAAGGAGAAAATTTCATATTTGTGAATATATTAGTGTATGTATCTATTATTTATTAATCTAACAATAATGTTTACTCGTGGGTTATAACTTTTTTTTTAAATAATACAATTATATCAGATGTTTAAATGTTCTTGTCCCTTATATCACGTTAAACATATGAAGGTTTATCCTACAATCGCTAGTTCGAATTTAAGCCACCAGGTAGAGTATTGAAATGCTAAAGATCCCAATAGAAGCCCTTTGTTTGATTTTCGAAAAACTTTTCTTTTTTAGATTAATCACCATAAATAAAAGATATTTTAAAAAAATACGCTCTATATCTTATATATAATTAAATTGTGTTAAAAAAATAATTAATTTTTTGCCTTTAATTAATTAGCTGGAATCTTTCAAATGAAATGGAATAAATCCCTTGTTTCCTTATGGGCAGAGCTAACGCCATCTCTTACCGTCTAGAGTAACCAGATTCTCAATCGTCTACTAACGGTTTTTCGAGACGCGCACCTTAAGGTCTTTTTCGGCCATTTAGACCTCATCTCTATTTATTTCACCTGGTTATAATTTCGTTATTAGTTAAGGTGCGCGTCTCGAGAAGTCGTTAGAAAGCTTTTGACTATCGAGTTCCTCTAGGCGGCAAGAGATGGCGTTAGTTTTTTCCATAGGAATACAAGGGATCTTTTCCATTTCATTCTTGACTTTCCAGTCAATTAATTAAAAGCAAAAGATTAATTATTTTTTAATACAATTGTTGGAGATTTGAAGACTCCTTACCTTTTCTGCCGATATAGTGGAAGCCTGCACTTTGACCGCTGCGCTGCGCCTTGGCGAAATGCTTCCGAGTCGATGATAGATTAGGAACTAACTAATTAATATTAATTTGCCTGTTCGGCGATTTGATAAAAAAGGTGGAGCCTTCAGTTTTTTGGAAGGGACACCAGGTGGCGGGCAATGCTCTATTATATTTCGAACAACAATGATTACTAATTTAATTATCTACAACTTATAGAGCTCCTTTTTTTAAAATATCATTTATTTAATGCGATTAATCTAAAAAAAAAATTATTTTTTCGAAAATCAAAAAAAGGGCTTCTATTATTTGTAGATATTTTAAATAGCTTTAATTTAAAAAAAATTTGAGGTCGATAGCTTCAAAATTGTGCCCGCAAAGTCCCAAAATTAGCACCCGAGATAATAAGCACCTTAACAGATTTGCACGAATAAATGATTTTTTGGAAAACTAAAGAACTATAGAATATTATAAATATATGTTTTTTGCATTCAGGAATATTATAGATTTTTTGGGAGTATCCAAAGTTAAAATATGATTTTTCTAAACTTTTAGACAAGTGAGGGGAGGCACCACAAAATCACCTCCGATTGGGCGAAAACTTTATATTACAATACATATTTTTAATTTTTTTTTCTCTTCTCCCTCCACCCCCCCCCTTCAGATGTTCTAGGAAGAGGGGGGGGGGGCAGCATATTCATAACTAGGAAGTTGATCCTGTCGACACGATCCATGTCTTCTTGTACAGAGACAAGTCAGAAAATATTTATAATTTTATTTTAGCAAGGTTTTCAAAGTCAAAAATATATGTTTAAAAGAAACAAAAAGCTTATTATTAACATGTTTTTTTTTCTTCTTTTTCCCAGTTTATAAACCTCTTCCACCAACATTCGATGAAGAACACAAGAAAGCTCAATTGCAGCGGATGATTGACCTCCGAGTCAATCCAATTGAGGGCATTAGCTCCAAATGGGATTACCAAAAGGGCGATTGGAAATAAATTATCCCCTTTCCATATCTTTAGTTTCACTATTTAGGTATTGTAAAGATTGGATTATTATTAATTATTAATAAACGATAAAGAACGTTTTAAAAACTTCATTTTGTAATAATAATAATAATTTAAAAGGCAATCCTATGTAAATAGCATAAGCACATTGCTTTCTTAAAGCAAGAATAAATTATCTCGCCATTCTTTTCTTTAATTATCGATCGATGTGTTCAATCCTTTCCTTTTTTTATTTCCCCTCTTATTCGAGAGGCTCCCTCTTAGTTAGAACAGAGCTAGAAGTGATTATTAGTTCGATGCACGTTTCGGGTTCTTTGTATTTAACTCAAATTTTTTCCCATTATTAAATAATTGTTTAAATCGAATGTTTTATATGTCATTCCAAAGCTTATTTCATTCTTTTTCTATTATTCTAACTTTTTATTCTTTAAAGCAACTTAACTTTTATTTGCGCAGATGTCAAAAAAAGACCTTCGGATTATGGGACGAAAAGACCAAAACAGGGAATGAAAGTAATAGCTGTAATCGCTACTGATCAAACAAATAGGGGGGGGGGGGTACTCGTTCTAATTTTAAGCCCTCAGGCCGTATATTTATTACTGTTGCTGTTAAATAAATAGCGAATGGGTAAAGATAGCGATCTAAGGAGCGGCGGCTCTGGGCTTGCAGCTGGGATCCCGAATTCTAAAACTCAATTTACAAAACAGTCAATATTTTATTTATTTCTTTGCCAATCTTAATGAAACTTTAGAAAAAAACTCATTTTTTAATTATAAATCGCTGCCCTCGGGGCTTGGCGTAGAGGTTAGCGTGCTAACCTCATATACCAAACGTCGCGGGTTCGGACCCCAGGCAGTCCGATGATTTTATTTAAGCCATTTGGATACCAAATGGCTTAAATAAGAATGCCTGGACCCCATATATGTATATTTATCAATAACGGATATCGTAAAAAGTCTTATATGGCCAAAGTTGCCGAAAAGACTGTGTGAATGTGTGAGTGTGAGTGTGAATGAGAAAAAAGTGTGAGTGTTTAAAAAAAAAAAAAAAAAAAATTATAAATCGCTGGTAAAAATTTGGTTTTGATCAGATTTATAGATATCGAAAACCACAAGTTAAGCTAAGGCTATGGAGAAAAGACAAGCAGCGACTGCTTTTCATGTTAAAATAATTGGCAAATATTTCCAATTGCCTAAACGCAAAACATCATCGTGTAGCGTGTTTCAAAATTATAAAACGACATGAGAAGACATTCCATAAACTGAGGGGATAACGTTTTGAAGAGCAAGTCATTGAGGGAAAAATTTATATATATATTATATACACTTACTGTTAGTTATATTTATTTTAAAACAATTTCCCGACAGCTCGATGTGTGCACGTTCCATACTCGCTTCACATTCATCCAGCCTTCTTGCAACGAAATTAAATAGCCGAGCTTTGAGGTGAAGGACACTTGGATTAAACTCACCTCTATTAAAATGAATACAAATGCAATTGTGTAATAAATAAAACAATTTTTGTAATTAAGTTTAAATGAGTTGAAAGAGAAAAATATCCAAGCCTTGAACCACGTTCATTCATGGGGCTCTGTTACCCCCCACAGAGATTGTTCATAAGAAAATCACAAATTAATGAAAATTAAAAAGGAAGATTTTAAAATAGAGAAGATATTATCTCATACATATACATAAAATAAAATTAATCCCCTTTGAAAGTCATGCTCAGAGTGTGGGTTAGACACCCTTCCAGAGCTGGGGCTGGATACATGCCAGACTTTTCAAGGCGTTCGAGGGGCCGGCCTTATCCCAATCGTTTAAAAAGTGCCGACGGGATGAAAAGACAACGAGAGAAGAATTAATTTTGAAAGTTATTCTATTCTACCCCCTCTACTGGTGCCCGTACCTTGTCGTGGTGAGGGGGTTTGACTGCCCGCCGCATCGGGGTCGGCGGGCGGGACAAAAATGGGCATCCCATCAATTTTTGTGCGAACCTGCGACCCTTGGTACGTACAGTGAAAGGCAATATTAAGTCCCACCCATGCGTTTTTAAAAAAATATTATATATATTTTTTAATGGAAAATTTCCAATCAAGATTTTCATTTTCTTTTATAAAAACAATGAAATAATCACAAGTAGAAAAAGCATGAGTGGGACTTAATATTGTTCCTCACTGTACAAATGCCCATCATGCGTAACTACTACACCAGGGCCCGGGGGCTGTGCGTCTATTTGTATGTGATGCTACGAGGTTGAAATTTTATATTTAAGTTAGGTACCCTCCTGAGATGTGAGAAGGTGGGTGCCTAACTTAAATATAAAATTTCACCCTCCTAGGTCTTTTCGTTCTTGAGATATTTTGTTCACAGACAGACAGGGCCGGATCTAGGGGGGGGGGGGGGCAGTGGGTGCACGTGCCCCGGGCGGCAGATATCAGGGGGCGGCAAATTTTGCGTCTCTAAAAAAAAGGTAAAATATTTTTTCGGACGGGAAAATTTGGTTCCGCGAAAAAAAAAAAAATTTCGCAGAAAAATTTTTGAGATCAGGGAAAATTTTAAGGAGGGGGCGGCAAATTAAATTTTGCCCCCCCTCCCCCCCCTAAAAAATCTCCTAGTTCCGGCCCTGCAGACAGACCATGCCGCAAAAACCACTTTTTTGGATTCAGGGGACCGCAAAACGTGTATTATCCATCAAAATCTCGAAGTCGAATTTTTGGTAAAATAAATGAGTTTAATTTTTAATATTTAAATTCAAATAAAATTTCAATTAAATTCAAGTGTTGGTAGCACTGATGCTATCACTTGCAACGCCATCTTAACTGCATTCAATTCATTCACAATTCTCATATTGATTTTCATTTACGTTGTCTTCCCTTATTCTTCAAATAATGATAAAGAAACTATTATTATTATATTTAAATATAATATTCATTTTGAAATATAATTTCTCTATTTGTTCCTTAATATAAAATGATTTTTTAAATGTTAAATTTTGATCAAAGTGAGAAGGGACAGCGACAGCGAAAGATGCGGAGGTTAAACACTTGACAGTTGTCTCTTATAACAACCACCCCTTATTATGAAGGCAAATGAGAAAGGGAAGGATCCAGTCGAGTGTAAAGAAACAATAACAACTCTATTGAAACCTGAGGACGAAGCTTCGGTCGTAGCAGCAATGCTCACCGATGGTGCATCAGAAGATACGCAACTCGTAGCTCACCATCCCGCCTGGCATTCCGACAAGATTCTCAGACATGTAATTATTACTCACAAGTCAGTTATTAATGAAAATAGAGTCATATATTTATATACAAAGAAACTCTTGAATGAGTTTTGTATTCTTATTTTTCCTTTAAACTTGAGTTGTAAAATCAAGAGATCAACTCAAGTCATTTTTTTTTCCCCTTTTTAATTTCTCTCACACTATATATGAAATATATAGAGAGAAAGAATTGGATTCATGTCAAAAATTCGATGCCAAGATTTTGATGGATATACGTTTGGTCAAGGTGCCCTGAATAAAAAAAAGTGGTTTTCGCAACATGGTCTGTCTGTGAACAAAATATCTCAAGAACGAAAAGAGCTAGGAGGTTGAAATTTTATATTTAAGTTAGGCACCCTAATGGGACGTGACATGAAGATTTTGAACAAAATCGGCCAAAAAGTACTAGTACTTTACTGATGTAATTTTTCAGTTTTTTTCGATTTTATCAAAATTCCCTCCAAGGATTTTTAAAAAAATTCAAAAATCAATTATTTTTTAGATGCTCTTTAAAATGTATATTTTCATTTTGCCATTGAAATCTTCTGAAGACCACTTTACTCTTGTTCTTCATAGGAAAGATAGGAATTTCTCCTATGGTTGCTATGAAAACAAAATATAAATAATTATTTTCCCATACTTATAAATTTTACATCTTGAATTCAAATGTACCCTACTGTCGGAAACTAAATATATCTCAACACAAAAAATCTGGCGCGACTAGTCACACCAGATTTTTTTTTCTCAAATAATAATCCCACCTGTGATTAGACAATATCATCATACTAATATATAAAGCGCCATCGATGTTTCAGACGCTAATTATGACCTTCCTCAGGACAATTAATTGTAACAAAATTATCTTATATTGAAACAATTAATTGTCCTGAGGAATGCATTTTTAGTTGAATTGAGTTGATTCAAGGAGTCTGGCGAGAATCCGCCAGGCGGACAAGTTGACTGCGTGTGAAAGGGGTCGGGGGAATTCCATTAATTTTCTACAGACGTTGCACGGGTCAACTAGCTGCCTCGGATCAGCCCCGTGTAAAGCCAGCCTTAGTCCCCGAAACGATTAAAATAAAATAATTTGGGCCGACTCACGTTTTTTATTATCTTCTGATTATTTACTTCTTTAAAAAGAATGTCTAATTTTGAATAGGCTTTGAATTTTGCAAGATTATCTCCTCGGTTAGTGATTAACTTAAAATTTATTTAAGCAATATTTATTATTTGCAGGCTCTTCTTTCGCTCGATTACAAAGACCCGGAAGGGAAGAGCAAACTAGTAGACCTTCAACCGGCAACGCCTCAGCAGCCTACGAGATTTCCGTTACCTCCGGTATCGCAAATCCCACGACCCGGTGCTGCTAAATTAGACCTGCCACCGGGGGTCGAGCATTTAGATGCTATACAAACAGTGACCTTGGCCGTGATTAGTGGTGAGAAATCACCAACAAAACCTGAACCAAAAGAGAATTCTCAATTGGTTGAATTTTTAAAAGTTGACGAACTCAAACTTTGTCTAAATGACAAACAAATGGTAATAAATGAAGTGAAATCAGATCTCTTACCAGCATTTGATGAGACTAAAGTCGTGTCGGAGGTAGAAGAAGTGGTCGTAGAGCATCAACCTGTCTCCGAGGGTGAACTCTCTCATGCTGAAATCCTTTCTCAATTGAGTTCAGCTCGCGTTTTGCCAGCCATCAGTTCAAGTCAAGTGTGTTCAGTACTGAGTGCTCTGGATGCTGCTGCTGCTGCTGATGCTCCTCCGCTACCGGCTACTGCTGCTACTCTGCCGGTTGCAACAACAACAACAACAACAACTCGAAAAAGGAGACATCCTCAAGCTGTACACCTTTGTGAGATATGCCCTTTTATTACAATCTCCAAAGAGACGCTCAATAAACACCTCAAGGAACACTCCAAGACAAATGAGATAGATCCGACACTACTTGCCAAGATAAAATGTCCAGGCTGTCCTAACGAATTTTATTCCCTTGAATCATTCCAGGTCTGTTTTCTCGTCTGCCTATTCCTCTCGTCTTTCTTTTACTCATCAAATTTGTGTTTGTTTGCAGATGCATCTTGCTAAAGATCATTTGGCTCTCCCAATGGAAATTGATTTACTTCTGGAAGATGCCACAAAAGAATTGGAATCGTTACATTCCTCTCGCACGGCCAAGATACGAGTAAGAAACTTAAATGTTGAGAATCGAGTTGCCATTGTAGCAACATCTGCCCCGGCGCCTCCACCACTTGCATCATCCTCTGCGACAAATTCTATCGAATGTACAGAACCAATATTAACACAGGTAGGTTGAAAAACTAACTTATAAATAAGGGGGGGTAAAAAAAATAGATAAGACATTAGCTCTCGGGCGAGAAAAATTTATTTCATTTTTTTTTTCCCATTCACACTCACACCCACATATACATTGTCTTTTCGGCAACTCAGGCTTTATACCATAACCGTTATTGAATATCTTCTTCTTCTTTATCTTTATATATATAATTCTTCTGTTCTTGTGTATGTGACTGAACTCCTCCTAAACGACTGAACCGATATTGATGAAATTTTTTGTGTGTTTGTCAGAGTCCCGGACAGTACAAAAAATCTTAAGTTACTGAATAATTAACCGTTTAAATAATCTATATATGTATAAAATCTAGTTGAAACATTATGCTTTAATAGGAGAATAGTATGATGCTCAAGGTTTTTTGTTTCAATGTTATATTTATTTAGGCTGAACGCACACCGAAAGAGCAAAAACGTTTTCGCCTAAAACTGTTTTTTCAATGCTTTTCTATGGGTCAACGCACACCGAAGAGACAAAACAGTCGACATCATCGAACAAAATGTTTTGTCTGAAAACGTTTTTGCTCGTGCGGTGTGAGTTCAGCCATAACATTAACTCTTTATACGCATTTCGACACAAGTGCCATCATCAGAAGTGAGTTGCATACTGAATGAAACATCATTGAAACAAAAAACCTTGTGTACTATACTTGGATTCAATTCTCCTATTCAAGGACTATAGTGAAAAGAAAACGAATCATTTAATTCAAGAGTATTATTATTATTATCATAGGTAATTCCCCATTGCTTCTAAAGGAGGAAGGGCGCAAAATGCATTTGAAAAATAAAATTAAACTATACATAGCTCTGGGAAAGCCGAGAAATGGGCTTTTTTATGTATTATTGTTATTTTGTAAATAAATTTTTAACTTGTTAGCAAGAAGGTTGTGTCGTACGAATATATTTTTCTTTTGCTTAGTTAAAACCACTTGCACCAACGCCAAGACATCAAAAAATGCCAGAACCTCGCATTACTCGGTCAAAAACATCACGTCAACAGCCTGCATCAAATGACGAAACTCTTCTTCCAGAAGCTATTCCAGAAGAATTTGGAATTAAATCAATTTTTAGGTAATTGATTTTTTTTTTTATCCAATTTATATGAAATAAGAAATACTGAGTGGAGAAAGTCGAATTTTTGAGTTTTTTTGAGTGCCAGATATTTGCATTCTTTGCTATTGGCGCTCAGGCCACTCAATTGATGCCCTCACTGCTATTTAAATGCAATATACTGGATGTTTATACAACTTTCAAACGCCTTTTCAATTTCGGCCTTTCGCCACTCAGCACTCAGCATTCTCAGCAGGCGATATATCATTTACGAATCGATGAGAAAGGTGGAGAAGGCATTCCAATTCCATCTCGCTCATCCTTGGGGGATATGGACAAATCGCTACCAGCTCTCTTCGGGGTCGGAAGCAAGGAATCCACACTGGAGGCGAAATACGACATTTCCCCCACTAACGTTCCTTTGGCGGCCTTCTTTTCCTTCACTCTTCTCCATTTTCAATAATATTGTTTTACTTATCTATAACTATTTTCTATTTATATAATTCGCTAATGTCCGTCTGTCTGTCTGTCTGTCACACTCTATTTAGGCAACTTACCGTTGGAATTTTCAAATGAAATTTTATAAGCATAAAGAGGACCTTCTACGGATTACAGAAAAATTATTTTCATTCCGAAATATCTATAACTTTTAGAGTTATTAATTCCTAAAGTTACAATTTCTCCCATAGGAAATGCATAGAGAAATATTTATGTATTCTTTGCATTTGTGTATTCTATAAATGTAAACAAATCCTCAAGCAAGCACTGGTTTGGAATAGCAATAATTTTTTTTTTTCATAATTAATAAAGTGACGCCCTGCCCTCGGGGCTTGGCGTAGAGGTTAGCGTGCTAACCTCTTATACCAAACATCGCGGGTTCGGACCCCAGGCAGTCCGATGATTTTATTTGAGCCATTTGGATACCAAATGGCTTAAATAAGAATGCCTCGACCCTAATATAGAAAAATTCATAAATAACGGTTATCGTCAAAGTCTTATATGGCCTAAGTTGCCGAAAAGACTGTGTGAATGTCCGTGTGAGTGTTTAAAAAAATAAATAAATAAAAAAAACAAGTGACCACATTTTCTTTGAGACAAAGCGCGGGACAAACGGGATGAAATCGGCCGAAACCGTAACCGAAAAATCGGCCTTTTTTTCAAGTAAAATTTCTAATTTTTCCCTCATTCGAATTCATTCGAAAATCATTTGATATTTTTTTAGGTGCGAATCTCATTCGCCTTTTTTTTTGTTTTTTAAATCAGATATTTTCTAAAAAAGCGGGACATTTTTGAAAATTGGGAGGTGTGGTCACCTTATAATTAAGAAAAGACGAGGGGGGTCCAGGGGAGCGAAGCCCCCGACTGGTTATTTTAAAATTCATTATTTCTTTGGCAGAAAACGCCAAAAGCAGATAAATAACTCTGCTTGAGGTTAAATCCCCCCCCCCCCCACATCCGTACCGTTGAAAATTTATTTATTTATTTATTTTAGGTGTAAAGTGAACGGCTGTCTCGTACGATTGAAATCTTATAACAATTTAACTTATCATCTTAGGACACATATCGCTGGCCATCCAAATTTATTCCAATGTCTGGATTGCACTTTCCAGACAAACAAATGGGCCAAACTAACAAACCATTTATGGCGATATCATATGATTGACATTGAACTCTTTTCTTGTTCTCAATGTGAATATAAAACAAATAGGTACGTCCATCGTTTATATTTTACAAAACCTTTTTTATTCTCACTTTTTTTATTTATTTTTAGTTTTTATAAATTGGTGAACATTCATCAACGTACTCATAGTTCGGATCGACCATTTGTCTGCGAGATTTGTGATAAAGCGTTTAAAAATCGCAAACAATTGCGCAATCATAAGGTAAAAGCATTTTGTGATTATATTCATGACCTCTGTTAGCAGGGAGGGTAGCACCAAATGAGAAATAGTGTTTTTGACGTTTTGGCTTCATGTTTGAACCTTCCTCAGAGTAATTTTTGGACCAAGCCCACCTATTACATCCTCGCGGCACTGAGGATGATGCATGTCATCTGCGTCGAAATATTTGCCAAATAAAGGACGTCAGGTGGAGCGATTAATCTGCTGGTTGTTATTCTCCAACCCCATTACTCTACTCATCCCAGCCTACTGTATAATTTGTTTCAATTTATTTGCCGACGCTCAATTGCTGATTATTACCTTAAGGCTGGTCGTCCACTGGAAGCGTAAAGAGTCGCGGCAACACGCGACAAGGGCCGTCCACTGCACGCGACTTCGCGCTACATTCGACATAAAATATCATAACCCATATTTAAAACAAATGCATATAATTTTAATAAATAATTGAAATATAAACCAAGAGGGCAGGTCAATAAGTCCGTGACTTACAGGTTTTTGGATAAAAAATTATTTTATTTTTCAACGTAGTCTCCTTTGAGCTCTATACACTTTGCCCAATTTTTTTATCCCTTCCAAAATAATAAGATTTGTCGATCAAATTAGCTATTTGTTTGTGAGATGATTTCATTGATGGAATCAAATCTCTTTTCGCCGAGCCATTTTTTCAGGTTTGGAATCAAGAAATAGTCACTCGGGACTAAATCCGGAGAATAGGTGGATGAGGGAACAATTCATATCGCCCCAATTCATGGATTTTTGGCATGGAAACTGCACATGTGTGCACCCTTGCATTGTCTTCTCAAATCACGAGGTAGTCTGCTATTAATGGATGTCAAACAAAGACCGGAACTCCTCAACTCGCTTATTTTTCGGCAATGATGTAGGAAGGGAAAACAAAAATAAAATTTTTTTTTTATTTTCCCAAATGAGTTTAATGTCCTGATATTTCGAAGGCACAGGGGCTCTTCTTCTTCAGAGCAAGCTGAAAAACACAATGTTAACAAGAGTATTTTTACAATAGTTTAACATAAACGGCATTGTTATACCTCATTTTACACTCTGCTAACATTATAATAACAGCCAAGATTTTTTGCTTAAAACAAAGCTATTTGACCTCCATTTGAACTCCAGTGAACATTCTTGATTTGATAATTTTAATTACAATTTCATTTATTCTTTATTTTTTCAAATTAAATGTATATATAAAGAAAAAATAATTGACTAAAGGTTGAATGATCTAAAAAAGCCTGGATTTAAATAGATTTAAATTAATTTTATATTAATACATTTAATTTGAAAAAATAAAAAATAAATGAAATTGTAATTAAAATTATCAAATCAGAATGTTCACTGGAGTTCAAATGGAGGTCAAATGGCTTTGTTTAAGCAAAAAATCTTGGACATTAAACTCATTTGGGGAAAATAAAAAAAAAAATTTATTTTTGTTTTCCCTTCCTACATCCTTGCCGAAAAATTAGCGTAGTTGAGGAGCTTCGGTCTACAATTCTCTCGGCATCACTCATTAAGCTTCAATCAAAAAACTAAAAGACCCAGCTGGTTCAAATTTCGACAGGATAGTTGCCTGCTGACAGGAGCAGTGTTGCTGAGGCGGAATTCAAAAAGTCACAGACTTATTGACCTGCCCTCGTAAAAATGTCGAAATATATTTATTTTCGCTAAATTTTTAAATATTCTTATTTTAAAATTCTTTATATTCTGGGATGAAGGTTTTTTTTTTTTTTAACTTAATTAAATGGCCGTTGGAAAAACCATTTGGCCAATGGCAAAGTAAGTGTGTTTCAGATATAGGAACCCAAGAAAAAAAACGATTTTTTTAATCGGGGCATAAATCTGACTCCTTATTCTCCGAGATCCTTATACACTGGTACAAATTGTAAATGTGACCAGTGACTCTGATCTCGGTAGGGATGAAGGTTAAAATGACCTCAAAGAGCCGCAGTTACTTCATTAAATCACTCAATATGAAAAAACAAAAAATGTATATCTTTTATCAATTTTATATACGGTATATATATATCACAAAAAATTGTAATGACGACTATAAAAGAATAAGTAAGTGTGGAATATAAAATAAATTAAACATACTCTATTTTTATTTTTAAAGGTGGTAATGATGAAAAATCGAAACTGATAATTGCAAAGCAGTCGATCCATGAAACAGTTGATAAAAAATTAAAAAAAATTTTATGAAAATTTATTTAATTACACTCTCACCGAACAAACAGTGATTGATGAAGTAACTGAGGCTCTTCGAGTTCTATTTAATCTTATTTTGACCCACAAATTGAATATAGATTTTTTTTTAATTTGTTTTATTTAAATGCATCAATTTTATTAAGAAAAAACAAAGTGATGCTGTTTTTTTGCCGGTGAGAGTATTTTAGATTAGAAAAACAAAGGGTTAGACGCGACAACGTGCTACAGATCCTATTTATTTGGGAAATCTGTAGCGCGTAGTCGCGCGCTTGTAGTGGACGAGCTTCAATTGATTCACACACATTGGGATCTGTAGCATGTTGTAGCGCTTGTAGCGGTCGCACGTTTGCGTGTCCAGTGGACGACCAGCCTATACATTAGTTTTATTTGAGAAATTTTATTAATACAATGCTTTGGTCAAAAGCCACTCTGCAATGAATATTCATTTTTTTTTTTTTATAAATTATGAAATGGATTAGTAAATTAATAAATTAATATGAATATTTAATCAAAATACCCACAGTGACGTCACACATTGTTGCTCGGCATTTATCGAAGCAGTTTCTAATTCCTATTTGGGCAATATTACAAAATTCTTAAAAAAAAAATAAAAAAAATATTCTCTCTATTAAATATAATTTTTTTCTTTTTGGCATCCTAGGCCATTTACACTTTAAACGATATATTATGTTCTAGTATACTATTCTAGCGTAGCGTTAGTAAAGAATGAGACAAGTTCTGTGTTGATATTTCATGTTTATTCGCCAGTGTTTTTGTTATATATTTTTTGCAACAATCATCTTAACAATTACTGATCCAACACACTCACTCCGTGCTTCCTTGACTGCTCATACTCTACACGATACCTATATTAATTAGGATCCGCCCTCGGGGCTTGGTGTAGAGGTTAGCGTGCTAACCTTGTATACCAAAAGTCGCGGGTTCGGACCCCAGGCAGTCCCATGATTTTATTTAAGTCTTTTGGATACCAAATGGCTTAAATAAGAATGCCTGGACCCCAAATATGATATATTTATTAATCAATAATGGCTATCGTAAAAGTCTTATATGGCTGAGTTGCCGAAAATACTGTGTGCATGTGTGTGTAAGTGTGAGTGTGAATGAGAAAAAAGGTTGAGTGTTTTTTTAAAATGAAAAAAAAATTAAGATCCATATTGGAGTCATTTATACAAAGGATTTAAATAAATTCATCGAACTGCCTGAGTTTCAGATTTTAACAATCTAGTGGTAGGGCATACTGAGTACAAATTGGTAGATCCGTGTTTCGACTCCCAGCGGCACCCTATCTTTTGTCGGCTATTTGAATTTTTTATTTTTATTGAGGAAAAATATTATTTTGAAGGCGCAGGGCGAGGCTTAAAACTATTGGCTGATATACTGTATGTGTATGTGTATTTACACGTGTCACACACAGATGTGAACATTAAAGATTTAATATTAATTTTTTTCAGGGTATTCACCAAACAAATAATAATAATAATAATAATAATAGCAATATAAATAACAACACGAATGGGAATGGCAACCTTATAATAAATAATAATAATGAAGCGGGCAGCACGAGCACAACAACAGCAACAACAACAAGCCGCCCCCCCACTTTGGTCTCATTATCGACAGATGGCAGATGCGATGTGTGTAGTCGCACCTTTTCTACTTTACGAATGCTTCGTTTGCATAAGGATAATGTCCATGGGAAATTAAGGCCACATTTATGCAATTATTGTGGATATGCAGCGAGCAGTAAAAGTACGCTCAAAATGCATATGCGCCAACATACAGGTAAGGAATCTTTCAATTATTTCTGACATCTCACATCTGATGATATTATCAAAAAAAAAAAAAAAAACAATATTTAAAAGAATCTGGTGTAATTGATTGCACGGGCCGATTTTTTTGACTTGCCGCCCTAAATTCTTTTATAATAAACAATTTATAATCAAAAAACTAAACTTTTTCATGATCTCAGATGTCAAAAAAAGAAAGATTTTATTGTTAGTCGATGGCCGTAAGGATGATCAATTATATTATAAGGACATCGGCCAAAAAAATGAATACTTTTGCGTATTATCCGTTTATTTGTAGATATTTCGATTCTAATGGTATAGAATCATCCTCAGTACAATCATGGATGATTCTATACCATTAGAATCGAAATATCTACAAATAAACTGATAATACGCAAAAGTATTCATTTTTTTGGCCGATGTCCTTATAATATAATTGAAGAAACAGGTAAGGTGAAGAAAAATAGACTTAATTCGGCCCAAAATTATTTATTACCAATGTCTACGTTTCGGGGACTAAACGTCACCCATCCTCAGGACAAAGGTCGTAAAGTCTTTCGTGCCTCCAGCACTCGTGTAATAAATACAACAATAATTTGTTGTGTGAAATGATGGCTGTATTTTATTTTAGGGTTCAGCTCACCATATAGCCAAATTACTTGCAAATTTTAACCACGAGCCACTCTGAGTCATTGCTGATTGATGAGCATTGACTCAGAGTGGCTCGTGGTTAAAATTTGCAAGTAATTTGGCTATATGGTGAGCTGAACCCTAAAATAAAATACAGCCATCATTTCACACAACAAATTATTGTTGTATTTATTACACGAGTGCTGGAGGCACGAAAGACTTTACGACCTTTGTCCTGAGGATGGGTGACGTTTAGTCCCCGAAACGTAGACATTGGTAATAAATAATTTTGGGCCGAATTAAGTCTATTTTCTTCACCTTACCTGTAAATTAGACGGCCTTCCTCCATACGATTATAATTGAAGAAAGATTTTATTTTTTTTTATTTATTTATTTTATTAGGTCCGTGCCCGCCCGATTTCATTTGCATGCCCGTTTATTTAGACTTGCTAACCGCCCGTAATATTTTTAGAAAGTGGATTTATGTCAAAAATTCGATATCGAGATTTTTGAAGTCCCCTGGGGTATCACACGAAAACCAGTCAGGCGAAAGCTCGGAATTGGTGACCACGAGCAATCAACGTGTGAAAGTCATCGGTACATTGTATTCAAATATATATATGTGAATAAATTCAACCTTTCTGCCCTCAGTAGCCGAAAAAGGTTAAAAAAAAGAAAAAATTTGGTAGAAAATCGATTCTGAGGTATATACAATAGCGGAGTGTCCGTCCGCCCGTCTGTCACGCTCTGTTTGACCAACTTCCCGATGGAATTAGCAGTCTTATAGAGGACGTTATGGAGAAATTCATTTCAAAGTTTCGCCCATTGGAAAGCATTGAGTTTTGTTTTGCTTTAAAAAAAAATCTTTGAATCACACTTGACTCTAAAAAGTTAGCAGCCATGGTAACAAAATGTGTTTATAAATTTTACATCTAATATGCTGCCGAAAACTAACTCAAAAAATCTGGTGTGACAAGCACAGCTTTCAATTGGCCACACTTATAATATATTCCCAAAAGGACAAGGAGTCAGCCCTTTGGGTTAGACGAGGGAAAATCCATACAAATTTCTTAATTTTGTTAATTTTTGTTCCATTTCAGGTGAAAAACCTTTCAAATGTGACGAATGCAATTATTCAACAGCCGACCACAATTCCTTAAGACGTCATCGAATGCGTCACACAGGCGACAAACCATACAAATGCAGTTATTGTTCTTATGCGTGCATCCAATCGTCAACTTATAAAGTCCATTTGCGTTCCAAACATCCAGGCCTGTGGGACGGTCTCATGTTCAGTTGCCCGTCATGCTCGTTTCGGACAATCAAACAAGCAAATTATCTTGCTCATATGGCCGGACATGGAGGGGTGGAGAAATCGCCGTCGACATCTACTACACCCCCCACGTTACCTGATGATCCTCTCAACCCAGATCCTCTATCAACAACAACAACAACATCTGTTCCAGCAGCATCCCCACCACCATCGCCGCCCTCACAAATCCTCACTCCTTCAACGCCCCCCACTCAACCAATCGTGGCGTTAACCCCATTGCCAATGCCAACTGTCGCTCTCGCAATGACTGCTGCTCCATCCTCATCATCGCCATCAAATGTTATGCCAATCGCTCAAATTATAACTCAACGGGAAGTTCCTAAAATTGCCAAAAAACATTCACAGACTCAAGTAAGTATTCTTTTCACCAGCGTATGGAGGCAAGAATATTATATTTTATTTCTCAATCTTTTTTCATTCGCCCTCCCAATGTAAAATGTATACAGAGGTCTTTTGCAAATCAGGCAAGAAAAATGCTCTGAAATGGAACGTTTCGGTTCATTTATTATGTACCCTCTTCAGTCCATTAATAGGTGTATATTTTGCTCTGAGTTGGTCGAGAAATATAAGATATAAAAGGAATTTTTTTAACCCCGATAGAACTTTAAATTGTAAAAAACAACCCAAAAAATTAAATTTTAAACAAAACTTTTTTATTCGAAAGATCAATACATGCCATTAACTTTTGAAAATGATCTCGGGCATATGCCCAGCGCGGCTGTTCTTGGCAAAGCGCGTTCTGGACGCCCAATTTCGAGCTCTGCTGGCCTCCAAGGCGTCAGCATCAGCATAAACCAGTGACTTCACGTAGCCCAGCCCACAAGAAATAATCGAGAGGTCCATTTCTCAAAATCAACTTTGACTGTAAAAGTGAACTTGTTCCTCTCTATGGTCTATTCTTACTTGATATGTTTGAAGGAGTTTGATTATTCAAGGCAACTTGATGATGGAGTTCAAGTTATGTGATCTATATATATATATTTAAATAAAATTTCAATTAATAAAAAATTTAATTTAATTTTGTTTTATTTTTCAGCTTGGCCAACTGTTAACAAGTTTCGATTTTATTTAACACTAAAACTTTATAACGATAAACTGTGTGGTTTAAAAATTATAAAAAATTGCTTGTATAATATTCTTACTTAAGAAAGATATGTTCTTCTCTTAATTACAGGCACTGAAGATGATTGGATTCCGATCGAAACTTGTTAACAGTTGGCCAAGCTGAAAAATAAAACAAAATTAAATTAGAATGATTGACAGGAAGAGAGGATGTCAGCCAAAAGGGGAGCCTCCATGTCCATACAAAAGACGTTTCGGTTTTAATTAAAAAAGCCATCATCAGTTCTTAAGAGCTGAAACGAGCATAAATAATAATTGTAATACAACAACATAAAATATTTTTTTAAATTATAAAAAACATCAGTTCTTACATCATTGGCAATTATTATTTATGCTCGTTTCAGCTCTTAAGAACTGATGATGGCTTTTTTAATTAAAACCGAAACGTCTTCTGTATGGACATTTTTATTCGATAGAGGCTCCCCTTTTGGCTGACATCCTCTCTTCGTGTGAATCATTCTAATCGTTGAACAGCCACTTCGGCAAGAATCCTCGTTTTGAAAATAAGTCTATTCTTAGCTTGAAATGATTTGATTTGAATTCTTTCAATTTCTATTTTTTAGGCTCTTCAATTAACAACCAAACCAATAATGAAATCACCAACGGACCTTCTGAAAAGTACAAATTCAACTTCGCTAGCTCGTCAGCCGGTGATTATAAATCTTCAAACAACCGACCAACAAGTTGTTGAAACGGATATCGTTTCCACAAATCATCATCATCATCAACAGGCTGTGAACATTGAATTGCTCTACTGTGACGCAATCACGTCAACAACAACAACAACAAACTCCGATGTCACTACTCAACAAAGAATCATAACCACTCAAGATCAAGATAAATATATCGTTGAAATTGAACCACATGTCGTGCATCTTGTTGAACAATTGCAAACTGAAGATCTACCTGGCCAATACAATACTGTCAATGTGGTAAGAAATCAATCAAATTGATCCAGAGAAGGGGAGGGGAGGGGAGGGTAACAACCCCTGACCAGCAGGCAACTCGCAGTGCATGTTGAATTAAAAATTTGAATTTTTTTCGGTAACTGCACACTTGGAATCATGCATATATGCAATCTTTTTTATACCAGCATGCACAAATTCCCTTCGGCACGCATCCTTGTGCAAGAAATAGTTTATGCAAAAAATTAACTTAAAAATGTGCAGGTTATTTATTCTAAGATAACAAGAAATACTCGCTTGTTTTAAGGGGGTTCAGGAGCGACGTCTAAAAGTACTTTAATTACTATTATAAGGAGTCTTTCAATGCGGTTTTTTTTTTAAATGAATTAAATTCATAAGAGATTATTGGAACATGGAGCTATAATTTGTTTAATGACTTTTAAAAAATTATCGTAATTAATTTTTCTGTTATCAAGCAAATACAAAAAAACAATCTGTCTCAATAATCTTTAATTTTTTTTAAATTTAAAAATGAATTTATTGTTATTATTAATCACATATTAATTTAAGAAATTTTTAAAATAAGCTTATGTGTTTATTAAAGCTTTTGTGGTTTGAAATATTATTATTAGGAGAATTTTTAATTATAGACCACATTTTTGTATCAAATATTTATTAAAAATATATAAATACTGTACAACGTTTCAACTGCTTATTCTGCAGCCGTTATCAAGCACTGTGCACTTGCTCCGACTCAAGTGAACTGACTGCCCATAATTATCCATTTACATCACAGCAGTCACCACTTTGTTGTCAAAAATGTTAGCGTGATCGCTGCTTTGATTTCTATTTAATAAATGACTTGTATACACTTGACAATTTGACGGTCCCGATGAAGAGAGCCACGTGTCCTCGAAAAACTGAAATAGTAATTAATATAATACCAGTATATTTAATATATTCAAACCCCAGAGCAAAATAAAAACAAATGTACCGTACTCTCGGAAACTAAATACACGTCTGGTGTGAGAAGCACAGGACACAACCGAAGCTGTGCGACTAGTCACACCAGATTTTTTTTTTTCAATTAATAGAGAGAGAATTTTCGAGGCTGTTTGTGTCTAAAGCTGGCAAAAAACAGAAACTGATTATTTAGTAACAACAAGATGCCTTCTATAATTATTTTTGTTTTTTTTATCTTGAGGCCGACAAATATATTTTATTAAACCTGCCGACGTTTCGGCCCTTGGCTAAAAATCATTTCTTTTTTCAGATGTCCTATCCGGGATTTCATAGTGAAACAATCACGAGCGATTTACATGACAGCAACGCCACGGACTCGCCTGAACCGTTGGAATTGAAATTCAAAGAGGCAACTAAAGACAATTAAAATAATAAACAAAACAAATGTCTTGCCTGCCCTCGATCATTCAATTAAATTCAAAAAGAGAAAAAACAAACGAACAAACAAACAGTAAGTAAAATATTATGTATACAGGGGCGTAGCAAGGGAGGAAGGGAGGGGCAACTAAAAGTCCTTTTGCCAATATTATAAGTAGAAAACGGAAAAAAAGTTAAGTAGATAAAGATTAAAACAGCAGATGTGAATATTATTAAAGTGAAGCTTTATTTTGATCGACACAAATTTTTACTTTCTCGTACCCTATATATGAAATAGGCCTATATAGAGAGAGAAAGTATTGCGATCATGTCAAAAATTCGATGTCGGGATTTTCATGGATATACATGTTTTGAGGTCCCCTGAGTCCAAAAAAGTGGGTCCCGCAAATTGGTCTGTGTGTGTGTGTGTGTGTGTGTCTGTGTGTGTGTGTGTGTGTGTGTGTGGACAGATTTTTAGCATGAAGGAGTTGAGCTAGCGGATTGAAATTTTATATTTAACTTAGGTACCTTTGAAGAATCTCAAAATAAGCTTTTGAACAAAATCGGCCAAAAAGTACTAGTACTTTACTGATGTACTTTTTCAGTTTTTTTCGATTTTCTCAAAATTCCCTCCAAGGATTTTTTTTAAAATTCATAAATGAACTATTTTTTAGATGCTCTTTAAAATGTATATTCTCATTTTGCCGTTGAAATCTTCTGAAGACCACTTTACTCTTGTTCTTCATAGGAAAGATAGAAATGGTTGCCATGGTAACGGAATTTAAATCTTTTTCTTTTTATTAGATTAAAAATCAATTATTATTTAAATTCGCATTTTTTTTAAATTTATTTGTGTCTTTAATTGTTTCAAAGAAAACATATATGTCTCTCTCTCACTTGCAAACATTATCGTCTCTCTCTACTCTTTTTAAATTCCCTTTCCACCTTATCTTCGCATAGGAACAATGTTAATTTCCTATAGGGATTTGTATGTTAATTTCGATTCAAAAGGGGGTCCCCTTTAGAACTTTTTAGGCATTTAAAATTTTTTTTTCCAATTCTTATGAAATTTTGTATTTATTTACGATTCTATATTGTGTATAAAATGTCCAAATATGAGATTAAAATTTTGAAAAATAACCATAGTTTATTTGAAGCAGTCAACATTTAAAATCCAAGTTTGAAACTAAGGTGCTATGGGAAACTAAATATATCTCGACACAAAAAATCTGGTGTGACCAGCACAGTGCGCAACTTTCTCTTACCGAAGGGTAAGAGAAGGTTGTGTGCTGTGCGCCAGTCACACCAGATTTTTTTGTTTCTCTATCAGCATGTCGCGTTACAAGCCGTGACGCTACAAGTTATGACGTCACAAGCCATGACGACAAAAATAGGAAAGTTAAAATTTAATATATATGACGAATTATAAAAAAATAATTGTGAAATTTAATTCCTCAATTTTTAAATATAATTTTTAAAATAATTTAAAATGATTCAAATACTAAATAAATATTTTTCTCAGTTTTTAATTTAACATACGCCAATTGATTTCCCATTTTCCAATTATTAAGTTAAGATAAAAAACGCTATTTTAATAACCTTAATTGAATAATTTTTTGAAAATTTTCAGTTAAACGCTTACGATCCGAAAAGAGTTTCACTTGCATCGTGGTTTCATAAAACCACACAATGATTTTTATTTATCTTTTTGTTTTGGCGATCGATTTCGTCTTTTGTGACTTGATCAGGCCAGCGTTGGTTAAATAAATATGAACGTTGATATAATTTTGAATTATAATTGTGTTTGAGAAGAATAGAATTTTTGAAATGACAGTTAACCACACTAGCGGTCCCAGGGGGGGGGGGCCAGAGGGGCCCGGGCCCCCCCCATTGGACCGACAAAAATTCAAAAGTTTTATTTAATATTTTAAAACTAAACAAAAAATTATAAATTTGCCAGAATGGATAGCTAAAAACGCAGATTTTAGTGCCTAATTTTCAAAAATTTTTCCAAGCCCCCTAGACCTCCGGAAGTGGTCTGTCCGGATCTGGCCTCAATAAATCATGGTAACTCTAGGTATGATTACACTGTGCTACAAAATGAAACTTTTTTTCTGGCCCCGAGAAAATTCCTTCAGATTCTTAAGTAAAATGACCTCCTGAATCCAAATATGACCTTCGTTTTCCCCCAGCACGTACCGTTTTCGGGGGGTAGCCCCCTACTTATTTCCACCCCTTTTCGTTAATTATAGGGCCACGAAAAAAATTTGGAGGGATGAAAAGGAATATTTTAGCCTTAACATTTCTTCAGGTCTAGAGAAGTGAAAAGTTAAAAAACATTAACATTTGGATCCAAGGGGGGGGGGGGATGTGGGGGAAGATTTTGTCCCTTAAAATGCAAAAAAATCATTAAAAATGATCGACTTTTTCTGATTTTTCACAATTTTTTCACTGATTTTCTACATATTCAGGCGGACAGACCCACCTCACCTTTCCTTAAACATCCCTCAACTAAAAAAAAAATATATAGGATAAAGCGGGTGGGGTGTGAGCGTTTCCGAAGTCCTTGCAAGAAGAATTTTTTTCAAACTTTGACAAGAAATAATTTCTACCCCTTTAGATAAAATATGGCAATATTGAAGGACATAGAAGAATCCGTAAATATAACTTTAAATTTGTGAAGATCAGCCTAAAAAAAAAAGTTATAGCCTCATATTTGCCAATTTGACCAACTGAGCTGTGAATCTTCCATCTTCTTGCAAGGGCTTCGGAATCGCCCACACCCCACCCGCTTTGTCCTATATATTTTTTTTTAGTTGAGGGATATTTACGGAAGGGTGAGGTGGGTCTGTCAGCTGGAATATGTAGAAAATCAGTGAAAAAATTGTGAAAAAATCAGAAAAAATCGATCATTTTTAATGATTATTTTGCATTTTAAGGGACAAAATCCTCCCCCACATCCCCCCTTGGATCCAAATGTTAATGTTTTTTAACTTTTCACTTCTCTAGACCTTCTGAAGAAATGTTGAGGCTAAAATATTTCTTTTCATCCCTCCAAATCTTTTTCGTGGCCCTATAATTAACGAAAAGGGGTGGAAATAAGTAGGGGGCTCCCCCCCCCTCCGAAAACGGTACGTGGTGAAGGAAAACGGAGGTCATATTTGGATTCAGGAGGTCATTTTACTTAAGAATCTGAAGGAATTTTCTCGGGGCTTTTTTTCTTGTAGCACAGTGTTATTAATCATGATATTTCAGTAAACTTGGTAATTTTTTTACAATTGATCAATTTTTGACTTGCTCATGATTTCGTGTATGTTAACGGTTACCGAAATATAGCTCTACATTGTTTAAGGGTTAAAAGGTGGCTATTAAAACTTTTTGAAGATGGCTACTAAGCGAGAGTGACGTATCATTTCGATATTATTCAAATTAGACAATACAATTGTTTAAATGATTTTCGGACAATTTTCTTTTTTTTTATTTCATTTAAGATCTTTTTCGGCATCGAAGGCCATTTATTTCAATTGGATTGGTAGCCGATCTAATTGAAATAAATTCTCGCATGAGACGGGATGCGAACCCGCGGTACAAATGGCCAGCACGCTACCCACTACACCAAGGCCCGAGGGCCCCTTCGATCAATGAAAAGCGAAATATGTTCTGACACGAGTCTTCAAAATTGTACCGTTTTGTTTTGGCATATTATAAAATTTGTAAACGAATACAGTTCTTTATTAATGTTAATTTGAATCCGGAACTAAATAAATATCACCCCTATTACCCACTACTCTTCTGGTGTGCGCCACTGCCTCTTCACCTTCTCTACATAAATTTTGGACCATTGGCTAACAATCCCGGTGAAATAAATAGAGACGGGATTTAAATGGCTTTCGCTGCCGAAAAAAAGCTTAAATGAATAAAAAAAAAAAAAAAAAAAATTTGGGCCCCCCCCTTGACCAAATCCTGGGACCGCCACTGGTTAATCATGAAAAATTCTATTCTTCTCAAACACAATTATAATTCAAAATTATATCAACGCTCATATTTATTTAACCAACGCTGGCCTGATCAAGTCACAAAAGACGAAATCGATCGCCAAAACAAAAAGATAAATAATATTCACATCTGCTGTTTTAATCTTCTTCTACTTAATTACATCAACTACAGACATGGAGCAACACATATATCATACGGAAAAAAAGTATTATATTTTCGTGAATAAATCGCTTTTAAAGTCTATTCTTTTTTTAGCTAAATGTGACCGTCAACATGAAGAGGCGCCAAATCTTCACGAGAACCGATTTACTAAAAAAAGTTCAAAAAAATCGATTTTTTTTTATTATTGATTCTGATTCTCTAGATGTTCATCTTATATGAGGAAATATTCGATTCATCAGAATCGTTTTATTTTATATCAAAAAATGGAAAAAATAAGACTTTAAACTAATTTCTCTCAAAAGTAGATTTTTCATATTAGGGGAATTTTTAATCATAGACGACATTTTTGTATTAAATATTTATTAAAAATATATAAATACTGTACGACGTTTCGACTGCTTATTCTGCAGCCAGCCGTTATCAAGTACTGTGCACTTGCTCCGACTCAAGTGAACCCTTTGGAAAACGTTTATTTATTTTTAATAAATATTTTATACAAAAATGTGGTCTTTGATTAAAAATTCCCCTAATAATAATATTTCAAACCACAAAAGCTTTATTTTTTTATTTTTTTATTAATCTTTTAGGCCTTAAGGTCACAGCCCATACAGCCCTAGGAATTAATAAAATTCACAGCTCAAAAGCTTTAATAAATAGATTTTTCATAGCCAAAATTTTAAAAATTTCTATCTTCCAAACAAAGAATTCTAAAAATGCCGGCGTGCTCTGCAGGATGTGTTCTGTACAGAGAGCATAAAAACTCAATTTAGACCTCGGTGTAGATTTGGTACCTTTTCATGTGGACGGCCACAAAATGCCTGTTTTTGGCAAAAAAGTCGCTGTCATGTAAGAAAGTAGAGAGCTTATCTCTCGATAACCGAATTCTGGCAGAGTTATTTAAAATTTATTTAAATAAATAAATATATTTAATTTCATTAGCCCAAAAGTAAAAATCTGGTGTGACTGTTGGTACAGGACACAACTTTCTCTTACCTTCGGTAATTTAAAGAGTTGTGTGCTTGTCAGGCCCGATTTTTTGTGTCGACTTATATGTAGTTTCCGCCGATATATTAGAATTCAAGATGTAAAACATCCTCCCCCCGTCCAGATGCTAGAAATGTTGGTAAATGTCAATAATGATAGTCTTAAAGGCCACTAGTCCGATGAATATTTATTTAGATCAGTGATTCCCAACCTGGGGGCGATCGCCCCCAAGTGGGCGATTTGGGTTTTCAGGGGGGGCGATAAAAAGGGAGAAAAATTATTAGTTTACTAAAATTTAAAAGAACAAAAATCAAAGAGAAAAATCTCCTATTTACAGGATGGTCAGGATAGAAAAGGACAAAATATTATCATAAAAATCAGGGGCGTATATAGAAATTTTTTTCGGAGGGGGGGGGCCCGAACTCGAAAATTTTTCTGCGGAATTTTTTTTTTAAGAAACTAAATTTTTTAAATTTCGGGGGGGGGAGGGCGGGCCCCCTCGGCCCCCCCTTATATACGCCCCTGATAAAAATAACTTAGTCTGAAGATAATTCCAATCTAGAATCGAAACGTTACTTTTGTTTTCATTAAATAAAGATTGATCGCTGAAAAAAGATCCATTTTTGTTATTTTCTTCATAAAAATAAAATTATTTTTAAATTTTCAGAAGTTTGGGTAGAGATAAAGAATAAAAATCTTGCCTAGTACTCCTAGGGTCAGGAGTATTTTTTTAAATTAATTTTTGGCATTAATTGTGGTTTTTTTTAGTTAGTAATTAATAATACAATTTATTTAAAAAATTTCAAAGTTTTGGTCACTATTTCTGCAACTGTTGTATTTATTCACTTTCAACAGAAAACGTTATCAGAGGAACTTGATTCATTTTTAACAATGAAATAAATTTGTTAAAAATTTCAAATCATATTTTATACGTAAATGCAGATGCAGATCACAGAATCCATGAACTTGATTCAATTTGAACCATGTAGATGTGTGTATGTACAGCAGCTATGCCAGTCTTTCCCAAACTGTCCTGTTCTCTTGGGGCGCCGTGAAAATTTTCCTATACAAAATATATTAATTTTTTGTTATTAATCGAAAAATTAAATGAAGAGAGGGGGGGGGGGGCGATCGGTGTTAGACAACCTTTTGAAAGGGGCGATGGGTCAAAAAAGGTTGGGAACCACTGATTTAGATCATTTAGATACCAAATGGTATAAATAAGTGTGCCTGGACCTCTATTATGCCGTATATAAATAATTTTGTATCGTTAAGCCGAAAAGACTAAAAAAAAAAATAATAATAATTTTTATTACGAATACAATGATGTACGATTGCCTGCGGAAATCCTGTGCTGAATCCCGGTTGCTGCGGGTTACTTTATTCATGGACTTTTTCGTTTTAGACGCTCTTTAAAGTGTTTATTCTTATTTTGGGGTTGAAATCTTTTGAAGACCCCTTTACTCTTGTACTCCATAGAAAAAATAGGAGAAACGCTTGCCATATAAATATATAAATATTTTCCTATACTTAAAAATTTTACATCTTGAAATCTAATATATCGGTGGAAACTAAATATATGTTATAAAACTGGTCTGACAGAGTTACCGAAGGTAAGAGGAAGTTGTGTGCTGTGCCAACATCACACCAGATGTTTTTCTTTTTGCAAGTGACGCACACTCTCCTAAAAAGGTTGCCTACCCCTGTTATATAGGGCTATTATTCAAATTTCGGTAACTATTAATAAAAACTGTAACTGTTTTTTTTTTTAATTATTATTCACAGTCCTGATGAAGACAGGATGCGTTTCGAAAAGTTTTTTTTTTTTGTGTTTAATTCTTGAAGATTTGATTTATTAAAAAAAAAAAAATATCTCCTCTGACCTTGATTTATTCAAAGTGAATGAATTTTCAACAAAAAATAATGCTCTAATTTAATTGAAAGTTGTATTATTTTCTAGATCAACATTCGACAGGTCGGGAGACGGACGGACAAACGCAACGTGAATGTGACCAAAATACAATCAAGGGGGCAACGATTTGGCCAACCCTGGGAGTAAAATTTATTTTCTCTCTCCCCCCCCCCCAAGAGGGGGGGGGGGAGCGAAACAAAAAATCTAACTTGTAAGAGGAGAAAAAGAAATTGAATTTTAATTTTATATACGTTTGTTAAATAAAAAAATACAAATGCAATTAATATAAAGAGAATCCCTTGTTATGTATTTTTGCAAGAAAAAAAGAGCAATATTCACATTACTTTTTATTATTATTTTTTTTTTTTAAATACGAAAAGGAAAAAATTGTAAATATTAACGAGCAAATATATTTTTATTTATTATCTTAGAGAGAATTCATTATCACAGCCTCAATTCCTCTCCCTTTTGCTTTTATGCAATTCATCCATGTCAAATTCTGAATTGCAAATTGCTTTCAGCACCATCAAGTGCGCATGCGAGCCCTCGGGGCATGGTGTAGGGGGTTAGCGTGCTAGCCTCGTATACCAAAAGTCGCGGGTTCGGACCCCAGGCAGCCAGATGATTTTATTTAAGCCATTTGGATACCAAATGAATACGAGTGTGAATGAAAAAAAAAGTGCGCATGCGTGATCTGTTCTAGAGGAATTAATCGAAAATCGCTGAAAGGCACGGGCGGATACAAGGACCCCTTTACCCCCCCCCCCGGTAAAGGGGGTAATTACCCCCTGAGATTTGAAAAAAATACATTTTTTTCGAAAAAAAATTTATTTTTAATCTAAAAATTTAAAAATTAGTACTTAAAAATTTGATTTGTATTTATATTTTGGCAAACAAGCACAGAATGCGCCTTTAAATTGAATCGTTTATTTTAGAAACCACCTAAGTGCGCTTTTTTCAACTTTTAGAAAACTAAAAAAAACTGTTTTGCAGCTTAAGTATAGGTCAAGTCTTCTTCAAATATTTTTTTACCAAATCAAAAACATGCTATTGGGATAATCTATTTAAAAAATTATTTTTTTCCCTTTAAGTTTTTGAGTAATTAATTTTTGAAAAATTTGCACTTAGGTGGTTTCTGCAATAAATGAGTGATTTTTTAAAAATTATTATTGAAATTAAGTCAAACCATTAATTTTTACCTGTTTTGGTATCAAAGGTAAGTAACAGACACACTTAAGTATAAAAAAGAGTGTTTTTACTATGCCTAAATCGAAAAATACAAGTAGACTACACGCTACAGTATGTCTATATACAGAGCGTATATACAGAGACGTACTGCAGTCCTTTGAGCCTAGCATTCCGACTAATGTTCCGTTTGTATTTTTCTTCGTGCACAACACCACGCCTACGCTTGGGAATAGGTTCATCATCTGAACTATCCGACATGGCTTAAGAACTATATAATGTAATAATAAACAACAAAATGACACCTAATTTTCACCGAAAACTCACGAAAACTAACTACTCAGTGTTAGGTAACCTTTGAATCAAATCAGCTAGTCACAAAACACGTGATGTCTACAGGGCACGAGTGTCTAAAACTGAATAGTTTTTGAAATAATCACAGAAGAAATCGACATTTTTTCGTAAAAGCAAAGAAAAATCAAAACAAAATCATACAGGTGTCATTAAAAAACATGTAAATATAAACAAATTCATTTGTTTCACAAATTCGCTAAGGAAATTACAGGAGGCAAGAAATTTGCCCGCCCAAGACGGGCAATTGCTCGCCGAAGGCGAGCAAGGGGTCCAGGGGGCGGAGCCCCCTGGAAAACCGGCGCCCTAGTTGAGCTTCGCCCCCCCCCCCCCCGCCCTCAAAGGCTGGTTACGCCGCTGGTACTCTCTCGTTAAAATGACTGGATTCGATCGTCCGAGAATTGTAGGTTTCGGTATATATATTTAAAATTTCACTTGAAGGTAAACCGAAAAAATGTTTTTCTACATTTTGGATTCTAATATATTGGCGGAAACTAATAATATCTCGACACACAAAATCTGGGGCACATAACACAACTTTTAATTATTTAGAGAAAAGAAAGTTTTGTACTGTGCGACCAGTCCCACCAGATTTTTTCTGTCTTTTTGCAAGGGATAATTTACATAAAATAGAAATAATTTATTTTTCTTTAAAAGATAATCTTTAAAATTTATCGATTTAATTTTATTGCTTGTGTTCTATTTTTAGATCATTGTTGGCGGCTCTCCCCCTCCCACTCCAGCCAGTGCGGCGGCCGTCGCCGCCTCAGGCAGCCACCTCAGTTAGTCTACAGGCAGGCGACGCGTCGCGACGCTGCAGCTCAAACGCCAAGGCATCATCATTCTCTCCTCTCTTCGATGAAATTCTCTCGAATTCATCACCAACAGGTAAATATCACTCAATTATTTATTACGTTTCAATTTAATTATAAAAGCCAAGTAGAGGAGATACATACAGTTATCCTTTTATATCGCAATTTTATGTCGTTTTCTTATGAAGATCAAAGCAAGACGTTTCAAATCTTAGGCTAGAGTTTATTAATGCCATTTATTTTCAAAAAAAAAAAAATTAAAACTTATTTTATTTCGTCTCTTTAATTAAATGTAAATAATATCAAAATTTTAATTCATATAACAAATTTTTTTGGAAAAGGTGAAAATTTAAATAAGAAAACCTTAAAATATTTATATTATAACTGCTACTACTCAGCCAGATATTACTTTCTCTTAGCCTATATATGAAATATATAGAGAGAGAAAGTATTGCGATCATGTCAAAAATTCGATGTCGAGATTTTGATGGATATACATCATGGGCGTAGCCAGACTTCTTGTTAGGGGGGGCCAACCCCTCGTTAGAGCGACAGAGAGGGGGTTTGCAATTAATATATACATAGAGTATTAATTATTTATTTAAATAAAAAAAAAATTAAATTAATGTAGTGAATTGGGGTGTTAAAAAAAATTTCCAATGGGAAAAATATATATATATATATATATATATATTTTTAATTTTTAGGACCAGCCAGGGGGGGGGGGCAACGGCCCCCCCTGCCTCCCCCTGGCTACGCCCATGATATACATGTTTTGAGGTCCCCTGAGTCCAAAAAAGTGGGTCCCGCAAATTGGTCTGTGTGTGTGTGTGTGTGTGGGTGTGTGTGTGTGTGTGTGTCTGTGTGTGTGTGTAACGATTTTTAGCATGAAGGAATTGAGCTACCGGATTGAAATTTTATATTTAACTTAGGTACCTTTGAAGAATCTCAAAATAAGCTTTTGAACAAAATCGGCCAAAAAGTACTAGTACTTTACTGATGTACTTTTTCAGTTTTTTTCGATTTTCTCAAAATTCCCTCCAAGGATTTTTTTTAAATTCATAAATCAACCATTTTTTAGATGCTCGTTAAAATGTATATTCTCATTTTGCCGTTGAAATCTTCTGAAGACCACTTTACTCTTGTGCTTCATAGGAAAGATAGAAATGGTTGCCATGGTAACGGAATTTAAATCTTTTTCTTTTTATTAGATTAAAAATCAATTATTATTTAAATTCCCATTTTTTTTTTATTTTATTTCTGTCTTTAATTGTTTCCGGGAAAACATATCTCTCTCTCTCTCTCTCTCTCTCTCTCACTTGCAAACATTATCGTCTGTCTCTCCGCCTTCTCTCATAGGCCTAATGTTAATTTCCTATAGGGATTTGTATGTTAATTTCGATTCAAAAGGGGGTCCCCTTTGGAACTTTTTACGCATTTAAAAATTTTATTTCCAATTCTTATGAAATTTTGTATTTATTTACGAATCTATATTGTGTATAAAATGTCCAAATATGAGATTAAAATTTTGAAAAATAACCATAGTTTATTTGAAGCAGTCAACATTTAAAATCCAAGTTTGAAACTAAGGTGCTATGGGAAACTAAATATATCTCGACACAAAAAATCTGGTGTGACAGCACAACTTTCTCTTACCCAAGGGTAAGAGAAAGTTGTGTGCTGTGCGCCAGTCACACCAGATTTTTTTTTCATAATAATCATCATATTTATCTTAAATGTATTTCTTCCCTTGATCCGTAGAAGGCCTACAGAGGTAAAGCATTCGCTTCATGTGCTCTTGTTTGCCTCCCGTTTTAAGTGAGAAATATTTATTTCAATTAAATTGGCTTCCAATCAAATGAAAATTATAGGGACGGGGTCGAAATGTTCTCAGATGCAAGACAAAAAAAAATTATTTCTTTTAACATTTTTATTTAAACTAGCTGCATAGACAGATTTGGAGGACCTAGACTCTTTAAGCCTCAACATTTTTTTGATTATTGTTATTACTTATAAATTTTCTTTTTTCTATAAAAACTAGCTATGTATCTAGACGTGGACGGCCCACTTAAAATTTGAATCTCACACCGAAAATATTTTTTATTTGACCTAATAATTATTCAAATATATTTCATTTCTCTTAATATTTCAACTTCGAAGGCCAATTCAGCTGCGCTAAATAAAATTAGGATTATTAATTTTTTGTTTGTTTGTTTTTTCAAGAAATTACATTTCCATATCATTAATGAATATTATGATAATGAATTCATTGGGTGTTATATTATCAGGTACAAGCCCTCAGGAGAGGAGTTTTTTTAAATCCTGAGGAATTTGTAATTTTTTATCTAAAAATAAAATTAATAAAGAGAATTATAGTATTTTTTGGTCCACTGGGGGGGGGGGGGCGGGGCATACTGATTTGCTTCTGATTCTAGAATGTTTTCAATAAAAGGAATTATTTTTTTTTTTCAGATAGTCCTTGAACTTATGAGACAATATTTCTCGGGCTGAATCTCCAGATGCTGTATTTTACCTAAACAGGCATCATCATACAGAACGAGACTTATATAAAAAGTTGGAGGGGTTATTATTACTTTATACACGATACACGAATGATGAAGGACATTACTCTTCAAGTCAGCTGGTAATTTCTTTTCTTAAATTAATTTTCAATAAAACAAATTTGACTTTCTATTCTTGTTTTTATTATAGAAAGCATTTTTTTTTTTTTTTTTTTTTTTTTATATATAAGCTGAAATAGTTTTTTAGCGAAACTATCCAAAAATGTATTACATTTTATTAATTACTGTCGTTTTTCTTTTCTTTCAGTTCCCGGTCTACTTTCATGAGATTGATTTGACTTCTGCCCTCTCTTCTGGAGTAACAAGTGAGCCGCGCCGCTTCTGCTGCAACACTGCAACTTCTCGAGTAGCAACTGATCTTCTCTTCTAGTCTTTCTACTGAGCTTCTCTTCTCAAGGAACTTGAAGTAAGGCCAGCGATTATATTAAAGGAGACTCAGATTTTTTACAGTTTTACTAGAGTTGAGCTCTTAAATTTTTACAGTCAAAAAGAGTCAAGTGATATTCTTTTAGAAATTGTTAATAACAGCCCTAGTTTGATGTCAAAATTAATATCGATATGATATTTAGGCCAATCTTAAAAATTTGAAAAAATATTATAAACCATTTAGGTGGTGATATTTTTTTCAAATTTCTAATAAAGGAACAATATATCATTACAATATTATGTTCTTTAAATTAGATTAACTTGAAACTATGTTCTCTTACTAAATTTTTCCAAAAAAATCACCAAACTTAAGTTGACTGATGGCAATTTTAGTTCTTCAACTCAAGTGTATCTGTAATGTAAGATGACAAAAAAAAAACTTAAATTCTTTTTACAACAATAATAATTTACAATCAAAGATAAACTTAAAAAGTTAAATATTTAAAAATAAAATTTTTTTTTTAGATTTTGATCAATAGTTGAGAATTCGCACATATAGACACACACACTCACACACATATATTATGTAAGTCATGTGGTTCCCAACTTATTTTCAATTATAAACCATTATTTATTCACTTTTGTATTCATAAAACGGATAAACGAAAAACGATTAACATTTTCAAAGACAAATTATGATTCTATTACTTTAATAATAAAAATAATTAAGAAATTTTCATTTTTCTTCTGAACGGGAATATCTTTAATTTTTTCATATTTGCACTTGTCCATCGTGATGTTGTAATTTATATTTAAATTACAAAAAAAAAAAATGAAATAAATAAATAATAAAAATAAATTTAATTTTTATATAAAAAAGAACATCTCGTGGTACAATTGCAATGCGCGGTGGTTGAGAACCCTGATTTGCTTGCAACTTGGTTATTTTCATTTTTTTACTATATTCTTTTATTAAAGTTCAATTAATAATGAAATTACAATTTCATTATTTACCTAAAACTACTAATTTCTCTAAATAAACTATGTTGATTTCTATTTTTTTCCGAATCATTCTTATACCGTGTGATTTTTTTTATATATAAATAAAATAAAAATTGTAATAAATAAAGAAAAAAAAATCAATTTAATTCGAAGAGAAGTTGCTGTTGATGTTATGGAATGGAAAAGAATAAGTACAGGTGCAGCAAATGAAGAGAGCCTTTGGATGCCAAATGCCGAAAAGGAGACGTTTCGGACAAAATTTATTCGCCCATCTTCAGTTCTCGTTGGCTTATAAATTAATTAGGCACAAAGTTGTCATTGTTGTTTTGGCACGAATTTGTCCGCATGTATATTTTTTTATAAAAACAGGCGAGTGTCCAATGTTTCGTGAGTGTCTATAAGATAATGATATAATAATAAATAATTAATTTATAAGCCAACGAGGACTAAAGATGGACGAATAAATTTTGTCCGAAACGTCTCCTTTTCGGCATTTGGCCAAAGGCTCTCTTCATTTGCTGCACCTGTACTTATTCTTTTCCATTCCAAAAATCAATTTATATATAAAAAAAAACAAAATTATAGATATTTGAAAATTTTATAAAAATTGATTATAAAATTCAATTTTCAGTTCAAATGAAGTTTAAAAATGAAAATAACTCCCTCAATCCTCTACCTCCCTACCCTTCCTCTCAAACACTCACACACACATAGGTATTTTAGGTCCCAAACTCTCTTCCTCTTTAGGTTAGGTTTCCTTGCTGCCTTTCTGCGAGAACACCAAGTCGTCATGTTATAAGGTGTGTTCTGCCAGCCATTCTGGCAAACATTTAGCTAATAGGTATTGAAGAAAGGGTGGGTTTTTAGCTTTAGGGCTTCTCTTTCAGTGTATTCTTCGAGCGATTCGATGGAAATGGAGGATGGAAATGAAACAAGGTATTTACATGCCCTCTCTATAGGAGTAGGAATGGACATAAGGACCATTTAGATTTTTTAATTCTTTATTTACAAACTAAAAATTATATTTTGAATCAAATATTCAAATTAAAGAAATTTTATCAAAGAAGTTAAACAAATTAATAAATTGATGCAGCCATTTTTAAACTACACATACACATAATAAAGCTTATAATATCAATATAATCATAAAAACCAAAACTAAAAACAATTTTGCTACAAAATGTATTAATTGGCTGCAAATATTTTTACCAATCTGAGTCTCCTCTTTATTTTAAATAAGCAGATCCTGTCATCGACGATTAAGGGGACGGTTTCTATAAATTAAAATGTTTAATTTTCAAAATTTGTTTTTAGACTTGTTAAAATTTGTTTTTGTCAATTTTTAATTTCGAAGGTTTTTTTTTCAACTCCTAAATCCCCTCAGATCTGCTTATTTTTATTATTTTTATTATTGCTTGCGAAAAACGAGTAAAGCCAAGAAGTCTAAAAAAAAATGGGAGTTTAAAATGCTTAAAAGATTCCCAATTTAGAGATTCAGTACAAAAAATAATTTAATTTTATTTTATTTAAATTTAATAAAATTAATATTTTTTATTTTGTTTGAAAAATTTCTTCGAAAGTAGCTACCTATCTTGTAAATGTAAAATGTTCAATTTTATAATTAATTAAGAATTTGATTTATATATAATAACTCCATTGTCTCTTTACTCTTCTTCCGCAAGCAATAGTTATATAAGTAAAAATTGTAAAAAGCAAAATAAAAATTAAATTTATAGTTTTCATATTTTTATTTTTTATATAGTATATATTTGAATTATATATACAGTCAGTCCTTGACTCAAGTGACTGCTAATTAAAATTTTATAATTTTTCTTTGTATAAAATTTATTTAATAATTGTTTCATAATTTTTTTGAAGCATTTTAGGCATTTCTTCATCAGCAGTTCACATTCAGATGCCATATACAAGTTAACTTGCAATTCTTTATATAGAGTCCTTGGATCAAACTCCAAATGCTCTAAATTAATTTGTAAATTCCTCTAATGGTTGAATATTAATTTATATGTGACATGAGTGTGAATCATTAAAAGAAGTCCCGACAAGTCCTTCTGAATTATTTGGAACTTTATTAGATAAAAGAAAACTCACAAAAGTTATAAAATTTTAATAAGCCAACTCTTTTTCATTTTATTAGGAGCAAAATTTATTTGATATATTTTGAAATTTTTTAAATTTTTTTATTATTTTTTCTCTATTTATTGAAACTTTAAAATGTCAATGGATCTACTGTATTTTTTTTATTCTGCTTTATTATTTCAATTGTTGTTAGAATTAAGGGTCATTATTTTTTTGTAAATATTATTTGTAAACTTGAGCTCTCTCGGATTTCCGTTCGCTAGAAAATCAGCATGCAATCAAAAATCACTCAATACCCCCGTTAGGCGTTAGGCAGTCTAGAGTTTGGAAGGAAGAGACGAGTTCTTGTTATTTTTTTTATTTTTGATATAACTAAAAAACCGAAACTTGTCATGTTTCATTGGATTCTTGATTCTGATCACATTGATTTCGAACAGCAAGTGAATATAAAGATTCTCTTGTGGAGAGTAATAACAAGCTTTCGATAAATGATTACTAGATTTAGGCAGGTATTTCACCATCAGTACTCAGTTCAGTTCGGATCCTTGTGTTAAGATGATAAGTCCAATGAAAATACAACAAGTTTCTTCTATTCGGACAAAATTAATTAGGCCTTAGGCCTATGAAAGTTCTCTTCGGCCAAAATTAAATGCATGTCTTTCGATTTTTATTATATTAGGGAATGATAGAGGTGAGGGGGATCACTCTCCCCGGGCGCAATGATATTTAAATATAGGTCCCTTTAGCTTAGCTTCACTTAAACAACAATGATATTTGAATTTGGGAGAGTGGTCACACTTAATGAATATGCAATTTTTGCACTTCTAAAGCTTTTTTTAAGATCTTTATGATCTTTCTTTTCTGATTTTTATGCATTCTATGCAAAAAGGAAGAATTGTGAGTGAAGTACGAACATTCATTCTTCGAAGACTATGAAGACCAAGAATACATATCAACAAAGGCATACTCTATGAAGAAGACGCCTCCACGCCTCAACCTCTTCAAAAGAAGCTTAATTGTGTGAATTTGTGTTGTGTATTTAAAATAATATTTTTTATGTAAAAACTATGTATAAACTATTAAAAAAAAAATAAATGTTTCCCATTTTATTTTTCAGCCGAGGATGTCAACTTGTATTCATAATTAATTCATCAAAAGAGAATTAATTTTGAATGTGAGTTTTTTATTTAACATTTTTTTGTTTAGATAGTAAGCGAGCGATAGCAGCAACCAACACCTGAATGGATGTCTTCAAATGAATTTCGCCAACTTATTATGGTGCATCTTTATGAAAAAGTAATTATCTTTTTCTTATTTTTTAAATAGTATAGTCCTTGATATTGAATTTTTTTTTTAGAAAAAAAAAATTCACATTTTTTTCTCATTCACACTCACAATAACACACACATATTCACACACAGTAGCGTATCCAGGTGGGGGCGAAGGCGGGCGCTCGCCAAGGTTGCTCGCCCCCTCCGCCCAAGGCGAATCAAGTTTTGATACCATGATTTTTACTGGGTCCAAATTTGCCAATGAGGTGGGCTGTGCTTATCTAAATACTTCAGACAATTCATTCTACCTGTACAAATTGCCTGCTCGGATGTCAAACTACTCGGCAGAGCTTATAGCTATTAGGGAGGCACTAAATTTCATGAAATTGCACCACTACTATAAATCGGTAAACATCATTTCGGATTCTAAAGCAGCCTTAGCTTCTATCCTTTCAGCTAAACACTCAAAAAAATTAAATCATATTCAACTACAAATAGCAGTACTACTTAAAGAGATAAAGTCTGAAGGTCGCTCAGTCGCATTGTCTTGGGTAAAAGGTCACTCTGGGGACCAAAGCAATGAGCTAGTCGACTACCTGGCAAAGTGAGCTGCCTTTGTTGGACATCTCTTGGACGAAGCTTTACCCTGGAGTGATATAATTCATATCTTCAGAGCGCGGCTCAGTACCATTTGGACTTCCCAATGGACCACAACTTCACAAATCCGAGGATCTGCCCTCAGGAAGATTAAAACCAATCCAGGACCTCCTTGGTTTAAGCCGTTCACCAACCTATCCAGATATGAAATAGTTTCTGTTAATCGCTTAAGAATAAACCATGCACTCTGTAACTCCTACCTTCACCGTTTCAATCTCACTCCCTCTCCTTACTGCCTTTGTTCCAACCTCCCAGCAACACCCGACCATCTGCTTTTCACCTGCCGGTTACTCAAACCACAAAGAGAAAGATTTTTAGGCGACATTATACCGAACTTCCGAGACCCACCCTGTATCCAAAATGTCCTCAAAAGCCCAGACGAAAAGACAATCAAAGCCATAATTAAATTCAGTGAGGCCTCCAACCTAAAGTGGTGATCATCACAAACAAATAGCTCAAGACTTTATATGTGTATATATTATATGACTTTTGTTTCATAAGTGTATTTCCAGTATCGGTGTTATTTTATACAAGTATTTTTCTAGAGACATTATTTCATTTTATATATGTATATATGCTTTATATGTTTATTTTATATGTATATTTCTTGTGCCAATGTTATTTTACATATATATGTTTTGTATATGAACATTATTTTATATGAACATTTTTATTTTATATATGTACTAGACGCAAAGCCCCGCCTTCGGCGGGGCTTTCCGTCTAGCCAGGGGCTGCGCCCCCTGGACCCCCCTGCTCGCCTTCGGCTTATATACATACCGGTACATACATTTTCCCTTTTCATTTTTATATATAGAGTTTATTTTAACGGTTAATTATTCATGAACCTAAGATTTTTTGTGAATAATATCATTTCCGGGACTCTCCCGGTACACAGACACGCCGATATTTTAGAATTCAAAATGTAAATAAATAAAAAATCGTAAACATGGGTAAATATTTATATTTTGTTACCATGGCAACCCTTTCTCCTAATTTTTATTTTTTTCTTATTTTAACGGTTAATTACTCATTAACTTATTGTTATTTGTGAAACAAAACCTGTCCGGGACTCTCACAAACATACACAGAAAATTTCATCATAATTGGTTCAGTCGTTTAGGAGGAGTTCAGTCACATACACACGTACAGAAGAATTATATATATAAAGAAAGATGTATATGTATATGTATAAATTTTTATATATTTCTTTTGGAAAGGTATGACCTAGAAGTCAAACCTGAAATAAAAAAAAAAAAAAAAGTTTTTCTTCATTTTATATCACAAAACCGGAGAAAAAATTACAAAAAGCTCGAAAGAGATTCGAATACTAAAAAAAAAAGGTCGAACGAAAAACGGCGCCCCAGTTGAGCTTCGCCCCCTCCGCCCTCAAAGGCCAGCTACGCCGCTGAGTACCCCCCTGGCACGTGACACGAAGCTTTAGAACAAAATAGGCCAAAGAGTACTAGTACTTTACTGATGTAGCCTACTTTTTCAGTTTTTTTTTTCGTTCTAACGATTTTGATTAAAATTCATAAATAAATTATTTTTTAGATGATCTTTGAAATGTATATTCTCATTTTGCCATTGAAATATTTTGAAGCACACATTATATTTGCTGGTGTCACAGATTGAAATGAAATTGAATCTCTCTGACGTAATTCTTCTGACAGCCGTCAAATGAACAAAAGCGGTGATTTTATTTTTATCTTAAGACATTGACGTAGCCAAGGGGGAGGGCCAAGAAGCCAAGTCTAAGAAAAAAATATTACTTTTTTTTAAATAAAATTTGTAATTTTACATTGTATAAAATAACATTCAAACGTGATATAAGCGCAAAACGTAAATTTTTTTTTTACTTCCTCATATATTATAGTACATACAGTAGGCCAAGGACGGATACAAGGGGCAATTCCCCCCCCCCCCCGAGAAGCTCCTCTGGGTCCGCTCTTGCACTAGGGTCTATACTGTCGTGTATCATTGTCGTGGCTTCATTATTATATGGTTGCTCTGTTTATGTATATGTTTATAATGATAAATAAATAAGCAAATGTTAAATTGAGAACGTCCAAATATTTCATAATCTTTTCATTAAGTATAACAATTAACTGGCGACGAGGATTAACTTAGGTATTTTTTTTATTTATAAATAGTTTTTTTTTTCTTTTCAAAATGCCTAATGAAGAAGTTAAAATTGAAACGGCCAAATGGTCTATTGAGCCATATGATGATTCCAAATCGAATTGGAAGACGTATCTTAAACGTTTGGAGAATAAGTTTTCATTATATGGTGTCAAAGAAGATAAAAAAGTTTTAATTTTATTGGACGTAATTGGCGAACATGCATATGAGAGAATTTGTGACTTATGTGAACCGAAAGCACCTGAAAGTAAGACTTTTAATGATTTAAAACTCATTTTGAATAATTTTTTTGAGCCAGAACCTAATGTTCTAGTCGAAAGGGTTCGTTTTCAAAATAGACTCCAAGCTGAAGGAGAGTCTTGTAAGAATTTTGCAGCTGAATTAAAAAAAATGAGCCGTTTTTGTAAATTTCCTGCTGATTGGTTTCCTGATGCTTTATGTACTCAATTTGTAAATGGAATTAGGAATTCTGAATTGAGGTTGAAATTATTAGAACAGAAGGATCTTAAATTTGACGGGGCAATTGATTTCGCAGTATCTTTTGAAATTAATCGCAACGCTCTCAAGAATTTTCCCAATAGTGAAGATATTAATGTCAACAAAGTAAGCCAAAATTTAACTAAGAAAAGAATTTTAAATAATAAGAAATGCAACCATTGCGGATTTTCAACTCATTCTGACACGGAGTGCCGTTATAAAATGGCGACATGCTTTTTCTGCGGTAAAAAGGGCCACATTGCTTCAGTTTGTTTTAAGAAAAGTGAATCAGCTGGAGGCAATAGCCAAGAGAAGAAAACCTTTCGTAATTATAAATGCCAAGAGTTGAATGTTGGAGATATTGCAAATGATGAAGGGGAAGCCAATATTTTGCACACGGCTTGGCAACTTCAAGACCCTAAATTGAGAGAAAAGGTTAAATGTTTTTTATGGTTAGATAATATCAAAATTTCGTTTCAGGTGGATACAGGAGCGTCTGTTTCTTTGATTGGGCTATCTACCTTTAAGAAATATCTGCCTTTTAAGAAGTTGTTTCCAACCAAGTTAAAATTATATACCTATACAGGTGAGCTCGTTCCTTTAGCTGGTAAATGTGAAATCGGTGTTAAAATTAAAGAAAATGATGAAAAATTGAATAGTTTGACATTGTATGTAGTTGATGGATCTTATGCAAATATATTAGGTTTAGAGTGGTTGCGCTTAATAAATTTAGATTGGAAGACAATTTTTAATTTGAATAATGTTAGTGTTTTTAACATAGAGAGTTTTAAATTTGAACTCGAGAATTTAAAAAAAAAATATTATAACGTTTTTGATAATAAAATGGGGAAGGTTAAGAATTTTAAGGCCCGTATTTTCCTTAAGGAAGGGTATACGCCTGTTTTCAAAAAGGTTAGGAACGTAGCTTTTTCTTTGATTTCTAAAATGGAAACTGAAATTGATCGTTTGGAAAGAGAAGGAATTATAAGCAAAGTCCGTCATTCAGAATTCGCAACTCCAGTAGTTCCAGTGGTAAAAAAAAATGGTGCTTTACGTCTTTGTGGTGATTTTAAGATTACTATTAATCCCCAACTGGTTGTTGAGGATTACCCTATACCGAGTATTGAAAGAATTTTGGCAAATATAGGAAAAAGCAAATATTTTTCGAAGATAGATATTTCTCAAGCGTATAATCAGATAGAGATAGATGAAAGGGATAGACATTTCCTTACTATTAACACAATTAAGGGGCTTTATCATTATAATAGATTGCCGTTTGGCATTACTTCAGCTCCCGCAATTTGGCAACGTACGATTGAAGAGGTTTTACATGGAATTAAAGGGGTTCAGGTTTTTTTTGATGATATTTGTATTAGTTCTGAAACGAGAGAACAACATATTGAAATTTTAGAAAACGTTTTTAAACGTTTAAGTGATTACAATATAAGAGTTAATACGGAGAAGTGTGAGTTTTTAAAAAATTCTATTCAATATTGCGGTTATATTATTAGTGCTGAGGGTTTAAAAAAATGTCCTGATAAAATCAAAGCAGTGTTGGAAGCTGAAGAGCCAAGAAATGTAAGTGAAGTTAAGTCTTTCCTTGGGTTAGTTAATTTTTATTCTAGATTTATCAAAGGATTGAGTACTATAGCGTACCCATTAAATCGTCTTTTAAGGGCTAATATTCGTTTTAAATTTGATCAGGAATGTAAAAGTGCATTTCAAGCTATTAAGCAAGCAATTGTTTCGGATAGAGTATTAATACATTATGATCAGGGCCGTTCCTGGGTAAGTTGTCGCCTCCGTGCCAGGTCATTTTTGGCGCCCCCCCCCCCCCAACTAAATTATGAAAAAAAATTTTTTTTTAAGTGATTAGACCTGTACTGATTTTCATGTTTAGTGAATGCTACGGTAGCTTAGATTTTGATAATTCTTTCTTTCCTCCACGCGAACTATCACTATCCTCTTTTTCATAGAGAAGGAAAATAAAAAAATATTCATTAATAAAAAAATATTTATTTATTCAAATTACCTCCTAACTCAATTCTTTCATGATTTCAAATGAACTCTGTGTGTGTGTCTGCTTATTACTGAACACAGACGAAAACACATTGTTTAAATGAAAGCATAAAAGGATTGAGCTAGTAAGTTGAAATTTTATATTTAAGTTAGGCACCGTTTCGGACACTCAAAATAAGCTTTTGAACAAAATCGGTCAAAAAGTATTAGTACTTTACTGTACTTTTTCAGTTTTTTTCAATTTTCTCAAAATTCGCTCCAACGATTTTTATTAAAATTCATAAATCAATTATTTTTTAGATGCTCTTTAAAATGTATATTTTCATTTTGCCCTTGAAACCTTTTTAACATGTGAAACTATATATTGAAATTGCAATGGACTTAAGAAATAGAGGGAACAAAATACACAAAATTTTTATTTTACTAAATTAAAGCCCATTTCATGCAGATTATTTAGAAAAAAAAAATTTCTTGAAAATCTCATTCCCTTTTAGAGATATCGGCTTTAGCGCTAAACCATGTTTGCGTTTTCAAAACTAAAAAAAATCAACAATATGAATTTTTTTTTATATTTTAGGATTAACTTAGATTCGTGATATATTTTTTTTCTAATTCCTTATTGTTCAAAGAACCTACCATAAAAATTGGTTGGTGGTCAAATAAATAAATGAGAAATTATTTTCTCTTCCATGTCACATTTTGTTTGGCATTATTCAAGCCGCGGAAGGTGAAAAAATCAAAACTTTAAAGTGCCATAACTCGAAAACTAAGTGAGATAGAAAATCGAAATTTGGTGCTGTTACTTATCTCTATACATAGAACAAACATACCAAGTTTCATAAAAAACTGAGATTTTGGGTGAAATGGCCTGGTTGAACTTACGTGGAATGACCCAAATGTAAAATTAAAAAATGTTAAATATTTAAAAATTCGGAAGTGCTAGCAACCAAACCGTATTTTTCCCTGGACCAGTTTTTTATACTGAATCGGTATATGTAAGTATTATTTTTCTACGACCTTTAGTTCAGGCCGTACTTTTTTTGTGTACAGATGGACGGACGGTCGGACAGACAGACACCGGAGTCTCTACATAAGCTCTCTTTCCCTTAGTACCACGTACTTGTGAAGCAAATTCATTCGTTTATATTTACACTAGCTGCGGTAGGGTTGCCTTCGGCAACCCTACCCCGCTAACCCCTGGCGGGCGGCGTCTCGGGATATGACTAAGAGTTGTCCAGATAAATGTATTTTAATTAATTATGAAAAAGAGTTTTTATTTTTTATTTTAAATATTTGATTAATATATTTTTCAATTATTTACACCCTAAGGAAGCGTAATTTTAAATTTTATTAAAAACGAATGAAAAATAAATTTCAGGGGGGGGCAGGGGGGTGATTGAACTTTCTGATGTCTAAAATACCATTTTTCAATTATTTACACCCTAAGGAAGCGTAATTTTAAATTTTATTAAAAACGAATGAAAAATAAATTTCAGGGGGGGGGCAGGGGGGTGATTAAACTTTCTGGGGTCTAAAATACCATTTTTCAATTATTTACACCCTAAGAAAGCAACATTTTAAATTTTATTAAAATCGAATGAAAAATAAATTTCAGGGGGGTCAGGGGGGTGATTGAACTTTCTGATGTCTAAAATACCATTTTTCAATTATTTACACCCTAAGAAAGCGTAATTTTAAATTTTATTAAAATCGAATGAAAAATAAATTTTAGGGGGGGGTCAGGGGGGTGATTGAACTTTCTGATGTCTAAAATACCATTTTTCAATTATTTACACCCTAAGAAAGCAACATTTTAAATTTTATTAAAATCGAATGAAAAATAAATTTTAGGGGGGGTCAGGGGGGTGATTGAACTTTCTGATGTCTAAAATACCATTTTTCAATTATTTACACCCTAAGAAAGCGTAATTTTAAATTTTATTAAAATCGAATGAAAAATAAATTTCAGGGGGGTCAGGGGGGTGATTGAACTTTCTGATGTCTAAAATACCATTTTTCAATTATTTACACCCTAAGAAAGCGTAATTTTAAATTTTATTAAAATCGAATGAAAAATAAATTTTAGGGGGGTCAGGGGGGTGATTGAACTTTCTGATGTCTAAAATACCATTTTTCAATTATTTACACCCTAAGAAAGCAACATTTTAAATTTTATTAAAATCGAATGAAAAATAAATTTTAGGGGGGGTCAGGGGGGTGATTGAACTTTCTGATGTCTAAAATACCATTTTTCAATTATTTACACCCTAAGAAAGCAACATTTTAAATTTTATTAAAATCGAATGAAAAATAAATTTCAGGGGGGGGTCAGGGGGGTGATTGAACTTTCTGATGTCTAAAATACCATTTTTCAATTATTTACACCCTAAGAAAGCGTAATTTTAAATTTTATTAAAATCGAATAAAAAATAAATTTTAGGGGGGGTCAGGGGGGTGATTGAACTTTCTGATGTCTAAAATACCATTTTTCAATTATTTACACCCTAAGAAAGCAACATTTTAAATTTTATTAAAATCGAATGAAAAATAAATTTCAGGGGGGGGGCAGGGGGGTGATTGAACTTTCTGGGGTCTAAAATACCATTTTTCAATTATTTACACCCTAAGAAAGCGTCATTTTAAATTTTATTAAAATCGAATGAAAAATAAAAAAAATAAAATTTTAGGGAGGTGGAGGTGGGGGCGCAGAGCGGAAAAATCTTTTCAAATGTCGAATTGTTAGGGGGAGGAAGAGTTTTTATTTTTCATTTTAAAGATTTGATAAATATATTTTTCATAAAGCGAAACCGTTTTTGGGAGTCATATGCACTTATCTGGCTCTCAAAATCTATTTGAATCTAAGCGTTTTTGACAACAATCGGGAGCTCTCTCCGAACGCAAATAAGCATCCTTTTCAATCGCTCTCCATTTCCTTGTTTTTTTGGTTATTTTAATTTCGTCAAATGAAATCAAAGACTGAAAGTAAGTAAATTTCAACAATGTAAAAAAAATGCAATAAATTTTGATAGTTAATTAATAGGAGCATTTCAAATAACGCCTTATTTTTTTTTCCATTTCGGAAATCGCAAAAATTCAAAAGTCAAAAAGTGAAAAGTCCCACGACATCCCACTCTCAAACCACTTTTCCTGCTTTTTGTAATCCTTCTTCATTAATAATATTAAAAAATTAGCTGCACAGACTTGCACATTTTTTTTTTATTCAATTTTTTTTGGAATTTGAATATTCATCTGATGAAGCATATTAATGTTATTTAAACTAATGTTATATGTAATCCGTATTAAAAATATTGAATAAAATATTGTAATTAAATTATTTTGACCTAAATAAATGTGTCTGGACCCCCACAAATGTGTCGTATTAAACAATATGTATCATTTAGGGCCAATATGGCCTAAGATGCAGAAAAAGACATAAAAAAAAAGAAAAATTATTTTGTTATTAATTAATTTAAAATACGAAATCGGCGACCTCGAGAACCCGACAATGCCAATTTTGATTGAAATCGAATTATTTTTTTTTAGTTCCCCATATTGGTTCCGCCATATTTTTTTTTTCTGAAAAAATAACATCAAATTCTAAATCAGCGACCTCAAAAACCCTTGTGTACTGAATTTCAGAGAGATTAAATAACGTTTTCGACTTTTGACCACGTTTTCGGGATTTGAACCACTGTGCGCCTGTATGATTTTGTTTTGAATTTTTTTCAAATTTAACGAAAATTTTCTTTTTCTTCGTTGATTATTTCGAAAACTATTCAGTTTTCAAAAAAATGTCAAAGAATAAAAACTTTTTAAAATAGAGTAATTTATCATAATATAACAAAAATTGAAAATTTTATAATTTTTGAAAAAAACTTATTAGGTAAAGTACTACTTCCAGGTGAAGTATTTACTCCAAAAGTTGATATAAATCTACAATTTTAAGGTAAGGAGTATATACCAAATTTCATCGATCTGGCTGCTTGCCTTTTTAAGCTATCGTGTTCACACATACACACACACACACACACCCAGATATAATTCCAAAAGAATATACGAGAAAGTCTCGGGGAAGTCATTCATTCCCCTTTTATGTTTTTAAATAAAAAAGCTATTTAAAATTTACATTTATTTAACAATTTTTTTTTTTATTTTTTTTTTTGAGGAGGGGCGACATTCTTGTACCCGCGGGGGGCGCCATTCAATATAGTTACGCCAATTATGATACTATGATACTATGATACTATGATTGGCAGCCAATTCTTTTGAAATAAATTTTTCTCACTTGCGACGGACCAAGGACCCAGACACGAAAATGCCCTTTGGCTTTGAGTCTCCGCCGTCCTTTGGAAGGCGCCTCCGTCGCTCTTTGGCTTTTCGTCTTCCCCTTCCTTTGGAAGGCCCCACCGGCGCCCTTTGGAAGGCGCCTCCGTCGCCCTTTTTGCTTTTCGTTCTCCCCTTCCTTTGGAAGGCCCCACCGGCGCCCTTTGGCTTTGCGCCTTCGTCGCCCTTTGGCTTTTCGTCTTCGCCTTCCTTTGGAAGGCCCCACCGGCGCCCTTTGGAAGGCGCCTCGGGCGCCCTTTGGCTATGCGCCTTCGTCGCCCTTTGGCTTTTCGTCTTCGCCTTCCTTTGGAAGGCCCCACCGGCGTCCTTTGGAAGGCGCCTCGGGCGCCCTTTGGCTTTGCGCCTTCATCACCCTTTGGCTTTTCGTCTTCGCCTTCGTTTGGAAGGCCCCACCGGCGCCCTTTGGAAGGCGCCTCCGTCGCCCTTTGGTTTTTCGTCTTCGCCTTCCTTTGGAAGGCCCCACCGGCGCCCTTTGGAAGGCGCCTCAGGCGCCCTTTGGGACTGGCGCCTCCGTGCTGGCACGGAGTGCACGCCCGCCAGGAACGGCCCTGATTATGATCCAAGTCTCAAACTTGTTTTAGCTTGTGACGCTAGTAGTACTGGACTGGGGGCAGTGTTAAGTCATAGACTTGATGATGGTTCCGAAAGACCAATTGCTTTTGCTAGTAGGACTCTTAATAAGTCGGAGCTTAAGTATAGTTCAATTGATAAAGAAGCATTGGCAATTATTTTTGGGGTTAAAAAGTTTTTCCAGTATTTATACGGTAATCATTTTGTCTTAGTTACTGATCATAAGCCGTTAGTATCAATTTTTAATCCTATTAAAGAATTACCGGCTTTGTCCGCGTTGAGGATGCAAAGATATGCAATATATCTCCAAACATTCAATTATAGCATTGAATATCGTAATACGAAAGATCATGGGAATGCTGATTTTTTATCGCGATTTTCGCGTAAAGATTGCAAAAATGAATTTCAATTTGACGAAAATGACATTTTTACGATTAATCAAATATCAGTTTTGCCTATTACGGCTTTAGACATTGAACGTGAAACCCGAAAGGACAAAAGTGTTTTTAAGTTATTCCAAGCACTTATGAGTGGAAATTCTTTGTCTAAAACTGAGACATTCGGGTATCCTCAAGAAAATTTTTCTATTTTTCATGGCTGTATCTTTTTGGGTCATCGTGTTTATATTCCTGAAGTTTTTCGTCAAAACATTTTAAAAGAATTACATTTAGGGCACCAAGGTATAGTGAAAATGAAGGGTCTTGCCCGAAGTTATGTCTGGTGGCCTAGAATGGATGA